>JARYHS010013631.1:188011449-188050115 GCA_031002005.1 Vandiemenella viatica | reverse complement strand
ACATTATTTCAGAGAGTGGTGGATTGTTGGTAACGTATATTGATGTCTTAAATTCTGTAATGTTCTTATTCACTGATTTTCAATTGGAATAATTACATTTAAAAGGCGATTCAGAATAAGCAATAAACTAACAAAAACAAATGAGATCCAACAAATACAAATATTGTTAAAACGAGCCAAGTCTCGTGTTCATGTAGTGACAAAAAGTTATGAGATCTTCTTCTGAGCCAAGTCTACACTTTACAGTGAGTATTCACTTCACTTTGTGAAACAGAATGGTTTCTCTCGGTGTCATAGATCGTTTATTTAGGATAAAGAAATTTGATAACTTGGCCATTATGCACGTCATAATTTTTACTGAAATTGAGGGCTTAATGTATACTTGTCAAATTCGAAAAAGAGCGAGGGAAATCTTGGCTTTTACGGATTTATAAGTTTGATAAAGCAACACATTATATAGGTTTACTAAAACATGGCCTGCATAATGGCCATCAGATTTTTTTTTTTTTATCCTAAATAAACTATCCATGACACCGAGAGAAACCATTCTGTTTCACAAAGTGCAGTGTAAAATGTAGACTTTACATGAACACGAGACTTGGCCAATTTTTACAATAATTGTTTTTGTGGTATTATTGATATTTCTCCAAAACACACACAGAGAGAAGGAGAGAGGGGGGGGGGGGGAGTTACGTATAAAGTGTTGTGGACAGATTTGAATGAGAAAGTTAATTTGATTTCAGTAACATAACCAGTACAATATTTTTGATATCTTAAATTGGCTTTTCTAAATAAACCCCCTTCTCTAAAAAGCGCTTAATAATTCAAGCCGTTATTTTAAAAACACTGATTGTATTTGTATAGTCGTAGTTAATTTATCAACATTTAGATCATAAATTTACTCTGAAGACAGCGAACTAGGTTCAACGCTTCGTTTTATCGTCTTGTATTGGCGCCGTAGTTTTCCTCCCGTTGTTTCTTTGTTCCTGCAAGCTTAACTTTACTTTTTCATTAGTAGTTTCTGAATGAAAAACGGAACTCTTGTGAATTAACTCATTTGTACATCTGTCCGTCTTTTCGTCTGTCATACCATCATAACTACTGAGTCATTCAACTTAGTAATTACGCCTTACGTTTTTTCATACTAGATGTAAAATTTGAAAAAAAGAATCATACGGAAATGTGAAAATAATTATACGGAAATGAAGTAAAAATTTTCTTTAGATAATATTCACTGGTGTAAAATGAAAGAAGAAAAATTTCAAAATGTTTAAATTTTTGTTCCACGATTGGTGCAAGCTTTAATCAAAAAAAATCATAAAAAATAATATAATCTTCCCACTTTATTTTTGAAAATATAGATTTGAAAATTGTTTCATCATTACGATATGTATCCTTGTAAAGATTAATGAAATCTATAACTATGTTTTAAGAATTTATAGTTTTCGCATATTAATTAAACGAGTAAACTTGTCAAACTTAATACTTCAGCAGATAATTTTTTCCTACAAAAAAATCATATATATCATTCGATAGATAATTTTGTGGTTCCTATAATAAATGCAGATAGTCGCTATAGCTGCTGATTGACGGGAAAAAAAACAACTCGGAGCCTCTGAACGTACATGGCATTTGAAGATGGAGCTTATTGCCGGTTTACATTAGCCCTTAAGCTGTTGAAATGCATGCGATACCAATGCATTTCTATTAACTTACAAAGCAGTCTGATTGTAATGACTTCAAAAATAATAGTGCTACACTTCGTGTGCCATAAACTAGACAAATACTAGATACGTCTGCAAAAAAAATTTACCGCGGGACCGAGCGTGGTGGTGTAACGGATAGCGTTCTGGCCTCGCATTCGGGAGGACGGCGGTTCGAATCCCCGTCCGGGCATCCAGATTTGGGTTTTCAATGGTTTCCCCAAATCACTCCAGGCGAATGCCGGGATGCTTCCTTCAAAAGGCCATGGCCGAATTCCTTCCCATTCCTTGCCCCCATCCTTTCCCGTCTCTAAAAGACCACGTTGTTAAAAAGGGACGTTAAACTGTTACCAAAAAAAAAAAAAATTTACTGCGGAGAACCAAAGTTAAGGGTAAGCAGGTAATAGCAAAAAAAAAAAAAAAAAAAAAAACCACACTTGTGTTGCAGATCCTTATTGTTTTTTTTTTTTTTGTTTTTTTTATGAAACACTTGGATCAATTGTCCTAATTTCTATTGTAAAAGGCAGTAGATAGTTTCAGCAATCAACGGTCAAGTCGAAAGTGTTCATAGCCTGCATATAATCTGAGTTGTACTCGAACAGCGTTGGGCCTTTTAATTTTTCCATTGGCATTGTTTGTAGTTGCTAGGTAGTAGTTGTTCTAGAAAATGTTTGTTCTACCTAAGTGTACGATACACATAGGACTACTTTCCACAGCGTGAAACCATAACGTAATTGATGACACCGTGGTATTTACATTATGTATAAAACTAAGCTATATAAAAGCCAAGTTTATATAGTGATACCTGACATCACTAGCATGAGATACAAGGAATGTACTCATGCGTGGGTGATTAAAGCTTTCATTTTCTAGTGGCTAGTGTTAGTGTTTGTGGTTGGGTGGAAATGCACCATGGACCAGGATAAATGAAGTTACTTGACACAGTATGAAGCACGAGGAAATGAGTTTGTGGGTAAGTCGGAGATCGTGATTCCGATGCAACATTCATCCATGCGGGCTAATGACGTCATAATTCTGAGGTCGTGAATTTCAAGATGTATCTGTTTTCAAGCAGTAGTTGGGTTGTGATATACTCCGAACTAGCATGACATCTCTAGAACTACACTACAAAGTAGTTCTAGCAGTGTCGTGGCTGTTCAGGATGTGAAAATAATACGTCTTGCAACCAACTATTGCATGAGGTCGCTACCTCGCTCGGAGGAATGCTGTTGCAGCCGGATACAAATCTTCAGAAATCCCGAGTTTTTATTGGTAATTAAAGTTACTTTCATGAGCGCCATCTTAGTCGTCATGTTAGTAATAACATCGCTACACCTGAGGTCACTATTTGATATCGCAAGAGAAACGTCAGTATTGAAGAGAGGAGTCAATATGGCCCCTTCGACAATAATATTTACAATCTAGTAGTTCCGTTATGAATATTGGATACCGCTTATTTTCGTAGTTTTTTGTGCTTACACAGTGCAGTCGAGACCAGATACATCCCCGGAGCTAGCCAAGAGCAGCTGATTAAAACAAGCACTTGCGTCGGTGATTAAGGCGAAACTCCATAAAAATCCTCAATTTTAAAATCTAGTGCGGTTCGATCGGGCGTGATGGGGTGAGCGGTAACTCTCTGACCTCACGTTTGGGGGGAGGGGGTTCTGTTTTTCATGGTATCACGAAATGTGAATGAGTCCTTCAAAAGGTCATGGCTTAATACCTCCCCGTTCCTTATTCACAATGCTTTGTTGCCGCTAATGACCTCCTCATCGAAGATGCGCAAAGTCATAAGAAGAAGGAAAAAAAAAAAGAAGCTGGTGCGTACGTTAGGGTGTAAGCGCGCAAAAGTGAAACTTCTGTGGGTCATACACACTTCTCTTCTCTGTATTTTTCTTGTTAATCCTTCAAAAAAAAACTATTATTTTGGAGAATTTTATTATAAATTAATCTGTAAGTTGAGAAAATATAAATCACTAGTAACAAGAGAATAAACACATTAATGAAAATTATTCGTTTATTCATTATCTGTCGATCATTCCCGAGCCGAAAACGTCCCGTAGTCCTAACCTAAAATTTAGAGTTTTTCGAAATTTCCGAGGAATTCAATACTGGGCTAGTAGCTTTGAATGGTCAAGAACCACTGTGAATGATTTTAACAAAATCCGAGACATAAATTTCAGATCCTGCCATTGTTAGTGAAGCTTCGCAGCTCTCCCAGTGGTTGTATTATCAGTGAATCTTCCTCCGTATTTGCATAACTGACTCCGCTCTGGACATTGACCTCGTGTGTAAATGCTTTTCTGCAGAAAGTATGCATGTAAAGCTTAGAATAAATTGGTGACCGTTACGAAAAGGTCCGTATGTGTAATAAAGATACTGGTTTTAACAAAAGAAAAATCTAAGTGTCAGATACTCTCGCACACTGATAGTTCTGTGCACAGATTGTGTATTACATCGAATTCGCTAAAAATAATTTAGTATAATTTAAAAAAAAGACCGAGCGTGGTGGTGTAACGGCTAGCGTTCTGGCCTCGCATTCGGGAGGACTGCGGTTCGAATCCCCGTCCGGGCATCCAGATTTGGGTTTTCCATGGCTTCCCATATCACTCCAGCCAAATGCCGGGATGCTTCCTTCAAAAGGTCATTGCCGAATTCCTTCCCATTCCTTGCCCCCCCCCCCATCCTTTCCCGTCTCTAAAGACCTCGCTGTTAGAGAGACGATAAACAGATTAAAATTAAAAAAATAATAAAAAAAAAGCTTCACGAAATTTTTTATACAAATTTTTTTTCTATATTTCCTGAACTATCAAATTTCTTAAAATTGCTTATTTACTTATTTAGCTATTTTGCAAAACAACTTCAGGCATTCCATTCTCCAAACTACACGGAAAATATTGATATTTAACTTCTAACAAAACTTAACGATGATTTGAGGAATAATTGATTATTGTAGATCTAGTAAAATGTTAATAAAAAAACAAGCTGATTATGTATGTATGATCGTTTGGGCATCTAGGACCACGTTAAGCCTTTATTTTGCTTGAATTTATTGTGCATGTGTAGACATCAGTGTTATAATTAGGGTTGTTAGTCCGAGAGGGGACCTACGGTTTTATATGGAATCAGGACCACGGAAGCGTTCTGGCGTACTTCACATTACACAGTAAGCTGTGCCAGAGGTGAAGGTCGGGTTGAGGGTTTATGAAAATCCCCCGCCGAAACAGGGATTCGAACCAGGATCCTTTCAATCTCCAGTCAGAAGCCTTAACCGCTGAGCCAGCAGGCCACTCGTAAAATAAGATTATTAATTACACGAATATCATTTTTTCTTAAATTAATTATTAAAATGACGCCAATGCAACTGTATTATGTAGGTTTATTGCCGTACGCGTTTCGCCTCTCCTCGAGGCATCATCAGCGACGAATCTATTTTAAAATTTACATTGTGTTTACAAACTTATTTGACATAACGCTAAATTGATACATTTTCTTATTATTTACACTTACTATTTACATTAGTGGATTTCAGGATAATAACCACACTTCTCTCCAAAGCATGTTTCCATTACATGTTTCCATTTGCTGTTGTGTACAGGATGTAAACATTGCGTCTTCTACAATTCGCTTGTTTTCGGCGGCCATCTTATTTTCTTACTGTCAAAGGTGGTGATGCGCTGACGGCGCCAGATTTGAAATTGCGTGTGAGATTTTTTTTTTTAATTATATGTAAGTGTGTGAGTGCATGTATTTGTCAGGTTTATTTGTTTACTGTAGGGTTATTGTACGTTTACCAGTTTGAACAGTGTTTGGTTTGTTAAGTTTATGTGGTCGCCATTTTTATTGCTTTTTGTATGTGGTAGTTTTCTTGTAGAGTGAGGGTATTGTGTCTGTAATTGTTGATTGTGAGTATTTGCATGTCTTTGTTAATGTCTGTTGGTAAGTGATCATTTTCTATTAGATTTTCAGCGAATGTCTGCTTCGGATTTAAGATTCATCGATCTCCAAACCTAATAGAGGACAGTAATTTCGGCTAGCTCTCTATGTTACGTTTAAGACATTTGGCTATTGTGATGTTTTATGCTGTTTTTATAAAATCGTGAAAATCCTCCGAGCTTTGTCCTTGTGTGGAAAGCGTGGTCATGTCAGCAGGAACATCTGGGCCGTGATCTGAACCCAGACTCGTAACTCCTCGTTCAGGTTATTAGAGATGACATTCGATATGAGTTGTTTATTTACTCCTTCTTTTAAAAAGACTTCTGTTGCTACGTTGTAACAATTTAAACAGTCTCAGTGAAAGCTCGCATTCATGATGCAGCAGCTAGTTATGACCTGACATTGTCCCTCGCAGCAAGATGCCACTTGTAATGCCGAGTTGGACAGGCACCGTCGTGTGCAGCGGTACGTATCCACCGCCTGTGTGTTTGCCGAACACTCCGCCAGGTGTCAGCGCTGCTGAGCACTTTGCTCAAGTGCGCTCCGTACGGTAAGGTAAGCGGCGCTATCAAGTCTCGCGTTCAGCTCCTCGTCAATGCTCTTCACCTCCCATCGATAACAGTTCGATTCCTACTGAACGATCGATAGAAAGATTTTTTTAAAAAGCTGTAACAACTGGCATGCTGAAATTGTGACAATTGCTAAACTTCGTCAGCAAGATGATATTCCTGCCTTGATTTTAAAATTCATAATTATTATTAGGTAAGTATTATTTGATAGGTCAGCTAACTTCTAAAAAAAAATTTTTTCAAGCGAAAATTTGCAGTATTGTCTGCGCAATCTCCAAGTATCGTATGGTTTGATGAAAACTTCTTCCGCCATTGGGATTCGAACCAGCACTGTTTTCCATGACAATCAGCCTGTCAGCAGCTGCAAAGGCCAGTGAGACTAGATTTATCTGTACAAATTATCGCAGAATACAGTCAGTAACCGATAACGTAAAGCAACATTGGATGACAGGATGTGGGGTGCTGATAGTATACAAGGCGTACGTTGGTGATGATTCTTGGAAACTGTTAGAAGAACTGAGAGTAGTGCATGGGAGTCGATTTCAGGCAAAATTTTCTGTGTGGTAGTCGGGCATTGGAATAAATTACTAAAGGAATTATGAATAATTTATCGAAACTGCTGAAAGAATTTAAAATTTAATCCGTAAAAAAACAGAAGTAGGTGCGTACAAGAAAAGGGGAATAATGGGTACAACATGTAAGGAATTTACCACCGAAGCGTGCGCTCAATCGCTCTTAAATTATTTGAAATTTGTCATGTGATCAAATTTTAATTATCCTTAATTGAAATGTTAATGTTGCGTTTCTAGCTGCTATCATACCACTCACCATATCGCTGCCATAACGTCTCGCTTTTTAAAGTCACACACACACACACACACACACACACACACAATTGCACATTATGATGTGCACTCCTATCTTCTGGCTAATCAGGAAAGACAGTACATTCCCCCATATTCTTGGACTGCAATGATCTCTAAAGATAGGCTTCACTATTAACTTCTCAGATCCTTTTAAACTGGAGCTTCGGCCAACACCAAACATTATAGATTGGAACCAGGAATCATCTGCTTAAAACCATGCTCTTCTTTGCATCGACCAGAAACCGCGAGCATTCAAGGTTCCGCTTAAGATTTGTGCCTTCATAAATCAAATGCGCACTAATCAAGGAAATGTATGGGCTCTGTTTTCAAAAGGGAAGAGCCCTTCCGCAGAATCAAAGTGTGATGTTGGGGAAAAAATAATGCAGCACATAGTATAATCGTATCCTCTCAGATAATAAGCAAGAGAAGAATTGCCTTCCTTAATACAACTGATAGTGCCACCAGACCGCTTGTAACACAACTTAGAATTTCGCCTAGCGAAATTGGTTTCCAAGATAGAGAGTTCAGTTGAAGTATATGGTACCAGCCTTTTAAAGTCATTTTTATAGTCAATTTTGATAATATTTCCCAGTAATACGTCCAATATAAACATAAATTCAAATATGAACAGTAAATTCATTTAAACAGGTGTTAAGAAACTTAATCTCAGATTTAAATAGATAGTATTTGACTTTCATATAATTTCGCTAAATCAATATATTTCTTTAGTTCGAAAGATGTTTAGGTAAATAGATAGCCAGAAGATGATTAATTTTGTTGTTAAAAGACCTTACTTAGAGTTTGAATATGTTTAAGAGTGATTTGTCGGTTAAAATTTTGTCACGTAATTTTCCATTCTAAAATCATAGTTAGTTATTAGAAAACAGTTAAGAAGTCAAGTGATAAACATAAAGTAGCGTAATTTTGGGTAAAACAACATATTAAAATTTTAGAAAGTTTCATGCATTCTAAAGATCGTTTTTTAAATATAATTTGGTATAGCAAGACATGTGATTAATGGAAAAGTTAGATATTTTAGTCTTATTCGGGGATTCATGAAAATAAATTATATTCAGAGTAAAGTTTATTTAAATATAAAGATTTCTGGAAAAGTTTTATTTCGAAATATTAAAGCATTTGATTGTAATAAAGCAAAATGGGTTTTGGCGCGAGAAAACGCTTGGACGAGATGATGCGATCATTCGGCATTCGGAAGGAGGAATATTTATAAAATTCGTAATAAATCGGGGAATGTACTTAGAGATTCCAAATTTTTACAGTAACCGTTTTCCAATAGGAAAATTTGTTTGGAGTTATTTTCAAGTCGATATTCTGAATATTTAAAGTCATCAAATTTTGGTTTCGAGTTTTATAACACTTTCAAAATTAAGTAAAATACTTTATTTGATATCGGATAATAGATGAGCAATAGGAGAATAGAATTAAATTTGTTTCAGGTTGATAGGAGTAATATTTCTAAAGTTATGGCAATCACATCTTTATACCTCTTTTCTGGCGAAACTATTAAAGTTACAAAAAAAATTTTATAATAACTTAATTTGACGCTTGTAATAATATCTAGCAACTACCAAAATTTCAGAAAGTTAGGATTACTTTTGTTGTCATGATCAAATTGGATTTCGTAACATTTGTCTGAAACTGATCAGATATCAGATACGATTCATGGGAAAGTCGAGATAAGGAAGTTCCCACGGTCCAGGAAGCGACGATCCTATAAATACCTCCTCCAGAACCTACCCTCGCCCCATTCAAGTACCAGCATTCAGTCGGTATAGAAGCATTATGTAGCTGAGGGCTCGTGGCGCGGCAAACTACAAAGTTATGTAGTATAGGTTGAATTTTTGTCATCATGGGTGGAAGTTTATTTTAAAGAACTCGTGTAGTTAAGAAATAGCGGGAGCGTGGGGTTTGGTCATGCTCGAATGGTCGGTCGAGTCTGTGAAATAATTTCGGAGAAGTTGTCCGATTGCTTGTGCAGTTTTCTGACTTTGTAAAATTTTAAAGAATATATTCATCATACCAAAATGGACTAATCATCATTGAACTTTCACCTTTCTATAGTTTCTGGGTTAAAACTACGGTGGCGACTGAGTAATAGATAAGTCAGAACTGTGACATCCTAGGTATGCACGATCACAGTTGAGATTCAAGTTATGCACTCACCCTACTGCAAGCTTGTGTCTTACACGCTCTTTATACTCACTATCAGTGATCCCGCAAACATGATAGAGATGGCAGAGACCTACCGAGCGGGGCGGTGTAGCGGTTAGCGTTCTCGCCTCGCATTCGGGAGGACGGCGGTTCGAATCCCCGTCCGGGCATCCAGATTTGGGTTTTCCATGGTTTCCCCAAATCACTCCAGGCAAATGCCGGGATGCTTCCTTCAAGAGGCCATGGCCGAATTCCTTCCCGTTCCTTGCCCCCCATCCTTTCCCGTCTCTAAAGTCCTCGATGTTAAAAAGAGACGTTAAGCAGTTACAAACAAAAAAAAAAAAAAAAAAAAAAAGGAAGCGACCTCGCGTCTGGTATGGCGAGTGAAGCACGTCCGCTGTGTATGCCGTGAAGCTGCTGCCTGGATTACTGCTTGTCCTCTCGGAAAACCGTATGAAAGCCGGAGAGGCTCTCGAGGCATCGGCGTGGCTGGCGGCTGTATGGGTCCGTGTAATGAGGTCGGACGCTATATAGTGGGCGCCACCCGTGTCTCAAAGAAACTGTGGAGGAGAAATCGCACTACTCGATTACTATCTAGCTACAGTTAAAATAATTCGCATTTGTCAATGGCTAGTGGCAGTGGCATGTAGACTGATAATCTAAATGTCTTGTCGTTGCAGGTACGAGAAGTCAACGGTAGAAGTTTTAAATTAAACTATTTACGAGATGATAAACGATCTGTGCAAAATGGAAACAAGAGATTGACGGTGGCTGAAGTTTACTCGGGTGAAGAATAAAATCGCAAGCGCTTATACAGCGTAATGTCTTCTTCACCCTAACCAGCCAATCATATTTAGGGTTTGGAACATAGCATCTTGACGCCTCTAGTCCACAATTATTATAATGCTTGCGTTGTCAAAGTAGGTTGGTCTGGTAATTCAATGGTTAAGGCGCTTGCCTTGAGAAATAATCACGGGTTGGAATCTCGGTACGAATATAAATATTTCAGGCTTTGAAAAATGCTAGGAAGCTTCGTGGTTCGGTATAGCCCGATTAAGGCGGAACGCCTCGCAAAATGAAATTCTCTCCAACTTAGACCGCATAAATTTACTTTGTCCAAGTAGTTACCGACATTGTATTTCTCACAAATATTTGCATAAATTATTATTATTATTATTTTAAAAAAGCCAGTGTGGCAGAGCGCTAAGGCGCCGCAAACTGTATTGTGAAGGTACTGCGGGCAGTGATAGAGTCCTGTACCGGCCATTCTGATTGCGGTTTTTAGTCGAATGCTGTGATCGTCTCCAATGTCTGCCTAATAAACTACACATTTCACAAAAATAAATACACATAGGAAACATAAACGAATCGCAGACAGATAGCAACTCAAGCTGTGAATGTGAGATACCGCGAATACATTAATTTAAAACTTTCGTAGTAAATTACTTCTTTAGATAAAGCTTCTCAAAAAACCAGCACAAAGTGTTTTGCCAGTAAATATGGCTACTGGCGATATATGGCTACTGGCGATAACAGCCTCTTTGATTTTAAAATCTGGGTCTTTCGCCAGTAGATTAATAAATATTGTTTTTACAACTGTTTCCAAATAAACCGGTGTGCGTATATCAATTTAAGAGGGTAATTAAATACCATGGAGATCTGGGAGGATCATTACGGAAAAGGAGATTCTGAGATGGATACAGGCAAAAAACAGGTGCAGTTTTTCGATGGGGAAAATGTTAAAATACAAATTGTCGGGTACATCAAAACTCAAGAGATATAACACTATTATACAACCAGTAGGACTGTATGGCGCTGAATTGTGGACATTGACAAAAGGAACTGAGAGTAAGTTAATAATTTTCGCAAATATGATTCTCAGATTTTTTTGTCCAGTTAGAGGAAGAAGAAAAAATATGGCGCTAAGCGACCTGTACCAGATACCTGATATAGTGGCAATAATGAAAGGACAAAGACTAAGCGGTATGGCCACATAATCATAAGGGATAAAGACCTCGTCAAAGATGTGATAAAAAGTTGCTTTGATGAGAAGAGACCACGTGGAAGACTAAGACTCCGATAGCTGGATGCAATAAGGGAAGACGCGAAAAAGGCTGACATCCCGGGAGGGAATGTGTGTAGAGCGAGAAGACTAGTTGATGAGGTAATGTATCGGTCACCGTCAGTGATGCTACTGCAGTTAGTAATCAACGCCCAGACGTGTTAAGGTTTTGTGCCGGCACGTTTGTTCAATTCTGGTGCTTAAGTACGGTATTGTGATTTATTTTTATAATTTCGTTTTATCTGCGCTGCGTTTGTGGTAGTAGGAAGTGAGTAACATTACTTTCTCGGATGCTTACGTTATGCAACCTAATCATCAGAGTCTGTTTCCGGCTCCTCCGATGTTCGGCTCTCCTGGCCGCGTTTCCGCAGTTACTGATGTTTGTCGCGGCGTTGGTAGGAGGCAGAGTTTCCACAATGGATCACGAACCAAGCAGCCTAGCTCTTCTTAGGGGAAAAAAAAACAGTTCCTTATACACATTTAGCTCGTCATGAAATGTTCCAGTGCCTTGAAATAAAAAAATTTCAGTGCAAATTGCATTAAAAATAGTATACAAAGTGACAGTGCTTCTTCTAGATATTTAACAGTATTGATAAATAGATTTTAGATTTTGAGTTAAAGAACGTTTCGACTCTGAAGTTTAGTTTTCTCTTTGGTTTTTACCCTAATCTTATTTACAACTGCCGATTCTCTCCATCTGAACTATGATCTGTTTCGATTGCTTTTTCTTGCAAAATTGCGAAGAATTTTACGAATAGTGCTGGGAATGTACAAGGCTATGTTGTTGAAGAGACATGGAAGGGTATTAGTGGAAGAATCAGAAGTAGTACATCGAAGGAAAAATATGACAAAGACCACAAGCTAGGAAGTGGGAAACTATTCTTTTGCAGTTAAGGGATTCAGGCATTCGAATAATTTACCAACAGTAGCTCTGAATAGTTTATCGAAACTTCGAAAAAAGGGCAAAAGTAAGTGGGTAGAAAAATTACGCTCAAAAATTAAGAGATAAAATTAAAAGAGGAAAATGGGCGTTTCAAACTTATCAATGCCGCCATTTCAGTTAACTTTAATATATATATACCTTTATTATTTTTTTAGTTGCTGGAATACTGCTACCTTAACTATCTGTTCTTTTAGTGGGCCTCCTAATCAAAAAACCAGTATTTTCAAGTTTCAGAGCTGGAAAATTCTTGTAGAAAATCCAAACGTTTTATGATTATAAGGGAAGCGATGAGAATGCCACAACTGACTGAAAAGTTACTGACTACGGTAATATTCCAGCAGTCTGCCCGTCGGCACTGCGCGGTCATTGCACCTATCTATCTTGGCTGCTGGCTGCGGGGGCAAATAGAGGGTAGGTACCTGACACCACACGCGATAACGAATCGGATCCTTTTCCGGCTCAACAAAGACCATTCAGACCCTGTCTCTCTGGTAACACGTTGTGGCTTTACGGAAGATAGTGGCCATTTGCACCACCTTTCATTTACAGCTGAAATCATAACTTTAAGGAAATCATCAGATTTTGTTTATTAAAAAAAAAAATCTGAAAACTTCATTCTATAAAATGGTTAAAAGTTTTAGTGAGTTGTGTACAATTTTCAGTAAACATGTCAGTAATTTTTGGTAGTGTTTGGTGTGATGGTGAAATTATTTCGTTGTCTAGCCGTTTGGTAACTGACTGTTAAAAGTGGCTGAATTGAAAAATCTAGGTTTTGGTTCAAATCCCTGACGAAGAATTTTGGCAGGTACTTAGGGTGAGGCCATCTGGCCTGCCCTAGTCCCTCCGACCATTTCTTGCGTTGTTCTCCTACGTGTCCTTCAATTTGGCTGTACTTCATAGTCATCTTTGGATGAGTTCATCATTTATTCTTAACGCAATTATTTTGTTGTTGACAGTGAAAATCTGTAATTTGACATATTTCTTCGTTGGGTATGTGGACTTATTCCCAAGGGTTGTATACTGCTCTTGTCCTCGTCTCCAAGAACTCTATATAACATTGCTGGGGTTGACTTTTGATAGAATTTCATTTGAGTTTCTTTACAGCAAGTTTTAAGCAGGTACCTTTCAATAGTTCCACACACCTTCGAAAAACTATGCAACTTAACCTTACATTTCATGTTCAGATCTTGGTTGTGAAATAAGTCATGAACGCTCCATCTTTCTGATTGCAAATTAAATTGTAGGCGTAATGTTCACTAGGTAATTGCAGTTGGCCGGTACCTCTTACAAACATTAAAGTACACTCATTATTTTCGTTTCTGTTGTGGTTCCTACTGTCAAGTAACCAACAAATGTTTCGCATCGAGCCTAACAGTCCATTACAGTTTAGTGGCGTTACTGCTTGCTAAATATTTTAGTTCAAACTGCCTTGAATAATTTCGTGTAATTAAGAGCTCTCTGAAATATGAACTGAAGGCAGAATAAGCTCATGCAGATACAATTATTAATGCAAACTTTGTATTTCGTTCGAATCGACACTGCCAGATTTACTTGAATGCTCTGCGTCACAGGAGCTAATATTAACCAAATTACGCTCTGCCAATATTAATCAAAAATGGCTTCCTAAATTAGCATGTAATTGACGTCAATTAAAACCACAAATTATTTCACCGAATTTTCTGTGAATGTTTGTTTTTGCACTAACTTGATTAAAGAGCGCAGCGACTTTCTCTATATCAGCCAGCGCTTTGGCAGAGTGCGTTAAATCGCCGCCATAGTGCACACGTGGATGTTCAACGGGACCGCGTTCGAACCTCCGTACCGGCCACACAGATCATCATTCCCAGGCAATTTTCCGCTGTCTCGTAGACGTGCTTCAAAAATATATGATGGTAAAGTCAGGTATGTTGTGGAACCACAGAAGACAGCAAGGTGATTTGCTTGGTAAATATCTTGGAAAACAGTTTTGATGAGAGTTAAAATTTAAATTTTACGTATTTATTCAAAAGGTTACTTTTCAGTGTTGTCTACCGAATTATTCAGTGTATTTCCGCCATTCTTTCGGCTTATTTCATTAAGCTTGCGATGTCGGCCCTTTGTAAAAATTTCTTATACTTTTATACCTGACTCTTTCTCACTATGTCTTTCCTTTGACCAATTTTCGATAATTTCATGTTTTCTTTTCTGGGAAATTTAGTAATAACGCGCGAGTTCCTGCATCAATGTGCTTAAGTGTTGGACGTTTTATATTCCAATCAGTTAGCGAAATGTGGTGTTAAATCATAATCCACCGATAATTCGATAAGCAGTAACAACCAGTTACTAAAGCTTATGATTTTGTTCTCTGGAAACTCTGAAGGTAGTTTGACAGTTAAATGATATGTGTTTCAGCTCGGGAGCATTCCGCTTTGAACCTGGACGTAGTTCAGAGGAGAGGTGAGGACCCTGTTAAATGTCCAGGCATCACAGGGATTCGAACCGGTGTCATAGAGTTTTCAAAGGGAGCGCCCTAAGAGAGGTCCGCCACATCACTGTCGAAAGCAGTATAAACATTTACGTTTCATTTTTATGAACGCTGCAAAGCTAACGAGTTTGAAGCAGACCTAGGCGACGAACAAAATCGTGGTTGTAGAAACGTAAATGGCAGGTTTGGCCAAAGTACTACTCGCCAACCTCCCACAGAAAATTCTTTCATAAAGTGTTATGATATGGTACAGTCATCTCCCAGCTGATGTTAACTGTATCATAAAACAATCATACCGTACGACTGCGCAGATTTATTACTATTTTTCTGTTTTATAGACAGTAGACTGAATTCAAAGTGCATCTAAAGTCTTCAAATAATTTTATACAAGATTCAGTTCAGTTTTATTCAATTTTTATAAAAACTAGGTATTGCCCGCTTTTGCGTTCACGTGCCAAAGTAAGAAAACATTTGGTATCTTATAAATTCAAATACAAAATTAAAAACTTGTTCAAAAAGTAGGCCTATAAACCAAATGTATAACTGAATTTACAAGACGAAACGTATTAACATTTAAACAAATTCCATTTACTGAAATTTCTAATTTTAACACTGTATTCTTCAAAAGACGTAACCTCCACATATACGACAAACGTTTTTATAATCCAATGCGCAACTAATCTAAGAGTAGAATACATTTGAATTTCTTGATCCACCGCCAATTTAGACATAGCTCAGTTTTTAAATTAACACTCTAACCTTTCAAATTGACACATCCCAATCAGAATCGGGTAGTTCCTGCATGATGACGTATCTAACACACAAATTCAAACGGCAATTATTTTAACTTCAGGATCATGCAAATAATAGATCCAAATCATTGTTGTGAAAAATATATTCAACGTAAAAATACAAGACCGTTACGTATTTCTAACACTAAACATTGTTAATTTTGTTTTTAATTTTTGGGTGTGTATTGGCTAATAGACAATCAGTAATTAATCAAAGTAATGGATTGTTGGTCATTTGAAGACAGGAGGTGGATGCAGAGTATGCTGTGACTGTAAAACGCATTGCCGTTGTAGCTTGGATTGAGCAAACAATTAGCGCAAATATTTAAGAGGGAAGATGAGAACTTTCCTCGACGTTATGGTAAAATACAGGAGATTTTCTAGAACATTCAGTAAATATTACTCGCGCACTTGGAAATGAGAGATCGGAATTTTTTTCTGCTGCCATGTAATAGTCTTCTCGTAAGTTGTTAAATTACATTTGCTGTATCTTGGTTAATTTTCAAAAATGAATGCCTGAAGTACAAACGTGTTTAAAAAAGTTATATTTATCGTCGATTTTTTATGCCTAAATAATCTCACGTCTACAGTTAATCTAATAGGGGTTTTGTCTGTACTTCGAGAAAAATATGTTTTCTCTCATAAATACCTTTTATGATATAGTATTCACATGGGATACTAAAGAAAATTGAGTCTCTTCCTCCGAGGACTACGCCTCGATGGCAGGAGATTTATTGATTTATTTACAATGCATATATTCCTACTTAAGGTACTAGCTACAAGCTTTAGGCGATCGCATTTGGCTGTCTTACAGTAGCATAATGGCTCCTCATCTTCACTGTTGCCGTTAAACCCTAAAATATTGTGTACCAAGAATGTCTGTAATAAACATTCATCCCACCCTTCATTGCTCCATGAAATCTGGGATAAGCAATTATTTTTTACAGCTTACGTCGTCTGATTCTCAAAGTATTAATTTGATCAGTAGCTCCACGAAAAATTGAGATGAAAGAATTTCTAACAGTAATGGTCGTGAGTTACAATCTGATGCTGGTGCAATCTCCTGGCGCTCGGATTACCTGCCAACTTGTCAGGACTCTCTTACGTTCCGACAGTGTCCTAGGGCAAAGCAGTAGCAGTAGCAGGTGCCCTAGTAGAGGGAGCTGGCGCTGAAGCGCACGGGGGTGCTGCTGCTTTCAGCTTCAGGCTGTATTGACCCAGCCCTCAGCGAGCCATAAAACCGCATCTCCACCCAGCCATTAAAACGTTCGTCAGATTTCATTAAGAACTCTGCAGCAAGTAATCTAATTAATGTACAAACGAGATTAAGAGAGATCCTCTTAAAACGGCGCTAAAGCAGTAATTAGCAGTTCCGTTTCTATCTCTAAACGCCAGGAGTATTGTCGGTTTTATCAGACAATAAGCCTTACTTTGTAACTCTCATCTGTACCATAAATTTGTTATGAGATGCATCGTGATGTAATTTTGAACTGGCTAAAAGCTAATGGATACTAGCCCTTTAGTTTTATTTTCAAAATGAATATCTTTCCATGTTCATATGAAATTCAACAAATATCAGCTGCACCCAGTCAGTTTCCAATTGCAAAACTACCGAGAACTGCCGAACCTTCATAATCACATAGCAGTTCGCAACAATTTCCACATGGTAATCTATTTTAATGTCACTGCGATTATGCAACAAACACTGAAATAGTTGAGCCGGTTATATCACATTCGTTTTGTGCGGAGTCGCACAAAAAAAATTTTTCAGGTAATCGCATTCAGCATCAACTGAGGTGTCGTGTATAGGGTGCGTAATTCCAAATGTTACCTGTATAACTGAAATGCATTGTATGACTTTGCTACCTAATCTTTGATAAAAGTGCTGCCTGCATGAGTACTGAATATCCCTCCAATCACCTTCAGGGTATCGACTATTCTCGTATTACTGATATCGAACACCCAGGTTATGAAACCTCGCAGAATTGTTATTGTAGCGCAGCCAGTACAAGACCACCAACATGTTAAATGAAAAAAAAAAGAAAAAAAAGAAAAAAAAAAAAACAAGTTCTATACCTGTTGTTACTTCTACATCCATTATCGACCTAAAAAGGTGGTACATTTCAGTCCGAGTGTGCAAAATGTATTTCTGGTGTTGTATTATGTACTAAATCTTTTTATTTTTGCTGCAACCAGAAGCAAAGAATAGTTTAAAAGTAAGATGTTAAGATGAATATGTATTCCTCAATATTAATTAAAGAAAAGGGTACATTGCAACAAAACAGCATTGCTTTCACAATATAATGTCGCTTAAGATTTAGTTATTTAGTGTCCAGACATTCATGCGCTTGGCCGAGTACTTTTTCTTAAATTCTGTAAAGTCTGCGATGGTCGCGACGGTAAGATACTGTCGCATATTATGTAAATACTTAATGTTGTTCATCATCCAGTACATTCCATTGACTCATGCAATTTCAGGTTATGCAAGCATTGATTCGGTGAGCGTGTCCACAATCTTGGATAATAATGACTTCTGGTAGGAAATGTTTTGAGTGCGTATTGTTACTAAAGATAGGAATCGCCTGAGGTACTAAGTTATCTAACTTGCTAGAGACTGAGCTGACAGGATCGAGATACGATGACTGTAGTACTAAAACCCACACCCGTTAACGAGATACGCCGTGGAGCATTGTCCTGGAAAAATGGCTCATTTGCCTATTTACCTTGCTACATACTCGCTGCAGAAGGATGCGTAGAATACCACCGTGATGGCTTCTCCAATTTAAGGAATATCTAAAAATATTAAATTCTCAGAATTCCCCCCCCCACACACACACACACACACACACATATACGCAAAAAAAAAAAAAAAAAAAAAAAAAAAAAAAATATTTACGTAAATAACAGCCTTGTGAGCCTTTTGAAATGTTGAACTGGCTTTCAACAGCATTGGCTGTTGATTTGGTTCTTAAGTAAAGTAACGGACGTATGTCTGATCCATGGCCACAAATGATTGCTAAATACCTAATAGTCTGGCTTCAAAGAGAGCTAGTTATTCCTCAGGAACTTGCATCTCTGATGCCTTTGTATCAGCCAAAGCTCTCGGCACTCAGCTGGCTGAAATCGTGTCACCTTCAAGAATTCTGTCAAAATAAGAGCTATTATTAAGATTCCCGAGATCTCCTCAACCTGCCGAACTTTTAACCTTCTGTCATCACCTTTACGTGTACCCTTTCTACATATTCGTGAGTTACTGTTTGCACTGGCCTTCCACATTCAGTGTTGTTTCTCCCCTTTAAAATCAAAACATCCCCTTTTGCTACGTGACCGTAGGAGCACACTGTTGTAATGTTGTCACCTTACCATGACCTTTGGTATTCTCTCTTTCTTAATCAAACATTTACTCACGTCACGAATTTCTTTGTTCTCTATTTTATGTTAAACGTACACCTTACCCGCCTCCTCCACGTGTGAACTGTATGTGGTGGGTTAGCGGTAACGTATTGGCCTCGAATCCCAGTCAGGCTATCCAAATTTAGGTTTCCATAGTTCCAGAAATCTTTCCAGCTGAATGCCGAGATGGTTATAGTAAAAGACCATTACCTCTGGATGCGCAAAAGCTCAGAAGAACTGTATTCAATGACCGAAAGATTCACCTCACTTGCACGGAAAAGACGCATGAAATTTTATGGACATATTGCACGAATGGATGACTCACGACTTACCAAGAAAATTTTCTACATCGTCAAGGGTCCGCGACAAAACAAAGCACGCTGGTTTGTAGAAACCCAGAACGACCTCACAGAAGCCAGCCTTGACCCATTGACATCCACACGCAGTAAATATAGACAATTGATCACCTCACATAAATTTGCCCCTAAGAGCCCTACATCAAAAAATCAGAAACTCAGAAATGCATGGACACAAGAGAGACGTCAAGCCCATAGCGAAAGGATGAGGAGGTTTTGGGAAAATAACAAGAACAGCAAGAAGAATTAGGACAATGCAAATTAATGGTTCCACGCGCTCCTTAGTGGGCTAAACGATATAATAATAATAATAATAATAAAGACCATTACCGAATTCCTTCCCATTTCTTGACCCTAGTATTTTCCTGCATCCAATGACGTCGTTCCAGAATTTTGTAACTGTAGACAATATTCTACAAGGAATAAAGAATTATGTGCAGTTTTTGCAAGGTTCCAAGGATTTTTTTTTTTCCTCAGGTCACATGAAACTCTTCCTTTGACATGCGAGAGTCGCATATGTTTTGCTTTCACAGCGGTGATTATTACTGATTTGTTAGTACGATTAATGTTGTGGCGAAATTGGCAGATATATAACTTATCCCCATTTATATGTTAGTTAGATCGTTTTATGTAAACAATAACGATAACTGCTTGCAACACACACCAGATCTGCATATGGTGTCTTGTGGTTATGCATAAACTGTCGTATTTATCTGGCTACTCTGTATCAATCGGGGGAAATTTTACGTTAATATCCAAACTGAAAACTGGCGCGTGTTTGTATATGCGAGCATTTGGTTCTTTTATGGCTGCTGTTGGCGAGGTTGTAGAGTGTTATTAGGTTCTGAACAGTTTGCGAAACACATTTACATGGCAAAGCGCCCCGATTAAAACGATTACGGCAATTTATGTCCATAAGAGCGGTAAGCACCTCGTGTGTGCTCTGTTAATCTTCGAATTTAATAGCTTGGCCCAACAGACCGCGCTTTGCGCAGGGTCCAAACTTACTGTTCAGTTCATAAATTCGATACGCTTTGCCGGTAATATGTTTGGAAAAGTCAAGGGAAAAGCTCTAGATTTTAGTATCTTTTAAGGTTTGTCCTTTATTAAAGTTTAAGACAAAGTTCACTTCATGTGCGCTTATTTCGGTTGATTTTGGATACATCTCGTGTGGATGAGAATATATATTTCCACTGTGTAAATTTCCTATGTCTTTACTCGTCACTACTGAGTGTTCCTACCTATGCATTCCGATCTCATCATACTATTCTCAACTACCTGTTATGAAGATTGTAGAAAAAGATACAAATCGTATACGGTAGAAAAAAATATTCATTCATACTGCAGAATTGTGCAAGTAGCTCCCATTTTTAACAAAGAAGAAGAAAGAGTCCCCATGAAGTACCGAAACATCTAAATTCTTTTTCAGGTACCTGGCGTAGTTGTAGTCTGGTTTGAAACTACGCTGCCCTATTTGACGGTAGAGCGACTTTATTGACAAATGCTGCCGCAGCTGATATGGAAATCCTCTTTCCTGTCGCCGTCCTTCGTGCCAACGACCTCGTCCGTCGCAGCTAAAGCCTGTAACGTGAAAATCCTGTTGCTACATCTATGTTGTGTGTCAAACTAGTTTTTTAATACGTAACTGCTCGCCTCCCTGGGACACCATGACAGTGATTGGTTCCCGTCATTAGATTTGCTGGCTTCAGGTCCTGTGATGGAAAAAATTTCCGTAATTCTGGATTTGGGTGGGTGCATGGTTCCTTATCAGACTGTTTGCCAAAGTCATGTGATAAACTGCAAACCTCACCTCGGTGCTTGTAAAGTTGGGGCATATGCAACACCACCTGATGGTGTTGGCATACGACACCATTATTAACATTTTTAATGCTGTTGCAATGTACTGATAACGCGATTTTTCTATCTAAAAAGTTGTTATTTTCAGCATTAGTTTCTTTGCACGAGTTCGAGTTTGTTGGTTGGAGTTTGAGTTCGGTTGTAGGAGTTTGTCGGTTGGAGTTAGGAGTTTGTCGGTAGGAGTTTGTCGGTAGGAGTTTGTCGGTTGGAGTTTGTCGGTTGGAGTTTGTCGGTAGGAGTTTGTCGGTTGGAGTTTGTCGGTAGGAGTTTGTCGGTAGGAGTTTGTCGGTAGGAGTTTGTCGGTAGGAGTTTGTCGGTAGGAGTTTGTCGGTAGGAGTTTGTCGGTAGGAGTTTGTCGGTAGGAGTTTGTCGGTAGGAGTTTGTCGGTAGGAGTTTGTCGGTAGGAGTTTGTCGGTAGGAGTTTGTCGGTAGGAGTTTCCCACTGGTAACGGGAGAGCATCATAGAACAGTGTGAATTACCCAACAGCTTCGGTTGTGCTTTTCAATGAGGCGACATATTTGACTCGCGGTAAGTTCATATTCTGCAAATGATTGGTTTCTTTGCCACACAACTCAGTTTCTATTTGCTGCGAAGTCTGAAGCTTCAACTGGATGGGACCTATTGTTTTATGTTGAATGCGAATCGCGGACCGTCCTAGTGTAATTCACGAGAACCAATCTATGGTTGATCTATCCACTCGCTTTCCGGTTTTTCCTAATTTAGTCCTATTGCTTAAGATCATTTCCGCTTTGATAATGTCGATGCTTCTTCCCTTCCTTAGACATGGTTCCACCGTTGCTGTCTGTGGTGACATCACATAGCTAGAGTGAGTTTTTGTCCAGTGAGTTACTCCCAGCATCATTTCTTGCGTAATGCACTATGGGAGTTCTTGATTTCTTTTCCTCGTAGTGTACACACAAATAAATGCTCCAGTTTATATACATTGATCTTCCTAATATGGAGGTTTTGATTTATTTACATTTGGCACGAGTCATTGTTCTTCCAAATTTCATGCAGTCCGAACATTTCACCAAGGACTCTTGCTGTTTCTTGTTCTCAACATGAAGTAAATTAACGGTTAAAAGAATGTCGACACGTAAACTTTTCCACCGAAACAAGGACTCCAAACACAATCTCTTGATCGCCATATAGACGCCAACATCGGGCTGCAATGAACTATATCCACAATTCGAAGGTTGAACCGAGGGTGGTGGGTGATTGGTTAATGCTCTGACCTCGCATTCGGGAGACCGGCGGTTCGAATCCCCGTCCGGGCATCCAGAATTGGGTTTTCCATGGTTTCCCCAAATCACTCCAGGCAAATGCCAGGATGGTTCCTTCAAAAGGCCATGGCCGAATTCCATCCCGTTCCTTGTCCCAGTCCCGCCTCTAACGAGGTGTAAGGGCATAAATAAAAATATATATATTCGAAAGTTGGTTGGATCGACCCGGTATTGCACTGGTTTTTAATGACGGCTGTACCGCCAGTTTCTTCCATCTTCTGTGTATATAGATGATTGCGTAAGGTGTATAAAGTGTTACTAGGTGTAGTGTTGTGTTGTCTGAATCAAGATGAAAGAAGAGAGTGAAACCCGTTGCTGAAAGATTCTGGTCTATTCTTAAGAACAATATGACCCAAGTACCCAGATTTACGTCCGCACGCGACGGACTAATTGTATCAACAGTATAGTTTGCCCTCACACCACCATTTAAGTCTGCAGAATATGGTACGGAGTAGAGCACCGTCACTTTTCCTACCCCGCTGGCTAAATTTGAACGGTGGAAAAAGCTTCCACCAGCTGGGCTCTAATAGACTAACGTCGCTTCTAGCGTTAGGCACAGTCTACGTGTCTCGGCCGATTGGACCACTATGTATTAAACATACTTTACAAAAGGTGGAACCAATCAGTCATCCGTGATTCTGATGCCACTACAGAGGAATGTAAGGTCCTGCAAGATTTTAATCCTTTGCCCGCTTTTAATGGCGGCAGCATTCGTTGAAAATTCGACCAACACAATGTGGAATGACAGTCGCCGTCCCTGTGGTGCCTGTTACATGGCAATATGTATCCTCGGCTTCTGACGTATTGGGTAACGGCGGAAATATTGTTTCGGTGATAGATCAAGAATTTCGCAAGAAACGTTTGTTTTTTAAGGTTCGTGGTCATGAATTTTCCGTGAAAATTTGCGTGCAGTACTTTGCCGATAACTTTACAGACAACAATTTTATGTTTAAAATAGCATCATTTTTATGATTTTATGTACGTCGTACCCCCAGAGATTGATATTTGGAGACGATAGCCAATGTCTCTTTAGAGTTTTCTACTAGAAGAGGTAAAAGGAGGTTAACCCTTTCCTACCGGCTATTGGAAAAAAAGGGAAATTTATAATTTCAATTATATATTTGTATAAAGGTACTTGAAATTAAACACACATGTTGTTTCCAAATTTTTTTTGGAACTCTAAGTGCTAATTACTAAGCCGGTACTTATAAGTACCGTCAGGGACTTTGTGTATCACATGATGTACAGAAATAGCAATTGAAATCAATTATGTTCATATTGGTATGAAATATTTGCCTCACGATATTAAAAAAAAAAAAAACAATTCTTTTTGCTCATTCAGACACAAAAGACATTGTAGTGCAACATTTGGAATGATGTTTTGACTGTATTTTCTTCGTTCTACATACTTCACATCTTCATCAGATTTTTACAATTTACGGACAGTTTCCAAATCTTACATTGTATTCATTGTAATGTACCACTTGTTTTTTTGGTCTGTATGCTGAAAACTTAGAAAATTAATTTTTCGGCAATTTCATGAAGAAATTTAAAAATAAATGTTGTCATTGTCTGACTTAATCATACAACAATACATCAACAGGCTTATCAATGCAGTGGACACTGGTATTGTCGAATTATATGGTGGTAAATACAGTGGTACTTATAAGTACCGTCAGGGAGGAAAGGGTTAATACACTTTGGGTATGTGCATTTATTGGGAATTTTGAAGGCATAACTCGGATTATATAATGGCTCGTAACAATTTGTTTATTGTCACAAACTTTGCTTGAAATGATGTCTGATTTGTGGGACATCTATTTGAGTCTTCATAATTACATCACAGTAATTATTATTAACTTGTAATACGAATTAATAAGGTATTTAAATACAACTTATTACAATACAACATGCTTTCTACAACACGATTGCCTCCAGTGTCAGATCAGATAATTATTCAATCTGCATAATGTTGATCGCTAAGATGATGTTGTAGCGCGAGACATTTCGACTACTCTGTATTCTTGAAGTAAGAAGAACAAGAGAATACTGTCATCAGAGATGTTCGGTACGTGCACAACTCTGTGCCAAATGGAGCACAAATTCTTACGTGGAGTTATCTGATATGTGAAATGGTTGAATTATAAAGAGGTTTAGCCAGTACTTAAATATACTGGTTATTATCTGGAGAAACAGCCAAACTCAACCAGGTTTAGCCTTCCTGTTCCTACTCCGGTGCAAGATGTTTTTAGAAAATAATTGCAGTGGGATGTAGGATGTTAACTCGCGTGACTGCTAGAATAGCGCCGGCACTCCGCACAGCTGGGGTGCTCACGCGATGGGCGGCTTGCTGTTGATACCTAGGAACAGGATTCACATCACATGCGTGGAGCTCGGCAGGTGAAAGTCTCGTTCAGATACTCCTCGTTTATATTGTATCCTCGCGGCCTTAGGCAAATTATTTTCTATGTACGCTACAATAGAAGGAACTGAAGGAATAGAATTTTACGTATCTTCTACATTATCCATTTCCTGCAAATGACATCTTTCAACCTCTAATGGTGGTGGAATCTTAACAGTTTCTTATGGACTCTGCATCAATCTTTCACATAGTGACTGCGTACTTTGACCATGGGATCCGTTACCGAATAACTACCCAGTGACTCGCAAAATAAACTAGTGAAATATTCAGCAGATTTAAAATTGTGTCGTATTTCAAAATGACTTCTTTTAAAAGACATTGGTTTACCAAAATTTAATCCTCGTAAAGCAGATAGTTGTGCAGATTAGCAGGAGCGGAGATATCGGAATGTTAATCCTGACTCAGTTGTCCATCTGATTTAGCAACAAAAGATAAATGATTTAACTTCAGACAGCAGTTTCAGCTAACTTTATAATATTGAGCAAGAGTTAAGTATGAAAACTTACATCTGCTATGCACAGAAAAAAAGTTTGCAGTGAGTGGCGACCTCCAGCAAAAGTGAAGACTTAAAACATTAATATCATACGTCATAATGATAGCTACAGATATACAAAATAATAATTCCGTATGGTCGTAATGAAATGGTTACAGGGTTTCTATTTGCTGAGCATTCCGCCAGTCATAGCCGCCTTTACCTAACCCGGTAGTCCTACCAGGTGCAAAGGACCTACAGTTTAACGTGGAATCCGAACCACGGAAGCGTTCTGGCCTAAGGTCGGGTTAAGGGTCAGTGAAAATCCCCGCAGAGACAGGGATTCGAACCGGTGTCCTTTCGTTCCCCAGTCAGACACCTTAACCAATGAGCCACCAGACCGCTGCAGATTTACTGTTAATATTAGCAGGTCGATGACGCGAACTCTTAAGATTTTACCCATCCAAAAATCCTCCATGTGCCTAAAGAAACATCACTTTAAAAACTAAAAATCTTCGTCCACAACCCGAAGGTTGGTCGAATCTTCCCGAGGGAGATGTACCAAGCTATTGCGTCAGAGGCAGTAAGGCCAATTCCTTTCCTCAAGAGCCTACAGTTTAACGTGGAATCAGAACCACGGAACGTCGCAGTGTAGCTCAAATGATCAAATACAAATCCTAAAAATTCCTGCTCAACACGGGATTTGTACCCGCGACCGGATAGAGAAACTTTCGGAAGTAGGCGGCTTAACCCCTCAGCTACCTGACCGCCTTGTTTTGGAGTATACGTGTTAAGTACTGGCAAAATGGAATAAAAACTTTTTTTTTTTAAGGAAAACGCTGACAGAAACTAAGGTGAGGGCGGAAAGGTGGAGAAAGTTTAGTTTTTTGTAAATCAAATGTAAACAGTGTTTTTCAATTTGTTTCTAAGTATACGTATGCAAAGTTCCATCAAAATCTGATAAAAAGTGTGTGTTTCAAAAAGCGTCCAATGCGCTTATCATACGCGCAACGGGTCATAACATATCAGTGACGCGAATTCGTAATTTACCCCCAGCCCACAGGCCGGCTATAGAATTTTTCACTTCAAAGATTAGTCCCATCTAAAAGCGTGAAATGGTCCTAACTATAAAAATTTAATTGCTAGTCAGGTTTCACTGGTGTCTGAGACAAAGCTTGCCAACCTGACCATTAGAACCTCATCAATGAACCTTCAAAGAGATTTCTCTTCTCTAGCTCCGATGTACTAAGGATTCTTACGCCAACAGATTGTTGTTTCCTCAGAGTTCTTCCTCCACATTTACCCGGAAATCACAAGTGTAACAATTCTGCTTTTGTGCTACAAAATGTCTACCCTGCGACCCTAACGTAAGTATAGTCTAACGACATGGTTGGTTCCTGCATCAAGGTTTTGGCTGATTTCCTTTCCGTTCCTTGACCTCCATCCTCTCCCAACCCTAATGAACAAAATGAGTTGATGAGACGAAAAAATATATTGAATGAGTTACGATCAATGCAGATTAGATAGATATTTGAGACCATTTCAAACTAAGGGTATCTTCAAAGGGTACCAGAAACAACATAGAAAGGCCAAGACAATCGGTATAAAGGAAGCAGGACGGACGCCAGTGAAGAATGAAAAAATATGGGGGATGAAGAAAAGGTGAACCAGTAAACCAGTTACTTCTCTTGGTTCAGAGTATTATTAAATCGAAATAAAAAGAAGAAACGCTTTTATATTCGCGTTTCATGTTGTTTTTCCTTACCTCGACATGTAAGGTGTACAGAGTCTTTAGGCGTTCCGAAGTATCGCATTGTCTATAGTTTCTATGGGGTGTAAATACTTCATCGGCTTTAAAACGTACCTGAATTTGCCTGCAATCTGCTCTCGCGGCCTCCAACACAACGCCACCGAATGGCGGGTTGCGGCATCTACCGATCAGGGGCGAAGATAATTCGTGAGACATGTTGAGCTGTAAAATGACTTAACTCCTCTACCAACTCTTTATTTATATATATATATATATATATATATATATATAAACACGATGCCGATATCAATATGAACTTGGAATATTTAGGAAAATATATTGATAACTTAAGATATGAAATTAATCTGTGGTTCTAAATTTATAAGACGCTAGAAACACACATTATTTAGCATGCATTCTTAGCCAAAAATTAGAACTGTTCCTGTTGTTGTTGTGGTTGTAGTAGTTGTTGTAGTTTTAGGGCGCGTCGACATCGGGGTCATTAGCGCCCAGAATTGTTCCTGCTATATCGGCCTACAATTGATTGCGCCCCGCAAAAATATCATCAAAACAGTTCGATTACACGTTGGATTAAAACCTGCTATTAACTTCATACTGTCCACGTTCAATTCTCTAGGAGGTTTACGAAGAATTAGTTGGCCACGCAAATGTGTATCCCTATGATAAGGGTTCTCTGGGAGCAAAGCTTTCTATGCTACACTAACAATAAATGTTGAAGACTTGCACATCTCACACAGGGATAAGGGGGTAAGTGACTACGATAGCTACATATCTGGGGTTCACCATGTTATAGAAGTCATGAGTGCGAGAACGTTGCCCTTATAGAATTGGGGGCGGTAATGCAGAAATGTCCATAACCGTAATAAACGTAACAATAATTCCAATAGTGAAACAGTATTGTAGCAGTTGATGTAATTGACGTATGCCGTGACTATCGTGGAGCCAAGGTGCTGTGAAGAGCTACTAGGTACTGCTCTCCCGCTTCAGAACCGTATCACCAGTAACACAGCGTGTCCGTCGGGACTGGGAACAGTAAAACAAACTGTGGCCCGATACTGCGCTATGCACTCCCGCGTCGAGAATCACTGTTCACGTAAGATCCGCTCATGAGACACTGGTGGAAAGTTTTGATACGCTAGGCCAGTAGATGCAAAGTGATTGAACTTTATTAAGGTACTAGCCCGTACCCGCGAGTTCGTACGCGTGGATTAAGATTTTTTTTTCGCCAGAATTAAATATAGAAAGTTGTTAACGAAGGATTGGTCGCAAACAATATCGAGTAGGAATAATATGACAGGAAAGCTATCACTATATCATTCTACCGTCGAACCTGTCTCTTGAAGAGAATCAATTTCCAACATATTTCTGTCACCATTGGATAAGGTCTCAAAATTTCGTGACTACAACTGTTAATCATACTGGAAAAAATATCCTGTGCCCTTCATACAGATTTCCTTATAAAATTGCATCACAATGATATAGCCATTTAGTCGTCAAAACGTAACAAAAAGACAGAGACTTACTTCCGTATTTATAATAATATTACTGTGGTTCACACTCACACATTGACTGCGAACAACACCTGAAGGATCATTCATTATAACGTAAAAAAGTGTACACCTACAACATTGCAACACCACCTACGATTTGCCTCGCATTGCACCCCTAATTTTCTAATATCTACAGTTTAACATTCAATCCAAATAACCTACGGCCCAGGCCTGACTCTTACGATGAAAAACAATTTTTAAAAATCTTAGCCTCCACGGAGATTTGACCCGGAGACCACAACGTTCGTAAGCAAGCTCTTTAACCACTGAGCTGCCAGTCCACTATACGGAAACACGGTACGGAGACGACCACATCCAACGTGTCTGTCTATCGCCGTATTTCGAAGTTATGAGACAACATGTGTTATTTATACAGATAATTTTTCAACCAAATGTAGACAGTATTTTTCTTCTTGTTTCAAAGGATAGTGTGCAAAGTTTCATCGAGATCGGATGAAAACTGTGGATTTGTATGAAGAACAAACAAACATACATACATTCATCTTTATATATAAAGATTAAGGTCTAACTACAGTTGGGTGGGTCACCGCTTTGATACATCTGTTATGTTGTTTAAAGAATTAAGTGTTCCCAATTTGCGGAAATGTGTATGCCAGTTTCACAACGGTTACAATTTATCTGTATGACGTATTTTGAGTGTTGTATACTGCTACCCAAAAATGAAACTAAAAGTAAAAACTTTATGAAGTAGAGAAGCTAATGAAATCTGGCATTCGGGAGGACATGTGTTCAAATCCAGATTTCGACAGATTTTCCCGAAATCTGTCCGTAAAGTGTTTAGTGTATTTAAATGCTGCAGGACTTCTAAAGTTATACTTTGTTCACCCTCAACTGGCGATTCAAGGTCATATTACTTCACTACCCCCTCCCGTTCCTACCATTCCAGGTAGACGAGTAGCAGATTTGTCGGCGGGCACTCTTTCCCTTTCGCATGTAGGGGCAGGGGAGTGGGGGATAGAGCAGAGTGACCTTGAACCGCCTCTGTTGACTGAACGCGCTGCGTGAGTACTTGAGGGCGTCGTGGTTGCAGGCTGACGGCGAGGCTGCGCGCCCGATGTGCTGGACGCGCCGCTTCTCCGCGGCGGCGCACGCGCTCTGGAGCGTCGTCTACATCTGCGCGGGCGCCGTCCAGCTGGTCGCAGGCGTCTTCTGCCTCGCCTCGCTGCCCGTCCTCAAGCTCGGCTCCAACGTCTGGACAGGCGCCTGGGTGAGTCCCGTACAACTTGCTCTTCCAATCTTCAGCAGTCTCGTTCCAGCTTAACATGTCAAATGAACCAACTACCACCTGTTTATACTGTAACGTTCTGACCTCATTACCTGATTTAAAATTATAATTAATTTTATTATTTTATTTTATTATCATGAAAGGTAGAACTTGCGTGAATACTTTATACGAGAAATCACAAATGGTTTTATTTCAATTAATCACATGACATATATAACAAAATTAGTTAAAAATAATCAGTTGTCCTTTTGTGGGCGCCAGGGTATTTTATATAAAATACACAAAAATTAAACAGTAAACGAAGTCAACATTTTGACTTCACTTCTGAAAGAGATGTTTGCTCCGGGCTATGAGAGTTCTTATCTGCAGGGTCGTAGCTGGGCAATGCTATGAACTTGAAAGTCTAGCTAGCACAGTGTCCTTCATTGGCGATGTATAATTACCGAATGTACATGTCTGCCGCCACACATTGGATGACGGTCTTCTCTGCTATGGACCAGTGTAGCACAGTTCCTCAGATGTCGTCCTTGCCTGAGCTCATCTGCTCAAACAAAATAGCGGGTGTCCGGATCCAGGCAGCAGCAACAGTCCCACTCACGAATAGACGGTCCAGAAATCACATCGTCGGAACGTGCTGGCCGGCCGGCATCGAATATTCCTTCCCTCGTTCGTCGTGCCACATGCAAAACAGAAAACTCTACCTGGCACGCACAAATCTCCCCTCCATTAGGCACACACTATTCTCCCCTCGCTAATTCTTGGAACCGGCCTGCTGGCATTCCTCAGCTCTGCCGCTCCACAAATGTACACAGCGCCCAAATGTCCTCTAAAATATTCCACATTATTAATTAATAGATATTTTATTAATGTAACTAGCGGTCACAAGACGCGTTCGTTACAATACTTAACACATAATCTATATTCTAAATAGTCTCTATTATCGATTTCACTGGCCTTTATACAAAATTGTTTTTTAAGATTCCGGCCACTTGAAAATATAACAGGCAACAGTTTGAAATGTTATAAAAATTTATTTCTATATAGTTCCTGTTACCTTCGGTACTAATGAAATGTTCATCCACCAGACCGAGCTTGGAGGTGTAATGGCTAGCGTTCTGGCCTCGCATTCGGGAGGACGGCGGTTCGAATCCCCGTCCGGGCATCCAGATTTGGGTTTTCTATGGTTTCCCAAAATCACTCCAGGTGAACGCCGGGATGCTTCCTTCAAAAGGCCATGGCCGAATTCCTTCCCATTCATTGCCCCCCATCCTTTCCCGTCTCTAAAGACATAGTTGTTATAGGAGACGTTAAGCAGTTAAAAAAAAAATTCATCCAACTTTATTTATTTATCTCAACCAGTTCTGTCAATTTAATTTCAAAATTGTCCAAGCATTCAGTCAACTGGAAACTAGAGAAACAGATTCCAGTTTAAAAGCTATCACTAACACTTTAATTTTTCTTGGGGTTTAACCTTTAAAAAGACAAATTAACTCTGTGGAACTCACGAAACCATCAAATTTCAGTAGATTTGTATAGCTACCACTGGTCCACTAACACCATACAACAAACCGTCGACGATACAAAAAAAAAGAAGAATCAAACACGTAATCTAGCCCTCGAAAAAGTGTTAAGAATCGAGCGTGGTGGGTGAGTGGTCAATACACTGACCTCGCATTCGGGAGGACGCCGGTTCGAATCCCCGTCCGGGCATCCAGATTTGGGTTTTCCATGGTTTCCCCAAATCACTCCAGGTGAATGCCGGGATGCTTCCTTCAAAAGGCCATGGCTGAATTCCTTCTCATACCTTCTCCCCAGTTCTTCCCCGCCTCTACGCTTCTAATGACCTCGAGGTCGACGAGGCTTAAAGCCATAAGTAAAAAAAAAAAAAAATAGAGTTAAGAGCTCCGATGAAAGAAACACTGGATGACGTATAAAATAATACTGGCCCTCCATGAGCTAAACACAACTAGTAATCAGCACTCGCCATCCATCAAAAGCCATGGTGTGACCACACGGTTCCACCAAAATTTAACGAGTGTCCTTACACAGATTCAAACACGCGGCACAGCATTTTTAAGAGTTTCTCTGCTTTTACGGTAGTCTTTCCAACCATGACGCAAGAACGTCACCATCCACCCGACATTACAAAAACTTCGCTACAAACACCAATTTTTAATTATGAAAATTTTTGATTTAATCAAAAAAAAAAAACACTTGTAGCATTAAAATGTCACTAAGATGACTTTCTACCTTCACTCTGCTCCACTGGCAGAAAAATCGACATTAAGGATTACAGCTGCGACAAGACATAAAAACCGACAAATAAAATAGCCGTTCCAGGAGCGGGAAAGAGATAGCTTTCGGACGTGCGACCTACAGCCTCGGATGGAGCCTATATACACTGGCGTATCTCCTTGCAAACTAATACGTACTGGGAGACGATGGGCCAAGGTTTCTGCTTCGAGAAGATAAAAGGTGAATTCGACCTTGATTCGGATATCAGCATTTGACAGCAACTTCTAAACTATTTCCGGGATCGTCTTCTTTGTAATGGTTAGCAACTACCACGGATTAGTTCCACGTGTTGTCGGTTGCTTGTATTGAAGAAGAATGTTGTGGATATGAAATAATTTTTGAGGGTTCTGTGACCAGGAAAGTCTTCTCGGTGAATGTGAACTAATTGTTCTTGACATTAATCTTATTGATAAAAGAAGTGGTGTAACGGATAGCGTTCTGGCCTCGCATTCAGGAGGACGGTGGTTCGAATCCCCGTCCGGGCATCCAGATTTGGGTTTTCCATGGTTTCCCAAATCACTCCAGGCAAATGCCGGGATGCTTCCTTCAAAAGGCCATGGCCGAATTCCTTCCCATTCCTTGCCCCCATCCTTTCCCGTCTCTAAAGACCTCGCTGTTGAGAGACGTAAAGCAGTTAAAAAAATAAAAATAAATAAATAAAAAATTCTCTAGCTTCTGGCCGCGTCAATATGTCGGTTCTGTGACGTTTCAAGTATCGAATTATCGACCCTTATCCTCAATCAGCTGTTTTAACACCTCGACCGCATTTCCGTGTGATATTGCTGAACTTTTCTGGTGTCTTCATCAGTATCCCTAAACGTGCCTCGCCCCGATATTTTGATAAACTGTGTCCCTATTGATCAGGTGATCTAGTTTTCCTATCTCAGTGGCTTCCAAAACGAAGTTACCACCGACATCCTTGACTAAAGTAGTTGTTTGTTCAAACTTAGAGGTGTGCTCGTCCTGTATTCTGAGGGCCACCACCGCTGTTTCATTTTATTACCACACAGTACCGATGCAAAATTTAATGATGTCAAAACTGTTGGCAAAGATTATTGTTTGCTGTTCGTTGTTTCACATAATGCAGTATGCAATCGGTTTAAAGACACAATATTACGCTGGACGGTTTTTTTGGCTAAGAGAGAGTATACCGCAGCGGTAGTAGGGCATTTCTTATCCCGATATGAGCTTTAATAGTATTGGTTACTTGAACAAAAATGTTGAAAATGAACTTGAATATAACTATGTAGAACTGTTGAATATGCCAAAATTGAATGGAGCTGAAATCCTTGTCGCGAAGTAATGACGCTGTCCTGTCAGCGTAAGAGGAGTATAGAGGGTGTTAGTTATACCTAAGTCATACTTCGACGACGAGATGCTGGTGGTTACTCCATTTGTAGATGGAGGAGTTTTAATTACGGGTGACTTTTTGGACTATACACTCCAAACAGTGCAGAGATCGTAAAGTAAAAATCCTTGTACTGCTATAGGTGTGCGGGGAATTTTCCACAGAGTCATCAGCTGCACCGAGCGTGGTGGGTAAACGGTTAACGTTCTATCCTCGCATTCGGGAGGACGCAAGAAAAAAGAGCTGCATTAAATTTAATTATAACGCGTATTTTGATGTTTCAATGAAAGATGGTCAAGTGTAGCAGCGAACGGTTCAGTAGCTCAGAAGTTAATACATTCGCCTGCAACACTGAAGGTTCCGGGCTCGAATCCCGATCGGCCACACCGAGCGTGATGGTTGAGCGCTAACTCTCTGGCCTCGCATTCAGGAGGACGCGGGTTCGAATCTGTCCGCCCATCCACATTTCGTCTATCAATGGTTTCCACTCTGGGTGACCATGACCGAAATCCTGCCTGTTGCTTGCCCCAGTCCTTTTCCGCCGCCGTTGATGACCTCTACGACCATATAGCGTAGGCCAAAAAAATTTCACTGGCTTTGTTTTGACAGTCTGAGTATGCCGGTACAGTCCGTGGCTCTATTTCCACGTTAAACTGTAGGCCCAGTCATTGCAGAGATGGAATGCGTTGCAGCCAAAATCCCTTCGTGGTCTCCCGGCCAACAATGGGACTGGGAACAAGGAATGGGAAGGAATTCGGTCATGACCTTTCGAAGAAAGCATCCCAGCATATGCTTGGAGTGATTTGTGAAAACCATGGAAAACCCAAATTTGGGTGCGCGGACGGAAATTCGAACAGGCGCCCTCCCGAATGCGAGGCCAGAGTAGTGTTGCAAACTGAAAAAAAAAAACAATTTTTTTTCAGATTTGTGAAAAAAACATGAAAAAAACCTAGCACCCTCGTTTTTTTTCTAAATTTGGTTTTTTTTTCAGAAAACAATATATTTGATAAATTATAGTTTTATTTATGGAACTTACATTTTACATGTGTGTTTTAAACCTTACTAAATCATATAATATCTTACATAATGATTCATAAATATATCTATATAGGTAACATAATTTTATTCATCTTCTATGTCGGTACCACATTCACTGGTATCAGTACTACCAACACTAGTTCGGTCGGAGTTGGATTTTCTGTTTCTTCTTCTGTCCCCTCTAGATCCATAACTTCAGAAATAGTTACATTTTATTTTACTGGTTGTATTGCATGTAAAAGCTTTTGAGATTGCAATTTTAAATTGTGAGCAAAGTACACACTGTGAATGAAGACTGCGCCGATAGTTCTATATTAAAGTCTTTCAAGTTTTAATTTAAATCTATTATCATACAAAATAGGAACTTTGTTTTCAATCGTTGGTTTACGCCAACGGTTGCAAGGAAATTATTCATAATTACTGACAATTTAATGACTCAGTATCACTATACGCTGCGAGTTTAACAACTATACGAATATAAGGAAAGCACAACAAGTAATAAAAAGAGGCAAAAAACCTTAGTTAAATTTCCTAATTTGTAGGGCCTGGCAACACTAGTTCAAATAGCGAGTATCAATCCAAACAATGGGGAAAGGGGATTCCTTCTCACGGAACCTAGCCTTTTTGGGAAGTCCCCTTTCGTAAAAGAAAACTTCAGTGAATGTTACCAATATTTTTGTAATTTTTTTTCTACTGAACCAGAAAGATATAGTAGATTTAAAAGTAAGATAAGTACTTAGTATAAACTCTAAAATAGTCATATTAAACGATAAATGCCTTAAAAATTTGAAATTTAGTAGTTATAAAAAAAAAAACTTGTCCCAGAAAAAAATGTTTTTTTTTCAAAGTTTTTTTTTCATGTTTTTTTTTCACGTCAGAAAAAAAACTGTTTTTTTACAACACTAGGCCAGAGTGTTAACCTCTCTTTATTTATTTTGATTACAAGAGCATGTAGAGATTGGTTTCGTGCCTTAGATTGGCGTTTTGCTGACAAGGTATCACCGGTGGGTTTTTTTTATCCTCTCTTGTGTCTGCTTAAAGTGCTGTTTTTAATATTTTTTTGTGAAGTGACTGAAGACTCGCCACGGTGAAGCGGTGACCGAGAAAACAAGAATCCATTTTCGTGGTGGGGGCGTACCGTAGGCGCTGCTTCTCGTGTTACAAAGGTCGGTGCTACAGTTTAAGGTCGACTGCGCAGCTACTCGAGCTTACACAAGCGACAGATTTATTTTTAGGTCTCCTGTGATCCATAGTTAACACTGTTTGTGACCGCCTACAAGCATCGTTGCACCGGCGAGGTTTACCTTGCTAGCATACTGTACCATACACTCGATAGTTTATACAATCATACAGGAAAAGGCAAAACATAAGGAATAGAACATAAGTATCCCCGAGGCGAATCTGATATGATTTTTTTAACCTTAAAAAAAAATAAAGGCAAAATTTAAATGGTGTGAAGATTCCCAAATCTTGTCATATTTCATTAGTGTTTTACTTCCAGTAAATTATCCTGTAGCATGAGAACTGTTGGCCTGGCAACTGGGTCCAGTCAACGGAGATATCTGGTTAGAAACACAATGAGAAATGTAGCTGTTTATCCCATATAAATTCAGGCAAATAAAAGGCAATATAATCACAACAGACTGGAAGTGAATAAACAAACAATCTAACACGAGAGAAAAATATGCAGAAATAGTAGACATAGGACTCAGAAGTAACTGTGAAAGGAGCTCTGAAAGAGATCAACCGAAATGGACTGCATTGAAGAGAGAAATAATGAAAGCTGGTAAAGAAACATTAGACTTCAGGGAACATGCTGTCCGAAAACCTTGGATCACAGAAGAAATTTTGGAGCTGACGGATCAGAGGAGAAAGCACAAAAATGCTCAGGATGCAAATAATGCAGTTGGAATTGATGAGATCCTTGCAGAACTTCTTAAATCTCTACGAGAAGAATGAATCAAAAGATTATTCAAACTGATATCAAAAAGTTATGAAACAGGAGAAATTCCAACTGATTTTAATAAAAATATCGTCTTCACGCTTCAGAATAAAGCACAAGTTGACAAATGTGAGCATTATCGCGCTATTAGGCTAACATCACATGCTTCAAACTTACTGACCAAAATAAAATACAGAACAATGGAAAGGGTAGTAGAAGAGATAGTAGTTGAAGATCAGTTTGGGTTTAGGAAAAACCGCGGTACAATGGAAGCAATTCTGTCTTTAAGATTAATACTTGAAGGGTGGATCAAGAAAAACAAAGATATTTTTTTGGCGTTTGTTGATTTAAAAAAAGTTTTTGATAATGTTAGATGGGACAAGATGTTCAAAATTTCAAAGAAGTCCTGTCTAAAATATCGAGACAGAAGAGTGTTTTATATTTTTCATGTGGCATAAGTGTTCAAGGAGGAAAAATCAGTATAGTAAGATTTTCTGATTACATAGTATTCTAAGAACAGACTGAGGATATTGAGAAGTTACGAATAGCGTGAACAAAATTCTGAAGGAAGATTTTGGACTGAATATAAATCAAAGCAAGAAAAAAGTGACGAAATGTAGCAGAAATGAAACAAATCACAGTAGATTAAATATAAAAATTGTATCAGATTCAATAGAAGTAAGTGAATTATGCTACTTGGGAAGCAAAATTAAAACCGATGGCCAAGCAGAAATGATGTTAAAAGCAGAATAGCACTAGCAAGAAGAGCCTTTATGAAAAAGAATTTTTTTAGTTTCAAATATTGATCTTGGGCTTAGAAAGAACTTTTTTAAACTTTATGTGGAACACAGCACTTTTTGGTAGCGAAACATGGACTTTAGGAATACCAAAAAGAAAGAAAATTCATTCATTTGAAATGTGGTGCTACAGAAGAATGCTGAAAATTAAGTGGACAGACTAAGTACGAAATGATCGAGTTTTGGAAATGATGAGTAAGGAAAGAAGTTTGTGGGAGAAGCTTAAAGAAAGAAGAGAGAGGTTGGTAGGTCATATTCTGAGACATGCTGGATTGGTTAATTTGTTAGTGGAGGGAACAGTCGAAGGTAAGAGCTGTAGAGGAAGACAGAGATTAGAATATATGAAACAGATAATTGAGGACGTGGGTTGTGAGGGGTACGTAGAAATGAAGAGGTTAGCACAAGATAGGAAGGGATGGAGTATTGCATCAAACTAATCGAAAGTTTGACGACAGTAAAAAAAAAGAAAAAATCCATAGACAATATAATCCATAGGTCCCAGAGGAAAATAAGTGGTCATCCTACCTTTGACACAATGGCTTAGTATGCCTCGTTCGCGAGGATCCAACCAACCTTCTGGTTGTGGACTAAAGGGAATTTTATTATTTTTTATTTTTTTAGTGGTTATCAGCGATATTGTAAACTACACGGTAAATAAAGTTGCGAAATTAGCTGTTCATAATTAAATAAACTTGCAGAAAACGATAATAACCGAACGTAGTGGTATTGTATGGCGCTGTAGTGGCGGTGAAATTTCTTTTTGTTTGAGCGCTTCCCGGCGTAAAATTTATTTTTTCGCGCTCTTCACTTGCGCTGTGTTTATTCCTACACTTTTTTTCAACAATTATTCTTGCCTCCTGTTTTCGTCGTTTTGCAGCTTTGTGCAAACTCTACTTGCCATTATTCTTTGCCTTTCTCTTAAGTCAGCTACATTCGAAGTCATTATTACGGGTTATTTTTTTCTCACCTCCAATAACCGTGTTAGTTGGAAGAGAGAAATCATTCATACCCTTTAGAAATTATTAGAATAATGTTAATGTTTTAGGGGTACAGACTGCATAACTGCTAAATAAGTAACATTTATAACGTTTTTTTTTTTTTTTGCTGTCGTCAGTCTTTAGACTGGTTTGATGCAATCCTCCATCCCTTCCTATCCTGTGCTAACCTCTTCATTTCTACATACCCCTTACAATACACGTCCTCAATTATCTGCTTCATATATTCTAATCTCTGTCTACCACTGCAGTTCTTACCTTCAACTGTTCCCTCCACTAACAAATTAACCAATCCAGCATGTCTCAAAATATGACCTACCAGCCTGTCTCTTCTTCCTGTAAGCTTCTTCCATAAACTTCTTTTCTCACCCATCATTTCTAAAACTCGTTCATT
>JARYHS010013631.1:187946723-188010449 GCA_031002005.1 Vandiemenella viatica | reverse complement strand
ACTTCCGAATTAGTGTGAGAAGGTTGGGATATTACCTGGAAATAAGAAAATTATCATTATTTTCATTCCTGTGTTAAGTTGCATTAGATATTACAAGGTCATTAGAATCTATAATGTGAATTACTACTATAATAGAGCGAATATAAATTGTGACCGCAAAACAACACTTTGGGTTGTAATGCAACTAATTCATTTTAATCAGTAATGGAATCTTATCGATTGCCGAACGTTTCAAACAGTGATACAGGTGATATAAATCTTTCGGTCAGCATCCGAGGGATTCAGAAAATGTTAGATTTTGGTGACGTGAAATATTATTTCCTCGTTTGATAAAACGATGTGAATAAGTCATTTAGATTTCAATGGCATCAATTTTTTAGTAAGTTTCGGGAAATGTGTCTAAGCCCCCGTAGATGGCCCTAGAATACCAAAATTCAAACGCCGATTGGTTACATAAAAGTTTTAGAGATTGCCGACAACAGACTAGGACAATACGTGGATAAAGATAAGAACGTGAAGATAAACGTAGATGTGTAAAACATTTTTAAAGCAAAATTCGTGTGCAGTTTGTGCAACGCTGAGGACCAATTCCACCGTATTTCAGTTCGCTAAAACAATACAAATCACGTGCTTCAGTGTACACTCCTCCATTGGACGTGGACAAATTCTTGCCCACATAAATTTATGATCTTTGTTACGTGGTACTCGGACGTGTTTGATAGGTGCATAAAAAAAATTCCTTCAATGAAAAGGGTGGTGGTAATAAACTCTTCCTGTATTATTTTTATTATTACAGTGAAGTAAATATCATTCATGTCAGCCCAGAACCTGTACTGTGTGCGCGACCTTCTTACCTAAAACTAAAATTGCACCGAGTAAATTAAAAAAACGTGAAATTTCTTTAAAAAAAAAATTTAAGTCTAAGAAGTACTGGGGTAAATTTTTTTTGTTTTTTTGTCATTGCGTTTAGAATTTTCTGATTGAAGCCCAAATTTCTGTCTTGAGCTAATCTGTTCATTTCAGCATATACATCCTGAATTATTTGCTTTGTATAATCTTGAATTTGTCTTGTATTACAATTGTTACCGTGGGCCACTATTTCCTAACCTGTGGTTAGCGAAGATGGTTCAGCTGGTCCGCAGGCAGAATATTATAGATTTATATACCATATTCGTACTGTATAAGGCTACAGGCGAGTATAATCTATAAGCCAAAACAGTTTAAAAAGCCAAGAATACTTCAACGACCGGGCAAAAATCTAGCATTTACAGGATGAGGATAGCACAGCACTGGTCTTACAACAGTCTATTCATTTACAGTCTGCATCAAAAAGTATGCAGTTTGTCTAAGAATTTATTAAGTGACCGTCTTCTGAGTGTCTTGTAATAGGAGCGAGAGATCGCGGTACGTGGTTGGGCTGGTAGCATAAAAATGGTGAAGTAAACAAAAATAAAAATTGTAAGATCTAGTGTTTTATTCTATTTGGTACGTGTAGGTCGGTGGTATAATGTTGCATACAGCCTATAGTAACATTATTATTTATTTAATTACTATATATTAGGACTTAGAAGTCTGGTAAATAAATATTTTTTAATAATTAAATTTCGATTTCTTAACTGCTTTTAAGTAGTAACTGGAAACATGTGTTTCGGTTTATTATGTAATAAATGCACAATAAAATATACCACAGATGTTAATATACACACACAGGTAAAAACTTAGGCCGATATGACTTATTGGTCTGCAACATTATTTTTGACAATTTACTATTCAATGTGCCGGGAAAGGTTGAGAGCATTTCCACGTATCTTCAAATGTGATACGTCCACAAACTTAATTCCTCGTATATCATTATCGAAACCATGTTCATATGGTATTTTATGACACCGAGTCTTCAACATGATTCTATTTTACCTCTAGCCAAATGATTCATTTTTCTTTTCTCATTTCGCATGCAGCCAAAGTGTTGCTGAGAGTGCTGAACAGAAAGCTATATGGAAAGTTAGATAGATGGATTGGAGAAGAACAGTTTGGATTTAGGGAAGGAAATGGAACAATTTTTTTTCACTGCTTTACGTCTCTTTTTAACATCGAGGTCTTTAGAGACGGGAAAGGATGGGGGGCAAGGAATGGGAAGGAATTCGGCCATGGCCTTTTGAAGGAAGCATCCCGGCATTTGCCTGGAGTGATTTCGGGAAACCATGGAAAACCCAAATCTGGATGCCCGGACGGGGATTCGAACAGCAGTCCTCCCGAATGCGAGGTGAGAACGCTAACCGTTACACCGGTCGAAAAGGAACAAGAGATGCTATCGGCCTGTTAGGACTCATAGGGAAAAGATATATTGAGAAAGGAAGAGATATTTGTGCCGTCTTTATTGACTTGAAAAAAGCTTTTGATAGGGTGCAATGGAAGAAGCTGATGGATATCTTGAACAGGAAAGGTGTAGATTGGAAGGAGAGAAGCTTGACACAGAATCTATATTTACAACAGAAAGTACGAATAAAGATCGGAAATGAGATGTCGGGGGCATTGGGAGAGGTGTAAGACAAGGTTGTTGCCTTTCCCCATTTTTGTTCAATTTATACCTAGAAGAAACAATTTGAAAATGCTTAAAAGGAAAAAGAGGAGTGCGTATTGGTGGCAAGAGAATAGAGTGCATACGATTTGCTGATGATATAGTCTTGTTTGTAGAAAGCGAACAAACTCTAAACAGAATGCTGAAAGATCTAGACGAAGCTTGTGAATTTGGGATTTGAAATCAGTACAGTAAAAACGAGTATGGTGGTTGGAAAAGGAAGAAAAATAATAAGTATTAAGTTAGGAAGAGCTGATATCAGTCAAGTAAGTACGGTCATCGAAGATTTGAGATTCCACCAAGAGATAAAAACTCGCATTGCCGTAGCAAAGGAAGCATTTAATAGGAAAAGGAAGATACTAACTGGAAAAATAGACAAAGTATTCAGGAAAAGCCTTGGACAATGTTCTGTGTGGAGTGTGGCTTTCTCTGGCGCGGAGACGTGGACCCTGAGACGAGAAGATGAAAAACGGTTAAAAGCGTTTGAGATGTGGATGTGGTGGAGAATGTAAAGGATAAGCTGGGTGGATAAAATAAGTAATGTCGAAGTGCTGGAAACGGTTAGCGTAAGGGGAAAAATACTACAAGTCATAAAAGAGAGAAAGAACAACTTGCTGAGAGGGGAGTGCCTGATAAAAGACGCCTTGGAAGGACTAGTTTGTGGGAGGAGAATAAGAGGGAGAAGGAGGTGCAAAAATACGGACATCAAGGAAAACGGCAACTACATGGACCTTAAGAGAAAAGCAGAAGACAGAGGAGCACTAAGAGCAGCCAAGTGAAAACCTGCCCCAGGGCAGAAAACTGATGATAATGACAGTAATAAGTACAATCTTTACTTACGTAAAATACTGTAGTCCATACATGTCAGTGATTAAGGACTTCTATACCCACAATTCGCCTAGGTTAAAACAAAAATGCGATTAAAATTGTAATGATGAAGGCTAGTACATCCAATCAGGGGTTTGAACCTGCGCTACATGTCGACTATCACGGTATTAGCATGCAGCAGGAAATATCTGATTTGCAGGTGAGCCACGCTCTGTAGTTTGAAGCGCTGTGGATACATTTACAGGTGCGGGAGGTGTGCTTTCTGGTGCCAAGGACACCCGCAGGTCACGGTGCCACAGGGAACTGCGCACCCAGTCACCGCTTAGCGTTGTTCTCGCCAGTGCGACTCACTTCTTCAAGTCTGCCGGCCTTCAGGAAGAAGTAGCCTCTGTTCTGAAGTGAAGCCGTTCGCACTCTATTCTTCTACAAAGGCTACAACTGGTGGCTCCTCCAAGTCGTGATGGGATAACCATTGTGATACGTTTGAACAGTTTAACAGATCATTAAGACACATTGAAAAATGAAATCGGATGTACATAACCGATTGGTGGTGGTAATAATCTACTGCAAGCGGCTTTCCCACCATCTTAAAATAATACTCAACGCGATAATACATCTATACCACTAACAGTCTGTACCTTAACGAGATCTTTTCTGAATGTTTGTAAACTGTTAAACTAACATCCTCCCAGTGACCATTGATTTAATCCACATGCAGTTCCAACAGCCCCTTTAGTCACGATTCATCTATACGACCTTTGACAATAAGCTACTTTCTGACCGAACTTTTTAGTTGAGCTTCAGCGAAGATCCGTTCGTTGTGTCTGCAGAATATTCTCGCCAGTCCTGGGTGATCCACCGTCGGTAGTAACTCGAGTGGGGGCTGGGAACAGGAAGGAATTCCTCCATTGCGTTTTGAGGGGGCAACCCCGGACTTCCCATGGAATGATTTGAGGAAACCATGGAAAACCAAAACCTGGATGGACGGACGGCTATTCGAACCTAAGTCCTCCTGAATGCGAGGCCATCCCCGTAATGAGCGAGCAGGTGGGAGATGCAGCTATGCACAAGTCCTAGTAGCCTGGTTCTGCACAAAAGGCACGATTTCAATCCCGAACGTATTCCCAGTAGAAACTGAGTTACGGCCAGGTCGATGTCAATTCGTACGTCAGATCTGGCGATGCCAACGTTGTGTCCAACAAATTTACATATTTCACGACCCATAGCTGGTCTGGGCGCCAGCTGTCTAAGCTATGACACTTATCGTCGGGTCTCCCGTTTGAATCCCGGCATCGGAATTTTTTTTAATAACTCCTAAACACCAAGATGCTCAGCTAAGCTTGCTTAAAAATGCTTCCCTGGTTCGGATTTCAAATGAAGCTTTCGGTTACATTTGACAGCAGACTGCGCAGCAAATTGGAGTTCTCTCACTTTTAATAGCGTGATTACAGTCTTCCGACCGATATCATGACACGCCTACTTCATTTTTTTTATTAACAGGTGAACATTTATATACAAAAGTCTATAACGTCAAAAATATTTAAATCAACATCTGAGCCTATTCATCCCTAGTTTCAAATCTAGTCGCGATCAGATTTTGGACACCAGATATGGAGCGCTGTTTTAAGAGATATTTCTTTATTTATTTTTACAGCCAAACGCAATATTTTCATAGTAACCGCCGTACGTGCTATTTGATGTGTATATCAGTCACGAAATAAGTTTCTTGTGAAGTATCTCGACAGCTCAGTAACTACACTTTCCGTTACACTCAAACGAAAACACTCGGTATTTAAAAATCTCCTGTAGTTGAATCCCGATTTGCATCCTTAAGCCATGAAACTGATTTCTGTATTGAGAATATGGAAATTTTCAAACTACAAACAAAATTCTGATTGATAACATTTCGGGTTTGTAAACGCCTGGTATTCGAAACGCAAGATCTCCGGTACATAATTGACCTGATGATGGCTGCTGAGCTAGTTACCGAAAGCCTGTCGCTTTTTAATAAAATCCGACTGCACGTCCGAGAAGACCTACACTTACATATAAAATTTTAATTATTTGTAATTTTAGGTTACTTTTTTTCTACATTTGAGAGAGGAAAAGCTTAATTATTGGTGTACCTAGACAAACTGGGAACCAAGTAAGTATTGCTTTATACTTATAACAGCTCGCAGTAATGGCGGAGCAGCAACCGAGCAGAGCAGAGCAACACACTAGCTGAAAACTTTTGTGTCTCGTTATCGCGACGAGCGGTGTTGTCGGAGAAACTGTGTTTGCCAGCAAAGAGCGCACAAAGGCAAGCACCCCCCTCCTCTGTGAAGCTGTAATCCCTGATTAAAAGTCAACAGTAGCACCCCCAAAGGCGCCGCCAGCGTCAACTAAGTGTACAGCCTTGTTACTTTAGTTTTAGAGTTAAATCAAAGCTCTGCGTAAGTTTTGGAAGTATTTGTAGCTGTCGGGTTTGGGTTATAGTAAGCAAATTCAAGAACTGCAGAAGTTTGGGAAACACAGGGCTGTCAGTATAGGGAACCACTTAGCAATGAATGTCCCCCCTTTTGGAAGCGGTTACTGGCCGTAATGATATCGAAACGCAAGACCTTGGATGGAAGTGAACGCTAAAGACCGGCCAAGTTCAAGTATCTACGATGCCAGTGACTAAAAATCTGATAGCGAAATGTATATTAGAATCGGCACGCTGTTATAAGGGATAAAAGAACTCGAATGTAGTCGTTATATGCAGAGTGTTGTCGGCACCAACGTAGTCTGGACACTGCTATTAATGGTTTGGAGGCTAAATGTGGATATATTGCCGAACATCTCTTACAGTTCAGTGACAAAAACATACTAACCTTAATAAAATACTGAAAAGAAGCAGCGTATTCTGGTCAGATAGTGCAGTATACGTATACTACAATTCACATTGTTGTCAGAGGTAACGTGGAAGGCAAACATACTTTAACAAAGACTATTAGTCACAGAACCTCCAACAGTGGCTCTACACCGCGATACCAACGATGTATGCCACGGAGAAACTTTCTTAAGGAGACTGCACGAGAACAACATACTTATGCGTTTTAATAAATGCATACGATAGTTCAGTTACGAGCAGAGAACGTGACTAAACAAAACCAGTGAATGGCAACGGTAGTGATGAAGTATAATGGAAGTGAAAGTTATTTTAAAGTAGGAAGAGGAAGAACTGAATGGTTTCAGTTCGAAAATTGTCTTAAGTAAGGAAGTGATTTATAGTGGAAATGAAGAAAATAATGCAAAGGGTGTGACAGAACATTGGGAAAAGGAATATGAAAGCATTGTTCAGAGATTGTGCTGAACTGGGGAGAAATAATCAAGTTCTCTGTAAGAAAGAATGGAGTGTAATAACACAAGAGAACGGCAGGCATCAGCTTTAGAAAAGTATCGAATGTTTCATGTACTCAAGAAGCGTCAGTGGTTAAAAAGAAATAGCATTGAAATAAATTAAAGAAGAATAAAGGGCGTTACAAAAAGGTACGGCCAAACTTTCAGGAAACATTCCTCACACACAAGCAAAGAAAATATGTTATGTGGACATGTGTCCGGAAACGCTTACTTTCCATGTTAGAGTTCATTTTATTACTTCTCTCCAAATCACATTAAACATGGAATGGAAACACACAGCAACAGAACGTACCAGCGTGACTTCAAACACTTTGTTACAGGAAATGTTCAAAATGTCCTCCGTTAGCGAGGATACATGCATCCACCCTCCGTCGCATGGAATCCCTGATGCGCTGATGCAGCCCTGGAGAATGGCGTATTGTATCACAGCCGTCCACAATATGAGCTCTAACATGGAAAGTAAGCGTTTCCGGACACATGTCCACATAACATATTTTCTTTGTTTGTGTGTGAGGAATGTTTCCTGAAAGTTTGGCCGTAACTTTTTGTAACACCCTGTATAAGCCTATGAATTTTTCAAGAGGGCTATAAGATTTATAGAAGCAAGGATGTCCCTCAAAACGTTATTTATAGAACCTACTCATATTTTGTGCAGGGTTTTGTGAGAGCATCAGAAATATGGATGGTAATATTCAGGGGCGAAAGAAAAGATAAAGCAATCAAAATAAAGTTTATTAATACCAGCAGCAAGAATAAACAAAATGAGAAATGCGGGAGTCGCGAAAGCGGAAAATGATTGCTCTGTGTTTACACGTTTGTAAGAGGTTATTGTGATTGGGTAATGTGAAAAGGTACAAAGATTTTGATGGACATAGTCAAAAGAGACCTAAAGTTAGACAAAAATTACTGGAAAAAGTAAACAGGGAAGAGTAGCGTTCTGGGACACTATGGAAAAAGAGCGCTGGTGGTCTGATATAAAACGCTGATAGTATTTTAATATCGAGCAAGTTATTCACTTCGTTAACATCTAGAACGGTGCCGATTTGTAGACCAAAGGTAAAAATTGGCTTTCTGAAGTATTTTATTACCCAACACAATGTTTCTCACTGGACTGTACAATTCTCGTACTTTTTTGGTTCTATTGAGTGTTTATGCCTTCACACCCTTCCTTCGATATGATCCTTTCAATATGGGGGATGTTCAAAACTCATCGAATGTGATCGGTTTCATAGTAATATTCAAACTCGTTCCATTCCTGTTGGTTATTTCTACAGACTTGATTTTGCCAACTTTTTTTTTTTTTTTTAACTGCTTTACGTCTCTTTTAACATCGAGGTCTTTAGAGACGTGAAAGGATGGGGGGCAAGGATGGGGGCAAGGAATGGGAAGGAATTGGAAGGAATTCGGCCATGGCCTTTTGAAGGAAGCATCCCAGCATTTGCCTGGAGTGATTTGGGGAAACCAAGGAAAACCCAAATCTGGATGCCCGGACGGGGATTAGAACCGCCGTCCTCCCGAATGCGAGGCGAGAACGCTAACCGTTACACCGCCCCGCTCAGTTTTGCCAACTTTGCATGTGTTCATGTTGCTGTCTTCCTGTGAACATGAATTATTATTATCATCCATGTTTGTGGGTCACTACGTTCAAGACAGAAGCGATGCAAGGATTAGAAAAATGCCCAATTCAAAATGAAAAAAAGAGGCGATAACTTGGAGAAAATAATGAAAGGTGATGTATGGGCAGATACGGTAATATAGAGAAGATTTGCTCGTATCCAGGCCTACTGAAATGGAACTGGTCAAGATATGTATGAGCGTAACAATTAATTCAACAAACTTGTTGCGAAGAATACTGATCTATATGGATAAAACGAACCATAATTATACGAAGAAATATGGAGACATTTATTTTTAATCTTCTGTGAACATGAAGAAGAATGTAAACTTTTTAAAATTATTCATGCATCTTCTCCCTGTGCTTGCGGTGTGAATAAGAATATTTTGTTATGACCTTACTGGTCGTGGTATTTATAATCGAGAAATGATTTGGAAAAGATTTTGAAGGAACCCTTCCGGCATTCGCATGGAGCGATTTTAGGAAACACTGGAAGACCTAAATCTCGATAGCGCAACGGGGTACGAACCCGCGTGGCCGAGCGTTAAGGAGGCTGGGTATTACAGCAGGTGGTTGCTATTCAGGTCGTCACGCACGCAGTCTAAGCTGCGGGCGTGAAAGTTGGCCGCGTGTTGATTGTCCCCCGGGGACCACCTTGCCTCACACCTGTCGCGCCTGGCTGCCCGCCTTACCTGTTGCAGGCGCACGTGTGCTTCATTGCTCACGTCACCAGGTTCATTTTCCTGGTCGCATACGGCCTGTTCCCCGTATTGAAAGCGCAACAAGTTATACCGTCATCAATGACAAGGACCATGCTTTATATGGGCAGACTCCAAATAAGAGGCACAAGACCAAAACAAACCTGCAAAGTATGCAGGGAAAAGGTAAGTCTATAGATTCTAGTGAATTGCAGGAAAAAGAATTAAAGATTAATAAATCTAACTGCCTTATGGGTAAAGCAACAGCCAATGGTTCCATTGATAAACTTAAAAGTATTCAAACTGGAGGAAATTTCCGTAGTCAAGATAACTACTACGGGACTACAAAATTCAACTGTGCTGCAAACAAACAATCTTTCAAACTAAATGCAGACAAATTTGGATTTATGGCTGTGGAATACAGTATACAGGGTGTTACAAAAAAGGTACGGCCAAACTTTCAGGAAACATTCCTCACACACAAACAAAGAAATATGTTAGGTGGACATGTGTCCGGAAACGCTTACTTTCCATGTTAGAGCTCATTTTAGTTTCGTTATCGTGCTCGTATTGTGGACGGCTGTGATACAATACGCCATTCTCCAGGGCTGCATCAGCGCATCAGGGATTCCATGCGACGGAGGGTGGATGCATGTATCCTCGCTAACGGAGGACATTTTGAACATTTCCTGTAACAAAGTGTTTGAAGTCACGCTGGTACGTTCTGTTGCTGTGTGTTTCCATTCCATGTTTAATGTGATTTGAAGAGAAGTAATAAAATGAGCTCTAACATGGAAAGTAAGCGTTTCCGGACACATGTCCACATAACATATTTTCTTTGTTTGTGTGTTTCCTGAAAGTTTGACCGTACCTTTTGTAACACCCTGTATAGAATGAGGTATGAGTGAGATCTAGGAAACTGAGCTGACGTTTGTGAGGAGCAGAGGAGATAACGAGGAACTGCAAGATCAGAACTAAATGAACTAGAAAAATTTCTGCATAAAATAAACATTCATAGACATAGAAATCGTCATGATCTAAGAATGGATACTTTAAGAATATCTGGAGAAATGTGTGAACTGCAACTGGTCAACCATAAAACCAGAAGACGACCACGGATGAGCTACAGGGCTAAGGATAGTATCTACGTTGAATATACAGAGCAAAACTGGGTCAGAACTGAGGAGGAAGAGAAATCCAAGTACAGCACTTGTCAGAGCATGGAACACAGAAGCGCAAGCAGGAACCCAGGTGCATACAGAGCACCACGAGTCTCAGATATTATGCCTTCATCTTAAAAAGACTCAAATTCAGCCACTACGGAGGATAAATACCGTTTAATATCCATTTATTCTAATAGAAAAAGAGAAGCTAGGAACCATCTGACCTGTGGATTTTCCAGAAGTTGGCTACTTTCTACTAACTTAACGGAGCAGATTGTGGAACATGAAAAACGCGTGTCACGGTCCTCTCTACAAGCTGTAACGGTTCACTGCGGACGGTAAAATAGGGCTGTGAAGATCTACAACTTACCTTCCTTTATGACTAACAACAATATCTGTTAAATAGGGAAAAGCTTTGACAGTTATGGCCGAAGTCGGGACTGTAAATAATCGGATAGTAACGGAAGCACAATTGAACTCTTTACCGTCAGGTAATTTGGGGAAGATCGCACAAAAATGACATATGAATGACAGATCCGGAATTCGAATCTGGATTCATTAGGGACTAGGTATGTGTTACCTCAGACCCACAAGGAAAGACATTAGAGAGGCGTGGGACACTTTTTGGCCATGCGAAGTGCAGTAACCTCATGCGGCATTGATCGGACAAATCGTCGGACCCCCATGAAGAAATATTAAGCCATGCTTCCTCTACTGCATAAGGGACGTGCATCAAATGAGATATGTTCGATTCATATCTGGCCATCAAGGTGGCCAAATAATTAGCTGGAATTGTCCAGAATGTTGCTGAAAGCAATAGCGAACAATTGTCGTGCGGTGACAGTGTATTGTCTTTCTGGAAAATGATCTCCAAGTATCTGACCATAACCTGTAGACCATTTAATGGTCGATTTAGTTTGATCAGGGTTCCCAGTACATGCTTGCAAACACAGTCCAAACCAGGATGGAGCCATCACTAGCTTGGCCAATGCCTTCCTAACAACCTGGGTATATGGCCTAGTGGGGTTTGTGCCACATTTGAATCCTACCATCAGCTCTTACTAAATGTAAACGAGACTCATCTGACCACGCAATAGTTTTACAGCCATCTGGTGTCCAAAGATATTCACGAGCCAAGAACAGGAGATGCAGCCTACGGAAATTTGTTAGTAGAGGATCTCGTGTCATTTTTCTGCTGCCATATCGCATCAACGCCAAATCTCGCTGCATTGTACGCACTGAAATAACATATTTACGGCACACTCTTGACACTGAGGATGGATGAATTTGGATTCACGAACAACTTCCGAAACAGAATGCATCATGCGTCTTGTGACAACGTCCATTCCGCGTTAAAAGTCTGCTACTTCATGTCATTCAGCAATAATCACGTCAGAAATCCTTTCACACGACTAACGAGAGAACAAATGAAAGCCCCGACACTGTATGGCAAATATACAAGTTTTTCGTGGTGCTGCCGCCATCTGGACATCTGCATTTTCCTTTCCCAAGAGTTTTGGCACTACAGTGTACGTTTACATTAATAAACTCAGTTTCCTATTTGTACTTTTTTGTAATGGTGAAATTAAGTACAAAGAGCTATTTTGGGGGGTGGGAGAGAAAGACTGACTGTATGAAAGTTTACCACGGGTATACTAGTTAGCTTTATTTCTCGTTGAAGACTTGGTCATTAGAACCATGAAATTATTACTGACAAGTAAAGGAGAAAAAAAATAGACCATGGAGTTTCTTTATTATCGATGACGGGAATGGATCGAATTCAGGACGCTACACAAAACCGAAACCTGGATACTCTGTCCCCCCTCTAAAGTAAATATTTCGATGGTGTATCGTCTGATACACCATTTCGTAACACGTATTTTTATTTTGCTACAATTCGTTGATTTTAAGCTTTATAAACTGGATAATACGATCTTTTATCTAATGAGTAATTTTGTCTTAGGTTTTAAATCTAATCAACATTTTTGTGACATTACCGGCCTGAAGTGCTGAGCTAATTATGACGTTTATTTTCTCTCCAGTTTGAACTTTAACAACGAATAGAGAACATGGCACTCCAGTATCGTAGTATAGAGGAAAATGGCAGGAAATCATGTTTTCTGTTTTCTTAAAATGAAACTAAGTTTTGAGGCTTATGGACATTAGGATTTTAAAAGCTGCAGTAACTCCGATGACAGATTAGGGTAACGAAGTCGACCATAATCCTCATCGAGGAGCCATCCAGCTACTTGCCTGCATTTCATTATGGAAAACCGTGGATACCATGCTGCTTGTGTTGAGTGGCTTTGGACGAGCTGGGCGAGGGAGCTACCCGTTTGCATGCGGAGTATTATTAATGCAGTCACGAAGCGGCTGCCATGGGCGCCAGACACCGCGCCTCACGCAAGTCACGAATTGGCTAAACCACCGACTAAATGGCCACCCTCAGCAATTTGCAAGTAATTTGAAAAGAACATCTTGCGGGCGCCTTCACCGTGAACAATCTTTGATGGTTATCTAGCATCATCACAAATGAATCACGGAAATAACAGCGCATCTCCTGGAAGTTTTTCTTTTAAAACGAAGATTACTCCACAGTTTTCTCCTGGATACGTAACATCTGGTAGAGCGTAAACCTTAAAATTATCTACAACTTGAAGAGGTAAAACCTTGCGTGTTAAAATGCTTTGGCTTCTCATATTTCGTAACGATTAAAATTCCTTGAGATGTGTGAGCCTCGTGTTGGGACTGCATGCTGACCTGCATGCTGAACTGTTCCCTATCACCGAATAATCATCACTTCCTCGAAACTGTCGCCAGTTCAGTTACTCTTGGCAAGAAGATCCAAAGCTTGGATCGAAGCGACTGGAAGTCAGACGAGATGACGGCGAAAATATTGAATATTTTATAATAACCGTAAAACTTATTTTTGATGGTAACAGTGGAATGTGGACGTACAAGGTGTGTCTAGCACTCAACAAATTAGTTCGATACCGTTATCCTAATCATGAGTTTTTTACCAGAAATATTCCGCGAATGGTCCCTGTAGCATATACAGACATTTAGTGTACTAACATTATTATTATTACTCCACGATTCACTAAAAGTGTGTGGCGGAGGGTGCATTGCACCTATCGGAAAGGATTATGGATTGGAAGGGTTATAAGGGATATGGCAGGAGGCGCCCATGGGCTATTGTGAGGAACCATCCCCGCATTCGCGTGGAGTGATCTGGGAAAACCATGGAAAACCCAGATCAGGATGGCTGGAGTGCTTTATCGAAAGCCACTCCTGTAGGATTTTAAGTTTACTAGCCCGGTAAATCCTTTCTATTCCATTCCCTAATCGCTCGTGGGAAAAATGAGTACAGAAATGAATCGGTTCTGGCCCTGATTTCTCTTATCTTATTTTCGCGGTAATTCCGAGATATGAATGTTGCTGGTAGCAATATTTGCTGACTGTCATTCCGAAATACGTCTGTCGCGAATTTTTCAATTAGCTTCCGTCGAGAGCAACGCCTTCGGTGTTCCAGGTCTTCCCAACCTAACTCCTTCAACATCGCACTTACGCTTTCCCTCCAACTATATATACCTGTCACGAATCGGGCGGCTCTTCTTTGGACCTTCTTTAAAGCCTCCATTAACCCCTTTTGATGGGGACCCCATACAGAACAACAATACTCTGAGGACGTACTAGTGACTTGTATACAATCGATTTAACTTCCTGAGTGCATTGATTTAAATTACGACCTAGAAATCGGAGCATACGATTTGCTTTTCCCATTACATTCTCGATATGCTCATTCCACGACAAATTATTACGAATTGTTACCCGTAGGTATTTAATGGAATCTACCGTTCTAAGGACAGTGCCATTAATTGTATATTCATAGTTAAATGGTGTCACCTTTTTAATTACACGCATGACTTGGCACTTTTTAGCGTTTAACTCCAACTGCCAATCTTTACACCACGCAATAATTTTCATAATATCGTCTTTTAACAAAGCGCAGTCGTCCTGGGTTTTGATTTCGCGATAAATAATAGCATCATCGGCAAATAATCTTTTCATCCCCCCTATTATGTCGCATAGATCATTGATGTATATGAGAAACATTAGAAGAAACGTTGAAAATTTAAGGGTATAAGAATTTTATAGGCATGTCCTTTTTGAATCTATACTAATATTATAAAGCTGAAGAGTTTGTTTGTTTGTTTGTTTGTTTGAACGCGCTAATCTCAGGAACTACTGGTTCGAATTGAAATATTCTTTTTGTGTTGAATAGACCATTTATCGAGGAAGGCTTTAAGCTATATAACATCACGCTGTGACTAATAGGAGCGAAGAAACAATGGAAAATGTGAAAAAAGCGGGGAAAATTATTCATCTTTGAGGGCTTCTGTTGCGTGCGCTGCGAAAACGGTTCAAGATACCAAAAAAATATGTAGGAAAGGATTATTCCTCTTGAAATGATCTAAAAAAATGTCCGCGACAGTATATGTCTATCTTTTAAGATTAACTCACTAGAACCGTTTTTATGGTAATCAAATTTGGTCGAAATTAATACATTATTACCAATTATTTGTTAGAGTTGTATCAACATAATAATATTAATCTTTATCCAAATAAATGTGTTGTTGATTAAGAGTATTTAATTGTGAACAAAATTGTCTTGGCATCACTTAATTTCAATGAACATCTTAGAAGGTATTACGCGCGGTCCTTCTGAACGGTTTTATGCAGCGTTATTTGTTTTTGCGATATAATAGGTTTACTGGAGGGAGATGAACATTGGCAAAATACAATGTCAGATGCTGTCATGTCCGAGCCAGCCACAAAATTAAGAGAATTATTTACCATCATCCTTATATTTTGCCAACCATCTGACCCCTTAGAGTTATAGAATAAATTTCGTAATGCTTTATGTGAAGATATATTAAACAGAATGCGTAATGAGAATCAAGATATGACATTAACATACAATGATGATATAAACAATGATGGACTAATCATAATTGAAGATAAAATTCATGAGATTTGCGATAAATTACTAACCGATTTTGGGCTTCCTGTATCAAAAAGGATTAATTCACTTAATCATCTGGATCCGTTAGAAGTAGCGTTGCGAAAACCGTATGATCTAAATGAATTAAATGAGTATATTACTCAAAATGAACCAAAATGACCAGGTGACCGCGTATAATTGTGTTATGCGAAGTGTTCGTTTTAATGAAGGAAAAGTTTTTTTTTTTGATGCTCCCGGTAGAACCGGCAAGACCTTTATTACTAATCTTATATTAGCAAAAGTAAGGTCTCAGGGAAAGCTAGCTTTGGCAGTAGCGTCGTCAGGTATCGCTGCAACTTTATTAGCAGGTGGACGCACAGCTCATTCCACTTTTAAACTGCCCCTAACTGTTTCTTTACAGAAAGATAGCGTGTGCTCTATACGTAAAAATGGTCCTTTGGGAAAAGTTTTACAAGATGTCAGTTTAATAATCTGGGACGAATGTATCATGATACATAGAGCTCATGTGGAGGCTCTAGATAGGACTCTTAGAGATATTAGAAGCTGTGATAAAATCATGGGTGGGATTACTGTTATGTTTGCTGGGGACTTTCGACAAACTTTACCAGTAATAGTAAGGGGAACTAGAGCAGACATTGTAAAGTCTTGCCTTAAAAGTTCCCCATTATGGAAGTTTGTTAACATTTTAAAATTAACTACAAATATGAGAGCACATTTGGGGAGAGGTAGTATAACTTTTCCTTCAAAGTTGCTTTTAATAGGAGACGGGAAAGTACCTCATTTTGAAAATAAAATTGAAATTGATCGCGATTTAGGAGAAAGAGTAAGTAACATTGAGGACTTAATATCGAAAGTTTACCCTGAAATCAGCGAAATAGAAAATAAAGATCATCAATGGATGTGTCAACAGGCAATATTGGCGGCGAGAAACAGTAGCGTGGACGAAATTAATGAACTAATTTTAAGTAAACTTCCAGGAGACATAGTTACCTACACATCTATTGATAACGTAATGGATCAAGAAGATGCGGTACATTACCCACTAGAGTTTCTTAATTCTTTGAACCCAAGTGGCCTTCCCCCATATTCCCTCAAGTTAAAAATAGGTGCCCCAATAATTTTACTTAGAAATCTCAAACCACCAAATTTATGTAACAGAACCCGACTTCAAATTAAATTTCTATGCAATAACGTGATCGTTGCAATAGTTTTGACTGGTCCAGCAGTTGGTCAAACAGTGCTTATACCTCGCATCCCAATGATTCCAAATGATTTACCTTTTAATTTCAAAAGAATTCAATTTCCCGTTAAGCTTTCTTTCGCCGTTACACTTAATAAATCACAGGGGCAAACATTTAAACACGTAGGAATCGATTTACGTCAAGACTGCTTTTCACACGGCCAACTATTTGTCGCGTTGTCAAGATCGGGTTGCGGAGAAAACCAATATGTTCTTCTGCCTCAAGAAAATAAAACTAAAAATATAATTTGTGCAGAAGTACTTTAAAATAATTATGTTCTTTTAAAAACTTAAAAACTAAATTTGCAAAAAATTGTCTAAAATAATAACAGAAATTGACGCGGACAAAGTCGTGGGTAACTGCTATAATTTATAAAGCTGAGGAGGTTGTTTGCAAAAATAAATATGATGCCCAAAATAACTAATCCACGCGGACAAAGTCGCGGGCACAGCTAGTATCAAGATACAACAGCATCAACCATGTCGAAACACCATCGGTATCTCTTTTTAAATATAAAAAAGATTTAAGGTTATGTGGTATTCCGTCACCCACTATCTTCAATCGAACAAAGAAAAAAATCCAAGAGCGAGTAATTGGCAATTACAAAATGAAAGTCGTCTTGTTTATATATTAGATCCTTCTATTGAGAAACCTCAAAACAGATAAGTGCTTGGACAAGGAGGCAAAATATGGTTACAGTAGTAAAAAGGGAAGTTGTTATTGATCATAGAAATTTGCAGAGGGGGTAGTATTGATTTTGAGAAAAAACAAGTGAAGATAACCAGTAAAACCACTCGAAAACAAATAGCCAGATGATATTACGAATAGTATCCAATATTGATGGAATTTTTACTTAGTAAATGGAGACCTTTTACGGAATAAACAAAATTTCACACAAACTTACCAACGTTTTTGCACACCAATTTTCACTTACGTATGTGATACGTGTAGAATACAGACAAGGAGGAATATCAAGTCAGAAGTATGGCTGTCAAGATGAGACAGAAAACAAAAGGACTCAAGGTTGAAGGATAAAATTATCACAAGCTGACTTACGTAATAAGTATACGTACAATGAATGGAAGGATGAATATCTAGAAAAATGATCAAATTGTGGCTAGACAGCCATATTATGAGAGACTGAACAGAGACTAAATGTGACTTAAAACTGAAAGGGGAAACGAGTATAAAGATAGATAAGACGTAACGACCCGTTATACGGATATATGAAGATTAGAGGAGAAATTATGTATACAGTATTCCTTAGTCTTCCTTCCAAACGCTCAAAACCCATAAAAATAGATGGAGTGACCCGGTTGCTACTTACGGCTATACGAATTGCCGACTCGGATATTTAGAGCCGGCAGAGGTCATGCGACAAGGAACGGAAAGAAATTCGGTCATGCCATTTCGAAAGAACTATCCCGGCGTTCACCTGAAATGATTCGAAAATCAGGATGGTAAGAAGGAGAAGCTACCCCTTGCCTGAAGGGCAGGCCACACACCAACCAGGCCCAGGCCCATGTGGAATGCAAACACAGAAACCTGTGGAGACCAGGCAATCGAATGAATGTAGCAAAAGGCGGTTACAACATCTTTCACACAAATTGGAATCGGAGAGACTAAAAATTTATTGCTGAGTAATCATAGAGAAAACATTCGAGGCAAGGATAGTATTAAATTTGATAAAAGAATTTTTCAAAACGAGAACACGGAGTTGGTGATTGAGAGGTTAACGTTTGGGTCCAATATCAGGAAGGAAGCAGATTCGATTCACAATCCATGCATCCAGATTTAACTCCTCCATGGTTTTCCGAAATCACTCCTGTCAAGTGTAGCCCCTCCAGAAAGAACGTTTAATCAATGCCGATGTATTATATATACCAGATATACCGCAGTTTGTGAAGTGTTAGTATTTCTGCTACATTTATGTCATGAACAAAGTGGCTCACCCAATTGGGGCATTAGTCATGTTCTGAAGGCTTCTTTGGTATGTGTAAGTGTTGTTGCACTTTTATAGATAACCAATGAGCGTTGTTAACACTAATTCAATGTGCAGATTATACTAGGGGACGTAAGAAGGAAAGAAAGGCTGAGGGAAACAGTTTGGAAGCGACGAAACGTTTTAAGTTGCGGTCTGATGGAGAATTACCGTTAATAAATCATACTCGTCGCACATAGGTTTGGATTTAACTCCACGGATTTGCACACAATTTGGTAACTAGCCAACAGTTAGGAGAAATGCAGCTGTGTAAGTTTCGGTTGATGAAAATTTCCTTCACTTTTTTTTTATCTCCTTTACGTCTCTCTAATAGGAATGTCTTTAGACACGGGAAAGGAAGGTGGACAAGGTATGGGAAGGAATTCGGCCATGGCCTTTTGAAGGAAGCATCCCGGAATTTGCCTGGAGTGATTTGAGAAACCGTGGAAAACCCAAATCTGGATGCCCGGAAGGGGATTCGAACCACCGTCCTCCCGAATGCGAGGCCAGAACGCTAACTGTTACACCACCACGCTCGGTAATTTCCTTCTCCACCGTCAAAGTGGAAGACGAAGACAAGGATCTGTTTGACTGTAGATAAATCAGGTTTTTACTTCTGGCTTTACGAATCGTCGATATCGAGGTATTTTGAGACGGAACGGGAATGGAGAAAAGGAACTGGAAGGAATTCGGCCATGGCCTTTTGAAGGAAGCATCCCGGCATTTGCCGGGGGTGATTTGGGGAAACCATAGAAAACCCAAATCTGCATGCACCGGCGTCCTCCCGAATGCGAGGCGAGAACGTTAACCACTCACCCACTACGCTCGGCTTAAGAGAAACAATCCTGGCGCTGATAATATTGAAAGGTCAGATCATGAGACACGTATATACATTTATGGTATTCTTAGAGTTGATTACCTTCAGAAAGAGATAAAAGTGATAAATAAATGTCATAATCGGATTCAGATGAAGTCATTTCAGTTCGTTTTGAGGTAGATCGTAGACGGTAAAGTTGCTTTTGGAGCCTTAATACCGCTTGATATTCTTCAAAGAGAATTCTCCACGATAAAGTTAGAAGCGAGTGTGTGGTGGACGAATCGTTCACGCTTGATTGCCAGAGAGTGATCAAAACGTTCCTTCCCTTCCGTTCCCTTCCTTCCGGCAGACTGGCAGATTTATGCCAGGCTTCCAGCTGGCTGGAATCGATTCGCGGCGTCGGTTTTCATCTTTCGCAGGTAGATATTTTATTGCTTCTCGTCCGTAACGCGTCTCCCTGCAATCAGATGAGGTACCGACCAGCCGACGCAGTTAGCTTCCTCCTTTTTTTTTCTCCGCTCGCGTATCTTTATTAAGTTGGCTGGTGTAGACTGCAATTTGGAGGCTCGGAGCAAATCTGAGAGGTCGGAGATTACAGATATCCGTGAACCTAATTCGATGCTTACTTCAAGTACCTCCTTCACCATAGCATCACGCCTTGCTACGTCCAGGAAGGAAAATCTGGAAGAGACGAAAGGTTCGCATTCTCTAGGGAAAGCCAAGACTCATTGTTTATGCCCTTTGCCCATTATATGGCGATTTATCACTAAGTTTATTAATCCGGAAATTTTTTTTATTAATGCGGTCAATGGACAAATTTATAATAGGTGAATTGAGTACTTTTATCTAACTTACAAGGAAACAGTAATCTTGCTGTAGACCATGTTCCGCAGTTGTTGCATAAATATTTTTGAATAAAAATCCGTCTTCTAACAACTGTTTTTTATTGTCTTTCATCTACCAGACGCGTTTCGCCCTTCTGGAGTGGGGCATCGTCAGTGGCTATAAATAACATAATATTATCATCATATTTGTCTATGTGAATTATGTATTATGTACATTAATTATATACATATGTTCATGCTTTAAAATTTTAACGTCTGTATGTTCAATCTGCTATAATTATTCTATATATTGTTTTATAGTATCTGTGTTCAAACATAAATTCACTTCTTAATACTAAATTATCTGTATGGTTACAATCTTTATGTACATATAGTACAGATAATTTAGTATTCAGAAGTGAATTTATGTTTGAACACAGATACTATAAAACAATACACAGAATAATTATAGCAGATTGAACATACAGACGTTAAAATTTTAAAGCATGAACATATGTGCATAATTAATGTACATAATTTATATGATTATTTATAGCCACTGACGATGCCCCACTCCAGAAGGGCGAAACGCGTCTGGTAGATGAAAGACAATAAAAAACAGTTGTTAGAAGACGGATTTTTATTCAAAAATATTTACAAGGAAACAGTTTGGAGCAGGAGCTCAGAGCTAGAAAATATTGGTAGGGAAGCACATTTTGCATTTATTTTCTCTTACATACAGTACCTATACATGAAAGTAAAAAAAAAAAAGTTTATATACATACGGATTCGAAAATATGATAGACTCAACGAATTTCAAAGGATTCAATGGAGCCCTCTGCTGAAATGTTATATCACTGTTCATATAACTAATGTTTTTATATTATATTGCTACTGCAAATTATTCTTAACGTCTTTTATTGATTTAAAGTTGTTAATGAAACTGATGAAAATATGGAATTGTCGTCGAGTAAATATTAAACAGACTATACCTAAGCCTCCAAACTGTTTGGTGACCCGCACCCGCCATTACTTTAAATTTTAGAAAGATTCTAAACAAACTTTTATTGTAAAAATGGATCTAGATGGGATGGTACTAGATCACTGGCGTGTGTTGGTGACGGGGGACAGGATACAATGTTATGTCCGGTTAGCTCTGCAGATTCTGCTCGATTTGGGTTGTGGCACAGGGGAGACACCATTATTAGCCTTCCACCGGCTCGTGCGCTTGTTTCAACAATTTTGCACCGCCTGTTCTTTTACCAAGCAGGGAGTTTACGATAGTTATTTGTTGATGCTAGTTTCCGATCTATTCCTGTAAGCAAATATTTGTTTTTGTTGCTTTCGAGGTTTAATTACGAGTTTTATTTCTTGGAGCATATGGCATTGTTTTCTGAATTAAGTTTCATTAGTCAAACTTATTACGAGCGAAGATTTGAAAGCTTTTACAAGTAACTTGAAAGGAATCAAAATTTGTATTACGACAAAAACAAATCATATTCTGTGGTCGATTTTTTATTCTTAAATGATATCAATTTGCCTTCATGTGAGGAAGGTATACGCTTTTTGCCTCTCTGATGCATTTAACAAAACTTTGTAGAAGGACGATTTCCCCAGCGGCCTAACGTTGGATCGTGACTGGGGCTGCTCTGGGAATCCTTCCTACCTGTGTCCCGCAATCCTCAACAAGAATTGGATCATCAGAATAATGTAGGTTCTATGGTTGGATTGTGAATGGGCCGCTTTCACTGTTAGACACTCTTTATATAGTTTTATACATTTACACAGTCTGCTGCACGAGCTGTAGCACTGATGTGAAATTTGTGAGACCTGAGTTCGGTTCTTCGTCCAAGCCTACAGATTTCGGCTTTGCAGTTTACTGGAAACACACCATGCCGCGATGGTTACCTGAGTAACGCCACAGTAGATTTCCTAACCGTTATTAGTCTACAACCCTTTCCTGTTCGCAAGCGGTCAAGGCCCAAGGAATAACAAAATATAAGCATATTCTCGTTTAGAGTGCTGTTTGTTCACCTCTGATTTTAACTAATATTATTTATAAAAGGTGCATTTTTTGTCACAAGCCATTATATCTCGATACATAACTGAAATAGATAAATGAGGTATCATTTTGAAAATAAAATCTCCATTTTGGCACATACTTTGAGAAAGGACCTTTGCAAATTCGACCGTTGAAATGCAATTTTTTTTTTTTTTTTTTTTTTTTTTTGCCACGATCCATTTACCTATCATGATTTCTAACCGAAATCTATAAATGAAATATTTTAGAGTAATGTCTCCGCTTTACTCACATTATGTTTTATGAAAGGAATTTTTTGGAATTCGACCCTTGAAGCGCAATAGTACCAATATTTTTACAACATGCTTCGTGGCAAGCCATTTATCTGCTTTAATACCTAACCGATATCGATAAATGAGGTATCTTTTAAAGATTAAGGTTTCCACTCGAGTAAAATAATAAATTAAAGAAGAAATTTTTTGGATTTTGACGCTTAAAGGCAAAAGTAATTAATATGAAGGTCTCGCGTATGAGACAATTCAGTAAAGCCTCTCCACAGCAGCAGCACATATCACAGATATATCAAACTGAGTTTTTTTTTTTTTTTTTACAGGTAGTTTTGCGGATATTTTTTTCTGTTACGGAAATATTTCTGTTTTGATACACAATTCCTATGTAAACATTGTATTCGCGAAATATTCTCAAAGGCTTCGATAGCAGCAACACATCACAGAGACATGAATATGCTGTGTGTATTTTGTTCAGTAAGTTGTAGTCCATTAAGGTCAGTGACAGTTTGTCATACATATTTTTTTTACATATCTAAAAGTTTTTTTCTAATAGTTTCGCAATGTTTCGTAACATGTTGTAATTTTTTACGTACCTAATACACCAGACAAACAATTGCTGGGGTTCTTCTTCCATTCCATTACAAACCACAAGCCTCTCGATTCATCGTATTTTATTCGCGATATTTTCGCAAGGGTCATCTAGTCACGTGATATTATTCCAAGAGATATCGTTTGCCTGATATGGCATCCCCGAAAGTCAGACGCCGAGTGGACGGATAAGTTGATATGAAGGTGCCCGATGCCACTGCACAGTTATTGATAGCTACAAATCTGAGCACCTGCGTGTTGTGAGCAATTTCCTCAGTTGCATGTTAACCAATTTTTATAAAGATCAACGGTACGCCAATGCAATTTAATTTAATTTTATTTTTTCGCCGTACGCGTTTCACTCCATTTTTTTCATAGCATCTTCGGCGGCATGAGTGATTCTGTTTCATGTCCTCAGAGTCAGTTACTATATACTATTTTTTTCTTGAATTTTAATATCGATCACTAATGCGGTGAAATAAGGCTATGCCTACGCAAGCAATTTTGAAATACAGACAAAATTGGAACCTGGTTGCACACACAATCACTATTTCTGATAATGTGATTAAAGTCACAGAATTTTTGATGAACTATAATGGATATGTTAGACACGGAAGAAAAATTACTTTATACAATTTGAAGCCAATTCTGTATGCTTAATTGGTAATAATAAAGCTTTATATAGTAGTGTGTTTGTGAATTAGTTTTTTTAAAAATAACGATTAATAATCGTATTGCACAATGTTTCACGCGAATTTTTTTTTCTCTGATCTACAGTGTACAAAGTTTCATTTTTGTTGGGTTTTAACTAATATAATCAAGTCTCTTATTTTTACAGTCAATAGTGAGGGTACTAATAAAATTATATGTATAGTTTCAGTTTTAACTGCCGTATTGTCTGCCCTATGGAATTACTACTGGCGCCATATTGTGACACCAACTGTTGCGACGGAAAGTACTTCCACCAGACACTTTCTCATGTATCTCTAGAAAGAAATAAAGTTGCATCCAAAGGTAAATGTTCCAACAAACTGAATCCTGAGCTTGTAATCGACAGGATTGATCACGATTGTTCCAGGTAGCGTGTACAGATTAGACGAGCTGTTCCATAGAGTTACCGTTCACTTCTTGCCAGCAGCCTCGATTTCTGTCCCAATCACTTATGTAAGCATACAGGTAACTTGAGAAGACAGCTGAGCAGTAATTCCAGACAATAACACCGTGAAGGTCGCTCAGCTTGGCTTGCCTCGTGTCAGATGTACTGGCCACCCGTGAAGGCAGCAGCAGGCAGATTTCTGCGATGACTTCACGTAAATTAAACTCCACGAGCAGTATCTGTAGATAGCTTTATTATGGTATCACGCAAAATACTACCCAGCAAGATCTTGATGGGGTTTTCAGTTTGAGAGCTTAGAATCTAAGTTAAAATGTGTGATATGTCTTAAAGTGTACCTGACTGGGAAAGAGAGCAACAAATATGTTCTTTACCTCGGAAGATATTCGGCAAAGATTCATAATACAATTCAGAGATAGCATAATGCATCAAAAATACCAAAGATCCTTAATCCTGAGGTGGTACATTAAATCTATGATTAACGTTTCAATAAGCGTAAAAACTCGAAAACAAACAATACGCAAGTTTGTTCAGAGTTACTATCCGTGGATTGTGCCATAGTAAAATTCGTTTTATGAAAACGAATCTTATTAAATTTACATTTTCCCTGACAGTGGACTTTTGATTTTTGAATTTGTAAATACTGTCGTCTTTCTTTTTGTATTACAGATAAGAAGATTGTTACAGTTTTAAATTCTGACTGCAGTTTACAAGCAAAACATCGTGATTTGGTTAGCGTGTATGTGGCTGAAGAGAGCTTCAAGAATGTTTCACACAATGTAAAGACTGTTCGTACGTGTGTCTGTGTAGATGGCTACACACGAAAAAGGTTTCCTTTCTGCCTCTTCGAGTTTGAAGTTAAGAGCGATAAACTCTCTTAATGTGTTCAAGTTATGAACCCACACCGAGCAGAGGTCACATTACTTGTCCAGGGTTATTTCTTGTTTAAATCTTGGATGAAACACCAGTTTTCCTACTTTACGGCGCTGTACGAAACAGGGAAAAAGCTGTATTCTTAATTTTTATAAACGATCTCGGAGACAAAATGAAAAGCCTATTTAGATTGTTTGCTGACTATGCGGTTATTTATAGGGAAGTAAGAAATTTGGCCGATTGCTTAGAAATTCAGCGTGATCTGGATGTTATTTTGGCTTGGTGCGCTGAGTGGTAACTTACTCTAAATTGTCAAAAGTGCAAGACAACGAGCATAACTAACAAAAAGAATCGAATTGTTCAGAAATACGATTTAAACAATACAGTTATTGATATGGTCGATTCTATGAAATATTTAGGAGTAACAGTACAAAGGAACATGAAAAGGGGCATACACATTAATTCGTTAGTAGGTAGAGCAAATTCTAGGTTGCGATTCATAGGTCGAATCTTGAAAAATTGTAATGAACAAACAAAGGAGATAGCGTACAAATCTCTTGTGCGTCCACATTTGGACTACTGTTGTGCCATTTGGGATCCGTTTCGTAAGGGGTTGATCGAAAATATAGAAAAAGTACAGAGAAGAGCCGCTCGATGCGTGACCGCTTGCTACAGTCCTTATGAAAGCGTCACTGAACTGATTAGTAGACTAGGTTGGGAGTCTCTGGTAGATAGACGACACACGTTTCGTTTAAACTTATTGGTAAACATGCGTACTCCCACTTTCACTTTTGAGTGCAATTAAATACTTCTTCCACCAACCTATTTCAGTCGGAAGGACAGGATAGATAAAATTAGAGAAATAAGGTGCCGGACTGATTCTTATATGAATTCATTTTTCCCTCGTACCATTAGGGATTGGAATGCACCGCAAAGAGATTAGCTTTGGTGCTGAGCACCCTCTGCCACCCACAATTTTGTGAATTGCAGAGTATATATGTAGATGTATGTAGCTTCCATGACGATAAGTTAAATACATCACAGAATTCAGAACAGACTACTTGAGATGAGATTAGCGTTTCAGATGGTCAGATTCGTTGACGTCTTCGTTATTAACCCTTCGTAGGATTAGATACTTTATGAATAAAATGTACAAATTTTGTCAAATTTCATATTTCCAGTTTCGTCTTTAAATGTAGGCGTTAGCTCTCATTTGTAAAAGCTTAGATAAGTATCGCAGCTTTATCGGTTGGATTTAACATTTCTAGCTATTGAGGAACAAGAAAAATATATTTCATCTGAGACGTAGGGTAAAGGATACTGCTACAAATGGATGAATGCCAATCGTCAACACGACTGCCAACTCATTATGGAGACAGAGCTTTATAGTTCTTAAGCCTCTACGACACTGAGTGGTCGTTCGTAAGAAACGGATGAGAAAGTATACAGATTTTTTTAACTGCTTTACGTCTCTTTTTAACATCGAGGTCTTTAGAGACGGGAAAGGATGGGGGGCAAGGATGGGGGCAAGGAATGGGAAGGAATTCGGCCATGGCCTTTTTGAAGGAAGCATCCCAGCATTTGCCTGGAGTGATTTGGGGAAACCAAGGAAAACCCAAATATGGATGCCCGGACGGGGATTCGAACCGCCATCCTCCCGAATGCGAGGCGAGAACGTATACAGATTCGTGAAAAACAACTGTTCAGATTGCGTTGTTGGACAGTTACGCCCAATCACAGCAAATCCGATAAATTCCGCATTGGGGGGGGGCGCCCATTAATTACGTGAGGTGAAATAAGGGGGGGGGGGATCCAGCGGAAACTCACCAAATCTCAACCAAGGGGGGGAGTGGAAACTACAAATGTCACGTCATCTTTTTAATTCCTTAAAGAACAATAGAGCTAAAAAAATAGGTATACAAAAGACGCAAATCGCTCAAGATCTCACCTAATCATGGGGGGATAGGGGAGGGGTCCAATCAGACCTCACCACTAGGGATTGCAATCCAGCAAAGCGGGATCCCGCATCATTAGACAGTCTGGCGGATCCCGCACAAAATTAAGCGGATCCGCAATCCGCAAAATGCGGAAAAAACGCGTGTCAGTGCGTGACTCACTGCCCCACTCGGTCTCTATCGGATGTATTGCACTGTTTGCCTTTACCCTTCCAGTTGACATTTGACTCATGTGAACAAGTGTTTGTTTTTGTCAACCTTCGTCATTCATAAGTAAATAAATACACTTTTACGTATTCATCAAAACTTACGTTTGTTTCGAGTACACATTTGTGTAATTTGAGTTATGGTGCGTATTTAGTACGATTTTGTAACTATACAATTATTTTTTAAGTGTCGCACACGTTATCTGAACTACGCGGTTAGAGCTTTTTATTCACGGTTTCATTATTCCCATTTTCTGTGTTTGCAGATAAAGTAATTGTGACAATTTCCTAATTTGCGGCTGATAATTTGATTATTCGTTGATATGAAACTAATGATATCGTAATTTTAACTATCGCGTACTTATTTATTTAACAGCTATCAAAAGGAAATTGTATATCCTTTGACTTGTTGTTTTGGCCGCTGCCTCAATGCGTTTCTTTGACGAAAGCCACCTGCTTACATGTGCTGCTCAGGATTTCGATTAATCCCTCTTCTCCTTGTTATAATTTCGACTAAAGGTAAAAAAGTTAAAATGAAGTTTTCACGGGTGTATCGACGAATTGTGTTGTAGGAACACCATACTTCGACGGCTGCCTCCACCGTCTCCCTCACGTGTGTAATTTCATGTGTTTGCAATGAAATCCGGAGATACAACCTATGAGGGCATCACTGCAATCATTCGCCGAGAAAGCCTCCTTTCTTACTAAAAATAATAATTTACACTCTAAAAATGTCGTTACGCCACATAAGTAAATCTGAAATACTTGACAGTTTGCGTGTTGGTGAGTAGTTTCTTTTAATAACATTGAATCAACTGTAATATCAATCAAGGAATCAGGAGATATAATAATGAATCACGCAAAAAAAGGCCTAGTCTCGTGCTTGTACAGTGACAAAAAGTTATGAGATCTTGTTCTGAGCCAAATCTACACATTACAGAGTATATTCATTTTGTGAAATGGAATGCTTTTCTCGGTGTTACGGAACGTTTATTTAGAATTAAAAAAAAAAAACTCTGGTATCTTGGCCATCAAGCAAACCATATTTTTAAACTTGTGTGATGTATTATAAGGCACATAATGTGACCTAAGACTCAATATTTTCCATTTTTATTATTTATTTAAAAATTAAAAAATTAAAAAACAAAAATTTAAAACCTCGAAATACACTTAAGAGACGCTAAAAAGTTTTAATGTCATTTTGCCAATCAAAATATTGTTAACTGTTAATTTTTATCATTTAACATTAAAAATCACTTATTATCTTAATTATTATTTAATTTATTAACGTTTTAAGTAACTAAGTTTTAAATATATGCGTTAAAAATTGTTTGTACAAATCCCGCACGAATCCCGCGGGATTGGCGCAAATCCCGCACGAATCCCGCGGGATTGGCGCAAATCCCGTGCGGATCCCGCGAGATTGAAAACACTGCGGGATTGCAATCCTTACTCACCACGGTAGGGGGGGGGGGCGGATTTCTGAAAAAAACACGCCACGTAATTAATGGACGGCTCCTAATGTTAACGCCATTGTCGAAATTACTTTTCGATGTTACGATTTTCACAAATCCTAGTAGTAAGTACTCGTTTTGTCTCATTAGAAGTATAGATATCACCACCAGGCCGTGCCTGTTACTGAACAGGAGCTTCTTACTGTAACGTCCATCTCCATGTCTCTGTCCTGCGGATGAAACTTTCATTCATAGCGGTTATTTTGATAGGCTACACTGAGTTGATGCTTTTTAAGTGTGTTGGCGTGGGATTGGAGAAAAATAAAACAGGATGGAAAAAACGAATCCTGATACTTCAGCTGAATACTGTACAGTTTTCGGTTGTTGATAGAAAATATGAGAACATGTGGAATAGAGCCAATAAAAAATATACGCACGAAACCCATCAGGAGAATTTCTGCTAGCAATTCTGTTAAAAGCGCGCCGGGAGCCCACATATTTTCCCTTCGAGTAATACACACTCGGATTCACTTTCCCCGCTTTGCAGGTAATTTGAAAGCCACACTATTGAACAACACGACAAATCAAACAACGGTAAAATGCACCACGTTTCAACTTTGCTTTAGTCATCACATACGAATGAACAATAAGTGTCGGAGAGTAATGAACATACGTAAAGCAGACGCAATTTTGCAGTGTACAGTACTTAATGAAATTACCAGGCCTCACAGTTCTTTTTGTGGATGATATGTATACCTAGAGAGTTTATACGAATACTGGAGGTAGGTATTTACATGGGATTTATCTTCATAATTCCTTTAATTCACTGCTTTCCTGAATATAGCGCCCATATTGGAAATTAGGACCGAGAATTAATTTATCTAATAACAAAGGGCGGTGGGTTATAGAACTTGTTTCTACAGTTGACTAATTGTATAAACTTAAAATTTAAACACTGCAAATTTCAATGTGACCAAAACTTCTTTCACGATTCATTTACGCCTGTAGTATAAAATTTACTCCAGAAATGAATATCACATCAGTTTTTACCCTGAACTTTTGATGGGGGAAATGTTTTGGTACGGCGGGAAATCATCGGATTGTGCCAAAATGACGAGTTCTTAATTTCTGCAAAAGGACGAGGAGCAGATATTCACACAATTGTTTGAAATCTGAAAAAAAAGATGCTGGTTTAAATCAAGCAAAGATATTAGAACATTGTCATAAACTGGAAAAACCTTAGAATTTTAAAGTGAAATATCTGAATTATATCCTACAAATTATGACCGGGAAATATTTCTTCCCATCATGTTACAATTTTCGCAATAATTTTGACTTGGGGTAAAGTCTTCAAACAGAATACAGAGATGAGACTTGCTTAGCCCATTAAATCCCCTTTTGGAGACAGAGAACTGTAGCTTAAAATCGTGAAGGCCTATCTTGTGTGATCAGAATTGTCCTACAGTTTTTATTATGATATAAAACCATCTGGCAGTTGAGAGACACCTTCTCCGTGGTCTATCAGGTACCACTGTCATGGCTTTATTTCTTAACTGATATCTTCTTTCGGGTATCTTTCTTTCTGATCATTTTTGACCTTATTTCTGTGTTCAGATACCCAAAGTGCTTCCTTGTATTATTCTTTGGTAAATTCAGAATTTGTTGATAAACGTTTTTAGTCAAACTCATGTTTCGGCTCCAAATGTAAGAGCAAGCCAAATGGAGACGTGCACATCTTTTTTAGGGCTTTGCTGCTCGTCGAGGTCGTTAGATCTGGAGAACCCGAGGGATCAATGAGCTGGAAGGAACTCATCTACTGAAGTTCAATTAATTATCACAGCATTCTCCATGCAGCGAATTTTTGGAATCCATATAAAACTGAGGGTCCATGCAAGGGATCGAACCCTCGTCCTCCAGAACGCCTGGCCCAAACGTTCGGCAGGTTCTTGAAAAGTCGATTGACCAAGCGCGGACAGTTGGGGTGGCGTATACCTTTCTAAGTGGCAATTAATTATTACGAAAAACTCCGTAGGCTGACCTGTGGTAACACAATAGCAGAGACCTGTGCGGCGTTCAGTTAACACATCAGATTTGAGACCTTCTATGGAGGCTGGAATGTGTCACAACACGGGCGTTTGTTGTGCTCAGCCAGACTGGAAGGAAGGAAGAAAGGAAGAGGACAGGATGGAAGGAAGGAAGGGTGGCGTGGCTCGGCAGTTCGTCTTTGTGGGTCGGGCCGTGGGCTTATCGAGCGCCTCCTAGCGACCACGCAGGCGCCTGGCTTTAAAGAGGAACCGCCTCCCAGCCGCGTCGCCTCCGTAATTGAATGATCTGATAACAGCTTCTACTCGCCGCTCATACTACCCTCATCTAGCAACTAGCAGCACCAAGCGGCTGTGTGCAAGCAACGTTAATGACAAAACTGCTATGTCACCCACATTTTTTTAAAAACAAAGACTGTTGCAGTTATTCACTTAAGCGCTATAGCGAGACAAACTTGACGAAGAGACTTGGAGCCTAACTGAGTAATTTAGAGTTGAACTAAGATACACGGGCTGAATTTTTTGGCTTTGTGGCTCAAGTACAGCAGGCTTATTGACAGGTAAAAATAAAAAATAATCAACAGTGGTCTGAGTACATGAAAAAGCGAAATCTGGATTACAAAAACTGGAACAGAACCCAAATTCTTCCTAGCAAAAAAAGTTACACGAATTTCATGCTTCCACTAAAGCGTGGTTCCCTTACCAAGTGTCAACACTGATTAAGGTGCTTCCCTGGGGAATTAAGGTTTGAAACCCGCTGTGGTCAGAATTTGGCATATCTCAGTCGAAGAAGGCAAAGTTCATTAGCTGTTTAGATTCCATGTTAACTATATGCCCAGCCACAGCAGAGGCATGTAGAAAAACTGTCACTCGGCAGCCAAACAATCCTTGGCAGTCTCGTCCCAAACTGACATTACGTATATGGCTCTGAAATAAATATATCTTGCAGTGTTTCAGCCTTTACACATGACCGTTTCAAACAAATACTTCTGCCACGTCTTCTAACTTTTCACCATGTTTCCTAGTCCCTCTTCCACAGTATCAGACTCACTTGAATCTCTCTCCGTTCTTGGCCTTCGAGGCTTTTTTCCCAACAAATTTAAAATTGCAGTTTCTTCCTAACCTTTCTTCACTTGTCCTCTTCTTGGAGTGTCGAAATATATGTGATATTTAAAGAAAAAATTCTTTGAAAGTTATGAACAATTTTTTAGTTAAATACACATACTCGGGAATTTTCCCATTTACTTCAAGTATTGTATGTTATAGGAAAGGAGAAAAAGCAAACTTTTCAGTGTTACAGATTAAACAGGTCGATTTGGCGGAAGATACGAGGGGAAACGAGCGGGTATGGCATGGCTACCGCTTTTTAACGGATTACACGATCAAATTAACCATCCGACCCTATCTATGCTGTTAATCATCAGTTTACATATTCAAATTTATTGCCTATGATAGACCTCACAAAGCTCAATTAAGCATGGATTATGTCGAAGATAGAGAAAGGTTTCAAATAATTAACTCATCACTTTGAAGTGGCCTCAATACACTGTAACCTTTGAAATCACGAGAGGGTAATGCGTATCCTGAACCTAGCACCCATGCTTATCACTAGGCTCTTAGAAGTAAGGTTAGCGTTAATTTACACTTATATTCAGCTAGTAATAGAGGAAGCAAGGAAGGAAAATATGACTGTCTGAGGATTGAAGAAATACCAGTTAGCCTATTGAGAAATTACTGAGTGGCATGGTCAACATATTGAGAGAAAAATTTAGACTAAATAAGAAGGAAGAAATAACTCTTATAGGCAGATGCACCGGAAGAAGTAAGAATTCTATTACTTAGAAAGTAAATTTGTAACTGATGGTCGAAATAACAAAGGTCATAAAAGCAGAAAGAACAGCTTTCTTGAGAATGAGAAGTCTTTTGATGATTCAGGAATCAGAAACAAGTTTCTAAAACTGTATTTGTAGAACACAGCGCTTCACGAGCAAGTAAGTGAAGCTTGTACCGTGCGAATACGGAGGAGGAAATAAAGCAATCTGGATGTAATGAGTACAAAAGGTATTTTGTAGAGAGGCTAAATATGAAATGGATATTTTTGTGGAAATGCTGGAGGAGGAGGGGAAGGAGTGAGAACAGGACAGATTTAAGTGCAGGTAAAGAACTACGGAAGCACGGTACGAAGAAGTAGCTTCAGCTGTAAAAAGTACGATATTTAATTATCTTCCTAGCATGAATTCCAACATCCGGTTCAATACTTGGAAAACACGAGTTTATTATACACATCAAAAGAGTTACAAAAGTGAGGCTTTAACTGAGAAGCAGCTAAATTAAACCTGATAGAAAAGCTGAAATTTAATTAAAAGTATACGAAGCTTTGCCATCGACTGGCACTGGCCAAGCATAACGAACAAAGCGGTTAATCTATATTCGAGTACATGACACACAACATGCTACGATTAAGAGTTCGATTTCTGTAGCAGTCAATTGAATTTCCACAAATTCGCTCAACCAAGGAGAAATGGATCCTTGACAATTACTGCCGATTCAGTTTACGTTCGTTGTCTAAATTTTTTTTTTTTTTTTGCTTATGGATTTTCGCCTCGTCGAGGTTAGAGGCGGGATTGGACTGGGGACATGGAACGGAAAGGAATTCGACCATGGCCCTTTGTAGGAAGCATCCCGACAATTACCTGGAGTTATTTGGGGAAACCATGGAAAACCAAAATTAGGATGCCCGGATGTGGATTCGAACCGCCGTCCTCCAAGAAGTACAAGTTCGTATCTTAGCCCATGAATACAATCTTACAACCTTGCAAAAAAAAAAGTATAATGCAAAATTACAAATGCTTATTTCGTTTCATTGCTGAATTCAGACGAGCTGTACTGTACATTTAGTCTGAAATAGAGAAGAAAGATATTAGTTTCGTAATTAGAGTCGTATGTAAGAAACATAGCTAAAGGTCATTAACGAATCATATTATGGCAACATTAGAGGGTCCTAGAGAGGCATGGGAAAAAAGTATGCATCTGTATGTGAACAGGCAGAACTAATACTGAAGATAATCCTCGAGCAAGAAAACCAGCGGAGAATCACTCACGCACACGACATCAGCAACAAATCTCACATATCGGCACTTTGAGAGGAAGCCTATCAGGCGTTGCAAAAACTATAGATCGCATTCTGGCAGAACATTTCGAAGCGATAAAAAAATTGTTGCAATAGTTACTACAAGTTTCTGTTGCTAAGCAGGCAGCATTATCGCATGCGAATTTCAAACATCTGTAATAAACACCCTTAACTAATTAATATACCATAAAATCACATCTCCAAATGTTTTACAGAGTAATAAGTAGTTGTGTAAATTTTATCAAATTAAATCATTGAAATTTATCTCCGTCGCAAGTTCCAACGATTCCTCATCGTCATTATTTATTTGTCGTAAGGCTAATCAACTAATGTAATACATATAAATACAGGGTGTCCAGAAAAGGACTCCCCGATTTCAAAATTAAATATCTCGAAAACAAAGATCGATAGAGGAATGCAGTAAACGGTATGTTTATTGAGACAGCTGTAAGAAGTGTATACAGCAGTGTGAAATTATAGTTACAAAAGCTGCTAACAGATGGCGCTGTACGCTGTGTTGCCGTAGGACTCTCTTCTAACCTGTGGTACTCTAGCACCAGTAAAACGCGTTGTTCAATGGTGTACATGGTTTTAAACTCTTCCTTCGGTACGCTAACCTCCTTTCACGTTTCAATGGTGGAACTGATCGCCCTGAGCTTCGGGTCACTATTTAGGCAATACGTATGGAGATTACAGCGCCATCTGTTAGCAGCTTTTGTAACTATTATTTCACACTGATGTATACACTTCTTACAGCTGTCACAATAAACATACCGTTTACTGCATTCCTCTATCGATCTTTGTTTTCGAGATATTTAGTTTTGAAATCAGGGAGTCCTTTTCTGGACACCCTGTATATACAACGAAGGGAACGTTGGTAGCATTCACAAACTGATGTCATTGTTGCAACCATTCTGTGAAGGAAGTTGTAGCACTGTAAACATCTTGAAATTGTCCATCATACTTCACACTCTGGGAAGAAGCTTCGCAGTCACCAACAAGAACTGATATTTCTGCTTACAGCCAGGCACTTTCTGCTCTCGGGTGAATGAACCTTCAATACGAGGAGAAGATACACGGAATGGGAGCAGCACTAAATTCACCTTTAAGCTTTTGTGGAACAACAACAAAGAGCCATTCGACGAATTGAGCCTAAAGTGAAAAACTTTCATTTCAAGGAAATGCCGTAGCTTTTCGTCATCTGTATCTAGGCCACTAAAGAAATTCCTGTTCTATACCAGCTTCTGACTAAAGCACCGAGTTCGATGGAAAGTACTAGTTCCGAAGAACTGCCACTTTAGTGTTTTACTATCTATCGTAAAAATAACACGCTGCTCGTTTTGTAAGACCACGCAATCGCTTATCTCCTTCCCACATGCGTTTCGGTTTATCATTGTTTTATAAATATTGATTAATTGCCTTAGTAAATCTGTCATCGAACAACTAATTTAAAACTGATGTTGGCTTTTGGATTGTTTTGTCCCAAGTCAAGTTACAACAAGAAAAAGTGTACTTTCTGTTATATTGTTTTTCTTCACAGAAATATCTTTCTGCAAGTGCTTCAACACTGAAGACCTCGTTATTCATCGTCATTGGGGCTTTAGAGCGCGTCGACACCTGCGTCATTAATACAGTACTATAAACTTACGATCAATAAAAAAACACTATAATTAGGTTATAGCTGACTGTACGGATGTCTACAGAAACAGAAGTAAAATGCGTTAGGATGCACCGTGCACGGTAATGTCTTAACACGAACATGAATGAAAGGGGAAGGGCGCGTCGACAGCGGGTTCAGAACTGATGAAAGATGAGAGAGTAAGACCAAGAAAAACACAGTGGGATGCAAAGAGTAATGATAATGAGAGGAAGAGAGGTTTAAACTTGAAAGACGTAGCAGACAGGAAACGCTGGCGCTGGCTTGTCAGTTATACCCGTGAAGTTAGCCGAGCAATGCCGAGTGATATCTCCAACAATACACTAAAAAATTATCCACACAGTATTCCTTAAAAAAAAGTTACGTTAGTAGCGGATTTAAGTCTGTTGTGTTTAAAGTTTTCAACACTCGCCCCGACCAATGGTACGGTACAACTGACACCATTTTTCTTCTTGATGTTCTTGTGGTCTGGCTGATGTTCACATCTCGCATCGATGAGTCTTACCGTCTTAGCACCAGAAATGACTGCTTAAAATAGGTCGAGCCGGCTTCTTCCCATTTATCGGCAAAAAATCGATTCGGCTTTGATTACACCGAAACAATTAAACAAAATTGATAAACGAGGTATGATTTAAAAGAATGACGTCTTCGTAATTTCTGCGGTTCCATTACCACATTTTAAGAAAGAAATTTTTAAAAATTCTAACATTAGTGGGCAAAAGTATTAATATTTTACAACCCATTTTTCTGTCACGAGCTATTTATTTTCCTTGATACCAAACCGAAATCAATAAATGAGGTATCGATATAAATATTAAATTATCCCCTATGGTCACATATTTTAAGAAAAAAACTTTCTCCAAATTCAACCCTTAAGGGGCAAAAATTTCATGTCACAAAAAATTTTTTTTACCTCGCTTGACAACTAACCGAAATCTATAAATGAGGTATCATTTTAAAGACCAAGGTGGATGCTTTGGTCACACCATATTTTATAAAAGAAATTTTCTGGAATTCGACCCTTAAAGGGCGAAAGTATCAATATTATTTATACAACGTATTTTTTTTATTACAAGCAATTTATCTTCTTCGATACCTAACCGAAATCGATAAATGACATATGATTTTAAAAATTAAGGTCTCCAGCTAGGTAAAATCATAAATTAAGAAAGAAGTTTTCAGAATTTGGTAGCGCGTATGAGACTGTTAAGACCCAAGTCCCTAGATTGCAATAGCAGGCATCACAGAGATGTCAACTTTTTTTTAATCAATATGTAGCTTTTCGGATATTTTTTTTCTGTTACGAAAACACTGTCGTTTTGCTACACAATTCCTATGTAAACATTTTATTTCCACAGCAACAAATATTTCAGATATGTGGATATGTTGTGTGCATTTTGTTCAGGTTGGTTGTATCCTGTTAAGGTCAGTGACAGTTTGTCATAAATACAGAGTATTTTAAATTTTCCTAACTGTTTCGTAATATGTTGAGTATTTTGATGCGAAGCTATAACACTAAGAAAAAAAAGTACGTTTTTACTCATTATATTACAAGCATTCAACCTCACTATTCATCGCATTTTATTCGCGAAATTTTCGCACCTGTCGTCTAGTATATTTATCTTTGTTTTAATGTATGAGTGTGCTGTGTACCATCAAAAATCTGATAAAATGAGTTTATATAAACAAGTTTTGAAATTAAGATGGGTGGGAGTAAAGGGAGAGAGGGGTTGAACTTTTGCAAACCAAATGAAGACTACTTTTCGGTTTGCTTTGAAGTATACGTGTTCAAATTTCCTTTAAAATCGGAGAGAAAATGTAGTTTTGTGTAAATAACATTGAAAAAAATTAATGGGGTGGAAAGAGTGAGGGTTTGAGTTTCTGGAAATCAAATTTAAATAGTATTTTTCTGTTTGCAGTGTGTAAAGGAGCACTGAAATCGGATGTAATCTGTGGTTGTCTATAAAGAACATTTACAAAAATAAGGGGGTGGAAAGGGGTAGAGGGATAGTGTTTCTGGAAACCAATAACTCACCAAAGTTTCATCGTAATTGGATGAATGGTGTAGGAACGCATAGAAGACGAACAAACCAACAAATATTCATTTTTATAGATAAGGTGATATAAGAATCAATTTCTCTATAATAAAAGTAGAGAATCAGGAGAGACATCCATCAGTTAAAAAGGGTGAGAGATAAAGTTGCAGTCTAATTCCATGTGGCCTAAGTGTTCATGGAGAAAAATCAGTATGCTACGATTTGCTGACGAGAGTCTTGATAGCAAATCAGGCTAAGGATATCGAGATGTTATTGAATGTCATGGAAAAATACTGAAGGAAGATTTTGAACTAAATATAAACCAAACCAAGAAGAAAGTGATGAAATGTACCAGAAATGATAGCGATTACAGTAGATTATATAAAAAAAAGAATCTGATTTAACAGGGGAAGTAAGTGAATTCTGTTACGTAGGAAGTAATATTACAATTTACTGCTAAAACAGGGATGATGTTAAAAGCAAAACAGCATTAGTCAAAAGAGCATTCTTGAAAGTTTAAAATCTTTTAGTTTCATATATTGATGAAGGGCACAGGAAGAACATTTTAGCACATTACTTTATGGTAACGAAACATGTTCTTTAGGGATTCTAGAAAGAAAGAAGATTGAAGCATTTGAAGTGTGGTGCTATAGAAAGATGCTGAAAATCAAGTGGGCAGATAAACTACGAAATGAACGTGTTGTATAAATGGTGGGTGAGGAAAGAAGTTTGTGGAAGAGTCTTACGAAAGAAGAGACAGGATGGTTAATTAGTTAGTGGAGGGAACAGTCGAAGGTAAGAACTGTAGAGGTAGTCATAGATTAGAATATGTGCAGTAGTGAGTAGATAATTGAAAACGTATGTTTTAAGAAGTATGTTGAGATGAAGCAGTTAAGAAGTTAGCACAAGATAGGAGGAGTTTGAGGATTGGATCAAACAAAGAAAGATCTATGACAGCAAATAAAAGTTTTTAAAATTTTACCAAATAACGAAATTGTATATTTCTACTACATTGCGAGCCTTTTTTATATAATTATTATTGATATCATTTGTCGGTATTTTATATATTTCTCTTTCAAATCTTGAACATCTTGTTTCATCAGTCACAGTTATTTTTTTATTTTTTATTTTTTTTTCGATATATATAAACGGAACCTAATATTATTAATTGTATTTTAATGTTTACGTGAATGATTTAGGGGTTATGGCTGCAGTCAGCAATTATCTAAGTAAATGAGCTCTGTTTGGTGTGTGGTGATGGGCCAGTGTTACCGCGGAATCCCGTGAGCTGGCGGAGCTGCTATTGGCGGGTGCGTGTGGAGACCCCTCGAGCAAGGTCGGGCTCTGGCCGTGACATAGATTCTGACAGCCCGCTCAATGGGCTACCTAGGGATACTATGCAAAGGGCGGCAATAAGGCTGCGATACGCTTCAGACCAGAAAATGGCAGTCACTGGAAGACAGGAGGGTGAAGAGAGTGTTGGGAGAAGGGTATTGGTAGAAGAATTAGTAGAAGTAAATGGAAGGGAAAAGATGACCATCAACAACCAGTCTTTCGACTTGGGGCACAACAGGTTGGGAATTTTGTAGGTAAGGGAGTTAGAGATTAGAACAAATTCCGGGAAAACACTGAAAAAATTTAAAATTAAAATTCGTAAAGTGTAATAGTAGATGGATGGGGATAATTTATTCCAAGAATTTGCGATAAGACGGTGAGAATAGATGTGTAGACAAATCGCCTTTGGAGGATTTGATTCATTTATTTCAAAATAAAATTTAAATAGAAGTTCTGTAACAATGGCGACATATATTATGAAAATTCTGGAAGAACTATTTGTTCGACTGTTAGATTTATCCGTTGAGGGTTTCTTCAAATAAATAATTTGAAATCAGTTTTTAATTTTTCCTTTCAATTATCTTTTAGTCTATAAGGATGCTTACGGTAGTATAAAGTCCTACTGAAATTTCGGGAGGGAGGAAACTAAACAAACGATCAAATTGATCTGTGGCAACAAAATTTAAAATTGAACTGGTGGAAAGATTGCTGTCAGAACTGATGCAAGGTCGAAAGTTTAGAAAACGCTTAACCAGTCAATTTTTCTCTCTAATGATACGACTTCTGCGTTTTGATAGTATCATGGAACGGAATAAATTATAAAGGGAAGTGATGAATAACCGAAAGTAATTTAAAATTCGTAGGGGAAAAAAATAAAAGAAAAGGACGAGGAAAGGGGACAAATAGTTTAGTAGTCAAGCTGCGCGCCATCAGTTAAATAGAATTAAATTTATTCATAAATGAAATTACCGCATGGAAATTTGGATTGTTTGTTTATAATTCGAGAACCTGACACTGAATACAAAAGTAAATGTTCGTACAACCCTTCAAAATTTAATTTCGATTGAGCGCACGCTGCGGTGGCATTTTCTGTACACATCCATTTTTCCCTTTTGTTGTTCTTTTTATCTTAAATTCTTTGCGTTTAATTTCTCCATCAACCAATTGTTGCCCTTCACGAATTTTAACTTTAAATACCTTCAGCGTTTTTATTAAACTGTTCAGCACTTCACATTAGTAATTTATTCCAATATCTGACTTCCTTACCTACAAAAGAAAATTTTCCTACTCCCTATTTCCTTAAACGTTTTATTTGGTTCAGTGGAAGACTGGAAAGAAGCTAACATAAGCTGTAATCAAATACCAACAATGGGTTATGCATAAAATTACTATCTCCCTAGTTTTAACGGCCGTTCGCGCAGGATTCGTTTAGTCTATAAATTGCCGTATGTGACTACCAGATGGTTTTTTATAGAGTCTGTTCCTGACGGAATATGCGAGTAATAACTGAAGAGTAGCCATATGTCTTTGAATGGGTTCCGTAGGTGTAGAATTTGTTAGTTAATTGTGTACTTTGTGTGCCGGAAATTTAGTACTGATGAATGTATTAATGGCGGGGATGATGTTACGCGTATTGTTATAGGGTACGAGTATATTAGTGTAAAAGGGATGGATGACACCTGACGACGGTCTTTGAATACGCAAGGAGTAGAGGTTTAAGATTAAACCCCAGGAATTTCGAGATGAATTGTCCATCTGCTACTCGTCCTGCTAATCACCGATGGCGAAAATTGCTTCCATATTTGGAACTCGCACCATGAAGCCCCTTTCTGCGGCAGGCGAGGGGCATCATGGTTCCGCAACGTATGAGCGCTTCGTATTTATAATATTAACTCTGAAATTGATATGGTCGATTCTATTAAATATTTGGGAGTAACAGTACAAAGGAACATGAAATGGGACATACACATTAATTCTTTAGTAGGTAGAGCTAATTCTAGGCTGCGATTCATAGGTAGAATCTTGAAAAATTGTAATGAACAAACAAAGGAGATAGCGTACAAATCTCTTGTGCGTCCACATTTGGATTATTGTTGTGCCATTTGGGACCCGTTTCGTAAGGGATTGATCGAAAGTATAGAGAAAGTACAGAGAAGAGCCGCTCGATTCGTGACCGCTTGCTACAGTCCTTATGAAAGCGTCACAGAACTGATTAGTAGATTAGGTTGGGAGTCTCTGGTAGATAGACGACATACGTTTCGTTTAAACTTATTGGAAAACATGCGTACTCCAACTTTCACTCATGAGTGTAGTGAAATACTTCTTCCACCAACCTATTTGAGTCGGAAGGACAGGAAAGATAAAATTAGAGAAATAAGGTGCCGGACTGATTCTTATATGAATTCTTTTTTCCCTCGTACCATTAGGGATTGGAATGCACAACAAAGAGATTAGCTTTGGTGCTGAGCACCCTCTGCCACCCACAATTTTGTGAATTGCAGAGTATATATGTAGATGTAGATGTAGATGAAATAAATTTAAAAAATATGGAAGTGACTCGTAAGAGAAGTATAACAATACCTAAAATGATATTCTAATATATTTGAACCGGAAGGGTATCATTAGAGGTATATATTGCATGTCAATATACGTAGTTTGGAACGACATAATGACACTGCTTAGTTTCTCAATAAAGACAGGTATATTCGATTACATTTTAGTGTTGCTTGCTTACTTTACAGCAGATATTTTTCCTCTCTGTGTTGAAATATTATACACTAGCTGATACCCGCGACTTCGTACGCGTGGATTAAGAATTTATTTGCCAGAATCGAATATAGAAAGTTGTTGGTAACGAAGGATTGGTCCCAAACACCGAGTCGGCATAATATAACAGGAAAGCCATCACTATATCATTATACCGTCGAACCTGTCTCTTGAAGAGAATCAATGTCCAATATATTTAAAAACAGAAAAACAAACGAAGGTGAGGGGATGTGTGTGTGTGTGTGGGGGGGGGGGGGGTGTTAACAAAGAGCAGGTTTATTTCAGATTGGTCTTTTCTTTTTTCTTCAGCATGAACATCCGATTCTTGTGTTCTAATAACTTTAGCTGCTCGTGCTCTGCTAGAGCTACAACTTAGGCCAGTTTACGCCCGCAAGTCATGTCAAAAAAGAAGTCAAAATTAACTGGTGACAGAAATATTTAAGCAGACACCAAGTAACAGGACAGAGAACAAACATACATTCATCTTTATATAAATAGGTATCCGTGGATCATGGAATGCCTTGGCACCATGACTAACTGCCTATTGAAAGTGTGGTGGTTTTTAAGGATAAGGTAAAATCACTGAAATAAAACTGGTCGTCGCAGAAACACTATGACATGATTTTTCAGAATCATTCTTGCTATGTGATACGCAAGTTTGCAACCTTTACAAATTATTTTATTTCTAACCCTTGAATATGAATTACAGATTGTCGCACCAACAACAGAACTTTGACAGTAATTTGATGAAAAGCTCGTAGTGCAGTACAGCAAAAGATTATTTCTCTTAACCAAACGAATTTGTGAGGTATCTGTCACAGGTGAGTTAGCAAAAGGAATAAGCTGCATACAATATTTCAACTGTATGTTGTATTTTGACACAAAACTAAGTATCGCGTTTAAAATTTATAAAATTAATTTTTGGCCTTTTCTAGAAATATTTTTCTATCCCAACTTGTGGGCTACCACTGTTGAGATCCCGTCAAGTAGGTGACTGAGGGTTCATTTAAAGGTTTTTCACGGAAAAATTAAGACGGAGGTGGACATCATAGTTGATAATTTTTGGCAATTATTTTTTAGCTGTTGTAACTAAAAAATGCTATCATTTGGAACATAAAATTTGTTTAAACAACAAATATTAAAATTATGTTTAGCACAGTACGTATGCTGTTAACAAAACAAGCAACAGCTTAATTTTTCAAATTTATTGTCCATTGTTCCATTTAATTCAGAGAACACTGCCAAAGTTGGAACCTATTAGGTACTAATGTCCTTTTTTTTTTATCTAATGCCTGCACGAGTGGCAACGAGGCAAGGCTGGTGAGACGTTTAGAGAAACCCGCAAATCTGCCAGGCACTGATTCTTGCGCCCAACTACTGCAGGCTGACCTGTCACATCTGTGAAGGTCGTCATTAAAATACGCAACTCAAACTGCGCGAAGCTCACCTCGCACTTTACCGGTTTTTTTCTAACTGGCAATACTTTAGTCAGATAGTGACCAAGTACTTCCAAATCTCAGATTGAAAGGTACTTACACAAAATCACTGTCCCTGCATAGACAACAATAACAAATAAAATGGTGGTCTCGTAACAGCATCGCCAAACTGTCAGGCTTTTTCTTTTTTTGTTCATTAGTTTACATGTACTATCCACTTAAACGTCAAGACCCTGCGCTGTGGACAAAAGGTGATCTGTAAAGTTTCTCAGCCACATGCTTAGAATTAGCAATGAAACTAACTTCTTAAATGAATAAATGTAACAAAAAATTGACATTTGGAAGTAACGAAAGTCGGGAGATGCTTACTGGTAAAGCATGAAATCGACCATGGCGTGTGTGGAGAAACCATCACGGCATTCCACCATATAAATCAGGTGGTGGAACCCGCGTATTCCTGAACGTCAGCGCTCCGTGGAATGTTGACACAGCATCAAGTGCGGTAACCTAGGTGACGCGGTGACCCCGGCGTGACCTCTTTAATCGCAGCCGACCTTTCAGCTGCCCACGCTTAAAGTGGAAGCAGCGCCTCGCATCGGGGCAGCTTCCCTACGAGCCACTGCAGGGAATAGTGAACAACACGATACCGCTGCGACTATTGGCAGAGACAAAGGTAATAACGTAATTCCGCTCGGAAGCCAATTTCGTGTTTGAATAAACAAAAAACTGCATTATTTTTAATCATCACTACTTACTATATGAATATCAGTAGGTATGGGTCTGTACAGGGTGTCAGGAAAGAAAGGATAGATAGGTCACAAAATTTCCTATTATGTGAGAAAATTCTATTTTACCAAGTCTCACCATTTTCAAAGCATTCATTTTTTTAATATTGCGAATCATTTAAAATAATGTTCTTTTCTTTCTTAAAAACGTTAAAAAACCTTTCAAAAATCTTTTTTATATCATCATTTTTTACTATATGTTTAAAATGTACAATGGTCTCTAACAGATTGAACTACCATAAAACAATCATTTTAAAATAAATATAATTATACCATTTAAGATTTTTAATAAGTTTTTTTTAACGTTTTAAGAAAAAAAAGAACAACGTTTTACATTACTGCAATATCTTTGAGTAAATTAGAAATAAAGAGGATTCAAAAACTCTTAATTTGTAGAAATGGCATGGAAGAAACTGAACAAAAAGACATATTTCGAAAAAAAATTAAATCAATAACATGGACGTGATGTGACGTATGTGTGGTTGCAGGATTATCCTTTCATACCTGGACAGCCTGTATATATGGACGACATTCTAAAAGGAAGGAACACGTATCTGAAATAAGGTATCAGTACGAAAAACAGCCTATGCATTTTGCCTTTTCCTAGTAATACAATTTTCCTCAATTATTACTTCAAATCTAAATAATTTATTGCTGTTAATACGAAATTAGAAAAACTCTAAACGTCACTGCCATAGTAATATATTTTCAGGAGTCATTGTTGTTGCTATTAATAATCTAAAAAAACAATAATTTAAGATGGCATAGCATTGAGAGTATTTTTTAGAATAAGTGCAACAGTTTCAAAATCCTTTTCAGATGATTTAAGCAATGATTTGGTGAGCCAACATAGTCTACACAATTCTTTATAATTTAAATTCGATTCTACTTGGTTAGTCGAAGGAGAGCTGATAATACTCGATATCCGGACTAGTTCTTATTCTTTCGAGACGAGCCACTTATCAAATCGAAACTTTGAATTGTGAATTTTTTGCCATTTCGAAATACGTCATCTGTGCTATGACAGTTTGTCCATTGCATCCCTTCATTTATTTCTGTTGTTATAAGCGATCGTTGTCACCTCCAACAGACATGGGATGACATGAAATTCAGTAACTTCTGAAACGGAAAATACGTTTTTTGAACGGAGAATATGTTGAAACTCGGAGCGGAAGAAGTGTCTGAATGTGTACGCACTACGAAATGTTGCGCAACGCTGCATCATCTGTTCTTGAAGTTGTCGTTTCTATGAGAAACCGTTGGATCCCGGACGGAGAATTTGTCTCGCAACTTCCAGAAACAATCGTATTGTGCGACTTTCTCGGCAAGTGTGTACGACGCTTAACTTGGGTAAGATCCTGGTTTGTACGGAACGCTCATTGAGAGTTTAAGATAAATAAGTCAGAGGGATAGAAATAAAGCATGTGAATGTTTCAGTGGTAACAATTTAAAACCACCCTCGCCACCAATGTAATAATGGAATGAAATCGAGAGTCACTGGAAGACAAGATTTTTTAACTGCTTTACGTCTCTCAACAGCGAGGACTTTAGAGACAGGAAGGGATGTGGGGCAAGGAATGGGAAGGAATTCGGCCATGGCCTTTTTAAGGAAGCATCCCGGCATTTGCCTGGAGTGATTTGGGAAACCATGGAAAACCCAAATTTGGATGCCCGGACGGTGATTCGAACCACCGTCCTGCCGAATGCGAGGCCAGAACGCTATCCGTTACACCACCACGCTCGGTGGAAGACAAGAGGCGTGTGACGCGAGTGCTAGATATATTTCAGACATATTTTGACGACGACGATATTGGGGGTGGGGAGGTGGGAGGAGTTAAATAATTAGAAGTACTGTGTGTAAGTTATGGAGGAACCGCGAACTTAATTTCTTCTTGCTTTCAGCCAAGTTTTCTCTGTATGCAAAGTTTGTGTGGGACTGTAACAAGTAGTTTGTGGTAGTCCTGAAATTCAAATCTAACATTCGTAACATTGAAAAAATGTATAGAGAAATTTCCATTCGGTCGATAGCTCCATTACAGTTAATAATAGAACACATTTTAATATTCAGATCAATACGTTTTACTGGAGACTGCGGTGATAATAGGCGCTCACCTGTGGAAAGTAATGTTAAAACGCAAATCTCCCTTATCACTCAAGTATGACTACTGAATCATAGAGAGAGAGATTATGAAATGAAGCTAGTACTTAACCATGCTATGCTGAGAAAAATAAATGGTACCTTTGAAACTCATTACGTCATCTACATCACAAATCTATGCGGAAGAAATGTCGTAGCCTGAACGACTTCGCTAGAACAGTTTCATAACCTATAGCATTAGGTGGGAATTGTTACGAAGTGTTAAAAGTAACGCCTAATGCCCAAGTGTTAAGATGGTGCAATAGGTAGTAAAGGGAAGCCAACAGTGAACGCGTGTGAGGCCAGGGTTGCATCAGACAGGGGAACTGCGTGGCGCGTGGGTGACGAAATCCGAGCGTAAGCTTCCAGAAGGTCGCGTAGGGCAGCGGAGCGCGTCACGGGCAGCTATAAAAAAGAGCTCGCCGCAGCGGAGGGGAAGTCTTCGGTCTCCGAGAGTCGGCGAGTGAGCCAGCCAATAATCAACACAGCGGAGAAGACAACGTGTACAACTGTTACCGTAGTCGCCGTTGTTGACTGATAGGGTCTTCAAGTCTATGGTGCTTGGTAGATGACGGACCAGCAGATAGAGGGGCCACAGCTAGTTACTCCCGAGGGGTGGTATCTTTCCTTTAGGTTTCTCATACTTCTAGACTAGTGTTTCCGGTGTAGTCTGGCAACCGGAGAGTTTCCAGAGGAACCAGCGATTATGATGTTTCCAGAATCTGACGATTCTGATGAGGAATAGGTACCTCTCGTAATTTCTGAGTATTCTCAGTGAGAGTTGTCGGCTTCGTGAGTCACAAGTGTGTTTCTCATAACCTCTTGTGTACTTCAATTTATTTCTCCTGAACTTTTCCTATCCCGAGTTCCCGAATTGTCAAAATCGATACCCACTTGTTTCAGTGTTTAAGTCTTTCAGCTCTCTGTTGCACAATAGGACGCAACAGAGACTTTATTTTCTTGGTGTCAGGTGTGGGGTAGGCCTGGAAAAAACCACGAGTGTTTGGCCGGAAAAGCCACAAAACTAGTGAAACGACTGACAGAATTTTGGCCAAGGTTGCCCAAAGGTCAGTACGTTGCAGCGATTACAGGCCGCAATTTGAGGAATAGGAGTAGGGTTTTCGAGAAATCTCAGCCCGAAGTCGGGAAAAGACTGACGGCTTTGAGCACGAAGCCGACTAGCAAGATTGCGCAACGAGGCGACATTGGAAGAAAAGAAGAGGATCCATTGGTCGTCTACGGGGAGCGGTACGCGACATCACGCGGGACGCTGATTGATAGCAACGCTGCCGAAACACAGCTGGGGCGCCGTCGCCAGCAGCAGATCAACATCGGTCGGGAGCAACAGGTAGCAGCTGTCGCCAGCAGCCGGCAGCCGATCGATACCAGCACAGCAGAACTTCGCAGTCGAGCGGACAGCGCGCGTCAACACACCAACGACGTCACGTCGGGAGCAACGCCACATCTCATCGCTACACAGCACGTTGATTTCAGCAGGTGAGAAAGCAAAATTATAAGCATGCCTAACGAAGCAGTGTCAGGCAGTCAGGGCGCGCAGTCGTCAACCCACAGGCAGTACATTAGTTTGAATGAAGTGATAAAATTGATCCCAGATTCTTTTGACGGAGAAAAGACGAGATTAAATGAGTGGTTGGATAATGTAGATTCAGCATTCGAATTAATTGTGCCGGAACAAAAAGAAATTTTATTAAAGTTTGTGAAGGCTAAAATTGTAGGGGCACCTAGGAGTAAACTTCTTGTCCGAGATCTGACTACCACCTGGCCGGCAGTTCGTGCAATCTTGTTAGAAAATTATGGCAGTAAGAGGACTCTTGATTTTTATGCATGTAAAATGTTTGCTAGCAGACAAGAGTCGTGGGAGAGTATTGCGCAATGGGGTTCGCGTATAGATGCTCTCCAACATCAGTTCAGAGAAGCAATAAAAAATGTAATGACGGAAGAGGAGCTGATGGGAAGCATAGCTCTAGTTTTAAAGCTAGGAAGGGCCGTATTTATTCAAGGGTTGTATGATGACCGGATAAAAACTATTGTGCGAGCTAGGGGAGAAACCATAACCCTTTCTGAAGCTGTAGAGATCGCAGCCACAGAGGAAAGTGCGATAGCTTCAGCGAAAGAAAAACCGGTTTCGCGGTATTACTTCAGGAATCCAAAGGTAGAAGAAAGAAAAACTGTTCCATTTTGTTTTAATTGCAAAAAGTCTGGGCATACAGCCAAGGATTGTCGGGCGCAAAGGCGTGTAAGAATAATTAATAAAGAGGATGAGCTGGACAAAAAGGCGATAAATGCAGTGCTTGCTAAGTTAGATAAGATGGAGAAAGAAAACGCCGTCAGAATGATGGAAACGCGGCGGGAAACGAGAAGTAGCGCTAGGCAAGTGGCCCAAACAGCACCCTTTAAGAAAAAGGTACCGTATGCAAGTGAAATTACGTGCTATAAGTGCAATAGAAAAGGGCATTATGCGCGGGATTGCCGAGAAAATGCATGGTCGGGAAAGGAAAAAGATCGAAAATCGGTAAACTGTTAGGTGGCGTAATGGAGCGGTCACATTGCGCCATATCGCACAAAGTGTATAAGGTAGACTGCACAGATAAAAATGAATATGTGACTATGCAATGTGAAAAAGCAAGGCGTAATCCGATGAGATTCCTAGCCGACAGTGGGGCACAGATAAGCTTGGTAAAAAGAGATAGTATAAACTGGGCAGTAAAAAGTAATGACAGAGAAAAAATTAGAATTAAGGGGATAAGTAATAGTATAGTACAAACTGAAGCTTCGGTAGTCCTGGAATTGAAAGCCGCGGAGGGTTTGATATTGAAACAGAAGTTTCATATAATTGGGGCAAACATAGATTTGCCTTTCGAGGGTTTGTTAGTAAGAGATTTTCTAACGAAAAATAAGGCCGTAATAGATTACGGAAAAAGAGTTATGAATATTCGCCGGAGGCGAATTAGATTGTATACCGCGCAAGAAGGGCCGTGCACGACGCAACGTGGGACGCGTTGTGTTAAGAAAGTAGGTGTTGCAGGGATTGCGACATCGGATGGAAGACGCACGCTCACTACGAAACTGTGAGGCGTGCGTTAGGCAAGGTGTTGCAGGGATTGCGACATCGGATGAAAGACGCATGCTCACTAACGAAACTGTGAGGCGTGGCGTTAGGCAAGGTGTTTGCAGGGATTGCGACATCGGATGGAAGTCGCTCGTTCACTAACGGACTTGTGAAGCGAAGCGGTAAGAGGGGTGTCGTAGGAATTGCGACATCAGCTGAAGTATGCCCGCTTGCTAACGGACCTGCGAGACGGGATTGGAGGGAAGCGTATCGTAGAGAGTGCGATGCGTGGTATGTGTCCGCCCGCTAACGGACCTGCGGGATGGAAACGGGAATTTCCCGAGACAGTAGGCGCTGCCTCGAGAAATGTCGTAGGGATTACGACGCGAAATGGTGTTTGTCCGTCCACTAAAGGAATTGTGAGACGCGACGGAAGGGATTCCGAGGGCACTGGGTGACTCGAAGACGGTAGGCCCCGTGAAAAGGCGAGATTGTCCGTCCACTAACGGAATTGTGCGACAAGACGGAAGGTATCCGAGAGCAGCCGAGTCTGCTCGAAGACGGTAAGCCCCGTAGAAAGGCGGTATGTTGAATCGAAAGCGAGATGCATCGATTCGTTGGCAACGGGAGTTGCGCAATTAACGGCAAGCAAACCAAAATGGTTGCGAGAGGCCGTGGGAAGCCCACTTACGCAGAAGTGGTGCAACGTGGTGGTAACCTAGTGGAGGAGCCAGGGGTGCTCAACACTATGAGGTAACAGTAGGCCCGCGCGAAGAAAAGATTGTAAAGGTAAGGATTACCTTAAGGAATGCATCAGAAGCGATCATTCCAAAGCAAGATACAACCAGGAATATATGTGCCCGAAGCGCTAGTATCAGTAAGAAATGGAATGTGTATTACAAGTATGCTTAATACTACAGAAAGAAAGTTAAAATAAAGGATCCCCTTATAACAGCTGAAGAAGTGCCCGAATTTGAAAAAGCATATGTAAGACGGATTAGAAAGGAGCGACCAGAGGTAAAGTCGCGATTAAGTAAATTGAAAGAAAATCTCCGCGTAGAACATTTGAACAAAGAGGAAAAAGAGGCTTTATTAGGTATATGCGCAGCGTATAACGATGTATTTCATTTACCAGGAGATCACTTGGGTTATACTGAGGCTGTCAAGCATGAAAATCAAGCTTCTTCCTGAGGCGGAAGGAAAAATAGTTCGGTTGAGGCCCTACCGGATACCCGAGGCGCAGAAGGAAATTTTGCAAGCCGAAATAGAAAAATTATTAGAAGATGATATTGTAATACCAAGTGATAGTGCGTGGAATTCGCCTGTATTAATTATCCCAAAGAAAATGGATGCAAGTGGCAAGCAAAAGTGGCGCGTAGTAATCGATTATAGGCGATTAAATGATCTGACGGTAAATAATGTATTTCCGTTACCAAGGATCGATGAAATACTAGACGGACTAGGTAAAGCGAAGTATTCACAACCCTCGACCTAGCTAAGGGGTATTATCAGGTGCTGATAGACGAGAAAGATCAGGAAAAGACGGCTTTTAGCACTCCCTATGGACATTACGAATTCAAAAGAATGCCAATGGGATTAAAGACGGCACCGAATACCTTCCAAAAATTGATGAATTCTGTATTGACAGGACTACAGGGTGAGAAAGTATTCATTTACTAGATGACGTCATAATTTTTGGGCCAACGCTTGAGGAGCATAATGCTAGACTAGAGGATGTCTTTGAAAGACTGCGAAAATATAATCTCAAACTACAAGTAGACAAGTGTGAGTTTTTGCGCAAGGAAGTTACATTTTTGGGACATGTACTTACGGAGGAAGGGTTGAAACCCGATCAGAAAAGGTAGAAGCCGTAGAACGTTACCCCCAACCAACTAATACTACCCAATTGAAGGCATTCTTGGGCTTAAGTGGGTACTATAGGCGATTCATAAGCAATTACAGTAAAATTGCTAAGCCATTGTATGAGCTGTTAAAGAAAGGAGTCGCATATACGTGGGGAACAAAGCAGGAAGAGGCGTTTCAACAATTGAAGGAAAAATTGTTGAATCCTCCCGTACTACAGTATCCTGACTTCACAAAACGATTTATTGTAACCTCAGACGCAAGTCAAGACGCAATTGGCGCCGTGTTAAGTCAAGGCGAAATTGGCAAGGATTTGCCTGTAGCGTACGTGTCTAGAACCTTGAATAAGGCGAGAGAATTACAGTACGATAGAGCGGGAAATGTTGGCCATTTGTTGGGCAGTAAAGCAATTTAGGCCATATCTATTTGGTAGGAAATTTACGGTATGCACCGACCATAAACCGTTATGTGGGTAAACAGCATACGGATCCGTCGTCTAGACTAATGAAGTTCCGCTTAAAGCTGGAAGAGTACGATTACGAAATCGTGTACAAGAGCGGAAAGAGAAATCAAGTAGCAGATGCTCTTTCGCGAATAAGAACCGTAGAGGAGGCGGAGGAAAATGATAATGTAGAGACAGCCGAGAGCATATCAGCTAAAGGAAGAAGAGGTAGGACTTACACAGGAAGAGAAGATGAAGATCCTAAAGCAGTATCACGAATCGCCGATAGGTTGTCATCAGGGCATAGGTAGGACCTACGCGAGAATTAAGAAATATTGTACTTGGGAAGGAATGAAAGCCGACATTGAGCAGTACATTCGTCATTGCGAAAGCTGTCAAAAGAATAAAATTACCCAAAATAAAACGAAGATGCCAATGGAGATAACGAAAACTCCGGAACACGTGTTTGAGCGTTGTGATATTGATATTGTAGGTCCAATGCCGCAAACCGAAAACGGGAATAAATATTTGCTCACATTCCAAGACGCCTTAACGAAGTTCTTAGTAGTGGAGCCTATAGAGCAACAGGATGCCAATACGGTAGCAAGAGTATTGGTCGAGCGAATAATCCTAAGATTTGGAATTCCCACCGTTTTGTTAAGTGACCTTGGAAGTAACTTCATGAGTGATACTATGAAGAGAGTATGCAAATTATTACGAATAGAGAAAATCCATACCACTAGTTATCACCCACAAAGTAATGGGGCTTTGGAACGAACGCACCGTACACTAACGGAAATGCTTCGTCATTACGTAAACAGGGAGCAAACCAATTGGGATACCTGGATCCCGTATGCAGTATTTGTTTTCAATACAACACCGCATAGTGCCACAGGATATACGCCGCATGAATTATTCTTTGGTCGAATATGTAATTTACCGGGAATATTACAAAAGAAACCGGAGGAAGTAGTATATAACTATGATGACTATGTAATTGAACTAAAGGAAAGGTTACGGGCTATGCATCAGTGTGCGCGAGAAGCGACAGCACAAGCAAAAGAGAAAAGTAAAGAAAACTATGACAGAACGCAAAAACCGGTAGTCTTTAAGCCAGGGGATAAAGTATTATTGCATGATGAGAGTGTACGAAGGGGTCGTTCAAAGAAGTTGGACAGTCAATGGAGAGGCCCTTATACGGTAGTGGAAACTAAGGGACCAAACGTTGTGATAGAATTAAAGAGAAATAAATTTACAAAAGTACATGCAAATAGGCTAAAAGAATTCTTCTGAATTGCAGGAAAGATGGCCAGCTTGGATGATAGCAGTGATCGTCTTGATGATAGGTGGTACATCGGCAATGGAACAGCAGGATTTAGAAATAACAAAGTTTCGGTCATCACCAGGTCTGTACTACGATCATAAGGGAACAGTGAGTTTGTATACGGTCACTTGGAAAGTAGTGAGTTATTTTAATTTAGATGACTTAAAACATAAGTTTGAAGCTACGCATGATGCAGCGTTGAAAGCAGTAGACTATTGTCAGCAAAGACTTAAAGAAATAAACACAAGTGTTGCAGAATGTAAAACTATGAAGCGGGCGGTAGATTATTATATAAGTAGGATAGAAACCTCTCAACGCCTAATTGGGCAGCTAGCTAAACATGAGCAGAGTAGACGAAAGAGAGGAATCCTAAATTTTGTTGGAGAAATAAGTAAAGTCTTGTTTGGGACGTTAGATGAAGATGATGCATCATATTTCAAATCAAAAATAAATCTATTAGAGCAGGAACAGAAAGAATTATTGAAGTTGTCAAAAGAACAAGTCACTATTGTAAGGGCAACGTTGACTAGTTTCAATCATACTGTCGATTCAATAGAGAGAAATGAACGGGTAATTACATCCGGAATACTTAAACTAAATGAACACATACATCAATATGAAACTAGTACAGATAAGAGAATAAATAGACTCGGTATATGGGTAACGTTGAATGAACAGTTAATACAGTTGACAACAATCTTCAGTGAATTAGAGAAGGAATATGATGTAATTATTACTGCCATAGTAAATGCACAAAAAGGCATTCTTCAACCTCATTTAGTTAGTCCAGAACAAGTGGTCAAATATTTAGAGTTAATAAAAGATGAAATTAAAGACAAAAGATTGCCAATAAAACTGACTGAAGCCGGAGGGTATCAGTTACTGAAGGTGGTCGACCTAGATGTCTTTATTTCGGGAAACATTCTAAGTTATGTGCTGAATATTCCACTAGTGGACAGTGAAACTTATAATATTTATAAATTATGGCCTCTACCAGTTGAGGTAAGCCCCAGAAACGATTGTTTACATATATAGCTCCGGAAAAAGAATTTTTGTTAATGGATGACGCCAAAAGGCGATATGTAAAATAAATGGTGATCAATTGGAGTGTAAAAAGCTGGAGGCTATTCATAGTGTGTGTAAACAAACCTTTGTGCTGCTTTCCGACTTATGATCACGAAGGTTTGTGAAGCTAGAATGCTTCAACCTGTAACTAAAATCCCCGATGACTGCATCCAAAAGCTTATTGTATTGAATGAAAGCGTATGGACACAGATTAGAGGAAATGAATTGGTTATTTGTAGCACCAAAGGGAGAAGGGGCTCACAGTGTTATGCAATGACAGTAAGCCCACAGATGTAGTAATTAATGTACAGGGAAACTTAAGTTTCTGAGTAAATGCAAGGGTTACGGTGCACAAGTACTAATTCAATCCGAACATATCATTAGATCGATGGCACTGATTAATGATATAGTCCCAAACTAAATATGGAGGTAGATTGCTGTCTAATAGACAAGAAAAGAAAAATATAACTGAAATCCCTCTTTATTTGCCAATCGAACCAGTGGTCCGTCAATTAGATGACCTTAAAGCCGCGGGACATAAGTTAGATGAGCTAGAGGACGCAATAGCGTACCAGCAAAGGACTGTGTTCAATATGTTTTCATTAGATTCGATACCCATATGGAGTTTATTTTGGAGCAGGAATAGTTATGATAATAATAGTATGTTGTATATGCAGATATTGTAAGTGTTGTAAGGATTGTTTTAAATTCTTCCGTAAAACAATGGGTGATGACTGCTGCCCCAGAATATGTGTAAAGAATAAAATTGTAAACCGATACCCTGACACTGGTATAGTTAGGTATCATCCTGCTGGAATTAACAGTGATGAAAGTGAACAAATTACTTTTGGTCCTGTAAGAAATAGGTATGTGACTGAAGCAGAAGGTGCGGTGCTTAGTGAGCGAATACTAACACCGGAGAAGAGTGTTAAGTATGAACCAAGTGCACCAGTAATGTTTTACTATAAAGCGGATAAGCGCTAAGATGAACTGATATGGTCACAGTGATTATGTTTGTAAAAATATAAGATTGTAATGTAAGAAAGATTGTATTCTGTTACATGAAAAGAATTTGTAAAATCATAAAAATGATGTATTGTAAAAATAGACTTCACTTTATAAGAGAGTGTAGTACTAAAGAAAAGTATTAGAAGGAAAAGATATTGTAAGAAATAAAAAGTAGTAAGCTGAGAGAAAAATTCTCAAATAAGGTAATGTAAAAGAAAATATTAGAGTATTGAAAAAGAAGATTTTTTAAGATTAAGAAAAATAATGTGTTGCAAAAGAAAATACTTATTATAAAGAAAATGATGTATTGCAATTGAAGTTCTCTCTTTCAGGATAATATAAGTAAAGGAAATATTGGTAAATAGTAAAATACAAGTTAGAGGATAAGTAATGAAATAAAAATGTGAACCATTGTAATTCATGAAAAGAAAGTAATAAAAAGGAGACTCACACAGCCGACAGGTAGTGTGAGAATTTTGCATTCTCAGGGAGATTGCAAAATTCTCAAATATGGGGGGAAGGTGTTACGAAGTGTTAAAAGTAACGCCTAATGCCCAAGTGTTAAGATGGTGCAATAGGTAGTAAAGGGAAGCCAACAGTGAACGCGTGTGAGGCCAGGGTTGCATCAGACAGAGGGCTGCGTGGCGCGTGGGTGACGAAATCCGAGCGTAAGCTTCCAGAAGGTCGCGTAGGGCAGCGGAGCGCGTCACGGGCAGCTATAAAAAAGAGCTCGCCGCAGCGGAGGGGAAGTCTTCGGTCTCCGAGAGTCGGCGAGTGAGCCAGCCAGTAATCAACACAGCGGAGAAGACAACGTGTACAACTGTTACCGTAGTCGCCGTTGTTGACTGATAGGGTCTTCAAGTCTAAGGTGCTTGGTAGATGACGGACCAGCAGATAGAGGGGCCCACACTAGTTACTCCCGAGGGGTGGTATCTTTCCTTTAGGTTTCTCATACTTCTAGACTAGTGTTTCCGGTGTAGTCTGGCAACCGGAGAGTTTCCAGAGGAACCAGCGATTATGATGTTTCCAGAATCTGACGATTCTGATGAGGAATAGGTACCTCTCGTAATTTCTGAGTATTCTCAGTGAGAGTTGTCGGCTTCGTGAGTCACAAGTGTGTTTCTCATAACCTCTTGTGTACTTCAATTTATTTCTCCTGAACTTTTCCTATCCCGAGTTCCCGAATTGTCAAAATCGATACCCACTTGTTTCAGTGTTTAAGTCTTTCAGCTCTCTGTTGCACAATAGGACGCAACAGAATGTCACGAGCCAGTCACTGCATTTTCTCGAGAAACGGTTACAGCTAAGCTCAGTAGATGCACACGCAGAGTTGTGAAATACTGTAGTAACACATCTTTTGTTCTCTCGATCACTTCGTGAAACTATATGCATAAACGGTCCGACGAAAATTTGAAGAGTCAGAAATTTCGAGCAATACAACAATATACCGTTTGCGTGGACCTCGGATGCTATGCCAGCTCCGGTTTCAAATACTAACGCGGTTGTGCCAACCATCTTTAGTGCAGAATCACCCTCAGTTTCAGTCTCAAAAACAGAATGAAACTAGTATGAAAGATGGCGACAACTCAACCCCCTCCCCTCCCTCCTCCATCACCTTCAGCATAGTTTCATATAAACAGTTCTTCGATTTCGACCTAATTTTGACCACGGCAAGCGACTGGATTATTGGTTCGCCTTTTTACATAAATATATATAATATGCAATCCACAAAGTTGTGGGTGGCAAGGGGTTCTTTGCACCAAAACTAATCTCTACTCTGCATTACAATCCCGACTGGCACGAGGGAAAAAATTCATATAAGGAAGAGTGCGGCGACTTATTTCTCCAATATTGTCTCTATCATTGTGACTCCAATGGATTGTAGGACGAAGTATTTTATCGCACTTATAAATGAAAGTGGGTGTACCAATGTTTAACAATAAGTTCAAACATACGTCGTCTGTATACGAGAGAATCATATCCCAATCTACGAACCAGTTCTGTGATGCTTTCTTAATGACTGTGGCAAACAGTCACGAATCGAACGGCTCTTCTCCGTTCTTTCTCCGTACTTTCAGTCAGCCCCCTACGAAACGCATCCCAAACTGCACAACCGTAGTCCAATGTGGACGCGCGAGAGTTTTGTACTTTAAGGATAACTAAAACTAACTTAGTCCACAACCCGGAGGTTGGTTGGATCCTCCCGAAGGAGGCATACTAAGCCATTATGTCAGAGGTAGGACGGCCAATTCCTTTCCTCGGGGACCTACAGTTATATGATCAAACACAACTCTTAAAGATTCCTGTACTCATCGGGATTCGAATCCGGGACCGGAGCAGAAAATTTTTGAAAGCGCCTTTACCACCCAGCCACCAGACATTACAGCATGTACTAGACAAAAATGGTCATTTTCTCCGCGTACACCGAAAATATTCTTACTGAAATTACATTAGGACCTTGTGCTTCCCCCATTCTAGGAGTTCTAATTGTTTTATGACACCTGCAGTATCTATTCCTAACGAATCCATTTCTAACGCCACGCGACATGTGAAAATGGGTATGCTATCCTAATTTTCACCAGTGAATGAATTAATTTCTATGTTTAGTACGTTCCCTTTGTTTCGTTAACGTCAAATCCGTCATGAATGTGAGATGGCATATTGTTGTCACTGCAACTGACTTTTCGTACGTACTGCAAAAATTTCGTCAGGTTTTGTGCGAGGCTCATACAAATAGAGTTGCAACAGAAATTATTAAGTGTAAATTATTAACTGAGCTAATATTTCTAAGTCAGTACGAGACCCCGTCCTTGAGTATGTGTATATCTTCCTTTGAATTTTAGTAATCGTTCGACTTCTCGCGTGTACGACGGTGGATCGTTCTCCTTCGTTTCGGTATATGTAAGTTCATACCATCGCTGACTGCAAGTATGAATAGATCTCTCCAATGGCTCGTTTTGTTAACTTGAAAGTATGATTATTCCACAGGTAAGTTTTTAGAACACTCCTTTTAAGACTTATAGAATCTGTATACAAGACGTTCTTTTCCCTTTTTTGTGCTCAGTTACAGATTTTACAGCTGCAATTACCGCTTTGTGATAACTAATTCTGATTCCAGAATTTTTTCATTCTTTCATTGAGGTTCCTTTCTTTATTCAGACCAGGTGTCCCTGGCCTTTATATATTATTCCTGAAATTCCTTGAATTTACCAATTTTGGTTCGAAACACTCCGAGTCTATCTCATCTGGATAGAAATAAATTTTTTCGATATCTTTTCTCATCTCCTCAACCCACTTTGTTGTCACCTTTAATTCAGTGATATAGTTGTCTAGAGACACAAAAAGGGAGATCAGGCTACATTTACTTTAGTGGACGGATATATGAGAACAGGAAGCTAATACGTGGCTGAACTCCTCATTTCTTTCATAGTTACAAACAATCGTACTGATAAAACAGATTTTTTTCCTCATTGCGGATTCGTAAGATGTAGACAACAAATTACAACCGGTATAGAATTTGTAGCAAGCAATGAGAGGAAACTGGCAATCAGCTTCCGGAACGAAACAAGCTGGTATTCGCCTGCAGTGATTTAGAAAAATTATGAAAAACCGAATTCAACATGGCAGGACTGAGAATCGAATTCACGTCCTCCCGAAAACAGGCATGAAAGTTACCACTGACTAAGCAGCTCCAGTAACAATATGAGAGTAGATATTTTTCAGAGATAGTGTTAATTCCGCTGAAATATTTCAGTAACTGGAATTCACTTTCCTATTAAACGTAAAAGTTAATCAGTCACGGGGTTCCTACAGCTGCTGCCACTTCCCGTGGGATTCGTGGAAGTAGAGCTTCGCATTTTCAATACATCCTTCGGCAGTAGAATGGACGTGACGGGGTCAGCGCCACACTCCGGCCGTTCTTTACCTTCCCGCGGAGTTTCCTCCACGGTACTCTTTGGATGGCAGGCTGAGTGGGCCTGGGGAGCCGTTCCGGACGTTCAGCTTCGAGGATAAATCCTCGTCTTCGGTGGGGATCGAACCCCTGGTCGTACGGGTCGCGGTCAGACGCTCTGCCGCCTGAGCTACGCGGCTGCCCCCCATTAAACGTCTGGATCAATATTTGGTTTCGTGTGATCCGAGCTTCAGCTTTACTGAGCAAGCTTTCTTTCTTTATCTCTCGACGGGTTTGATGCAATCCTCCATATCTTCTTACCTTACGCTAACTTCTTCATCTCACCATACCGCTTGGATACTACGTCCTCAATTATCTGCTTCACATTATTCAAATACTAGTCTTCTACAATTAATTCCTTCAACTCTTTCCTCCACGTACATTTAATGTAGTGGCTTCCCGATGCTTCCAATTTAGATTCATCAGTATTTCGGGCGGTTTCCAAACCTAAGGGCAAGAAGGAGCCCTGGTGAGCAAAAGTACGGGCTCTGTATTTCTCGATCGTTAGCAACATTTGCAACAGAAACAGCTGTTAGGTAGTGGCCAAAACTGATCGAGAAAACAACAACTGCGGCAAGATTCAGATATGCGAGTGCGAAGTCGTTCACATTATACCACACCTTACGCATCAGCATAACCACCACCACCACCCATCATGGTGGTATTACATCAGCTTCGCTCCAACAGATAATTGTGGATGAGGAGACAATCCTCTAAAGAAGTCTATATACTCTTAAGAATATCGATTACATTCGGAGTGGAGCTGCCAGCCCTGCTGTTAATATAGATGGGTGCCTCTCGATAGACCCTAATCTACATACCAATTCTGAGGCTGGCCAACGCGTATGTTAATACACCAGACAATTACCATCGCTCGTTTATTTTTCGAGGCGACGTGGACTGGGGCTTGGTAACAGGTTATCAGATGTCTAAGACTACAGCCTTAATCTCGAAATACTATCTAAGAAAAATTCCGTCCGGGATATTCATAAATCTTAAAAACTTTAATTTCGCAGTAATCGAAGAGTGAATATAAAGGCACCCTGCACTGGTTTCTACTGCATAGTCCTTGGTATTATTGGCCGCAAACAGTTATTTTCTGCAAGTTAAAACCTATCTAACCAATGTCAAGCCCGAACGTTAGAATTTAGTTTGCAATCGCATGGGTGTTGGGGAAATGTAGTTAAGTTATGCATCGTATAGTCTTAGTTTCATTCTCGGTAGAAAATGGTGACAGAGGCAGAAGTTTGAACAAATGTTCCCTTAAGTAATCGACAGCAGTGTTTATTATATGTCGATGCCCACCGCGGTAATTACATTTGTTAATTAAATAGTCGATGGTCATCCTAGGAAGTTCAGAATTGCTGAACATATGTCGGATGACCATCGTCGGCGATTATGATGGAGATGTCCAACCTTTCCAGTGTTCTGGAGAGGCACAGCGTGCTATTCCTGGCGTCATGATGTGGGGAGCCATCTGTTGTCACTTCAGATCTCGGCTGGTAGTGATTGAGGGAACTTTTGACGCTCAACGGTACGTCACGGACATCCTGCGTCCTCGTGTGTTACCTCTCATGTGACATTATCGTGGTGCCATTTTTCAACAGGACAGTGCTCATCCACACACGGCACGTTACACTATGAACTATATTCTTGATGTTGAGGTACTCCAATGGCCAGCAAGAGCACCAGATCTGTCTATAATAGAACGTATTTGAACGGCTCGGACGTCATCTGCATCCCAGCGTCAATGTTCAGAATATTAAAGAACATTTGCCACAGTTGCGGGCCAGCTTACCTCAGAAGAGGATACAGCGTCTATAATGATACTGCCTAATTTTTGTAAATTTGACTCAGTCTGTAACATCACATACCCTGTCAGCCAATCAAGTTTCATTTCGTTTCCTCCTCGTCTTCTGGGAGCTTCACTTCTGTCAGGCAGTGTATTTACTTTTCCAAGAAGATTGAAAGCCCTTCAATTACCTTACGGTTTCTAGTCTCATATTGATTCATGCAGGCCCAGTTAGACAAGCCGTTGGAACTGACGTGCTCATTATCAGCGCACACTTTACAGATCCTAAATAGTAACAGTTGATTAAACTTAAAGGAATTCGTGGGGGCAAGCTCAACGACCACGCGACCTCCAAAGTCAACATTTTAAATTTCGTTGCCGGAACGTGGAATTTCAGACGCTTATATTACGAACACGCGACAATTATGGTGGGGTTTCCAGCCGCAAATCTTAATGAATATGTTGGTCTGTGCATGGATCCAGATGTACGGTTACTTAGAGATTTGTTTTAAACATTTAAGAATGTGCGTATGGAGGCATACAAGCTGCAACCTGAAATAATTCGCAACTTGAGACGTTTCGTCGCAGGTCATTTAGTGCACCTGTGTTGAGCTGACCTGACATTTCGATGTGCTGCTTCTTTCCGAGGAAGATGGATTTCCTGGAGGTGTTTGCAGGGGTGTTTAAAGTTACGTAAAAACAATCTAGCGGTACTTGTCCTTAAATTCTCATGGTTTCAGTTTGATAGTACTGTGCCATTTAGTACTGTAATTTGAAATTAAAGTTTGATGTAATTCACAGCTCGCCTGCAAAATTTCATCCAAATTCCATTGTTTATAGTTCTGTTGAGCTGATCCAGTACTTACGCCTTAAGATATTTTTTTTTATCTTTTTCAATTTGAAACATCTTTAAATTTGTTTCCATGTTGGAGGACAGCAACACTTATGATAACGAAATCTGGGGATGCAATTTGCAATTTCAGCTCCGAATCTGTTGTCTGTATCCACTCGTAATGTCACGCCGAGTGGAGACCACTTGGCACAAATGTGTATATTTGTCGTCGATAAACTCGCAGGGAAAATGCCTCGAGTGCAAACATTTACTGCTTAATTTTTTGGAATGAAAACTTTTACAGCCGGGTTAGGCGATGTTTGGACGGGGCTAAATCAATACGAGTTTCCGGCTTCCCGTAATCGATGTTTCGCGTGTGATATGAGCGTTGGAAGCTTTTTGGATGGGTAAAATCATATGCGTTCACGTAACCAACATGCTAAAGTTAACAGTATATCTGCAGCTATGAGTATGAAGTGTTGCTCTCTGAGAATATAGATAACTAGGAGCTTATGACATGCCTGGCTGTAGGCCACCACTTTAGGCAAACCCGGTGTGTATAATTCCGTTTATTACATTCCATCTTAGGATATTGTTCCGTAACGTTCCTTTCATCCCTTGAAAAAATTTCGTGTCTACAACTGTTAATCATACTGGAAAAAATATCCTGTGCCCTTCATACAGATTTCCTTATAATATTCCATCACAACGATATAGCCATTTAGTCATCAAAACGTAACAGACAGATACTTACTTCCGTATTTATAATAATATTACTGTGGTTTACACTCACACACTGACTGCGAACAACACCTGAGGGATCATTATGACGTAAAAAAGTGTACACCTACAACATTGCAAGACTACCTACGATTTGCCTCGAATTGCACCCCTAACTTTCTAATATCAACAGTTTAACATTCAATCCGAATAACATACGGCCCAGGCCTGACTCTTACGATGAAAAACAATTTTTAAAAATCTTTGCCTCCATGGAGATTTGAACCGGAGACCACGACGTTCGTAAGCAAGCTCTTTAGCCATTGAGCTGCCAGTTCACTACACGGAAACACGGTCTGGAAACGTCCACATCCAACGTGTCTGCCTATCGCCGTATTTCGAAGTTATGAGACAACATGTGCTATTTATACAGGTAATTTGTCAACCAAATGTAGACAGTATTTTTCTCCTTGTTGCAAAGGATAAGTGTGCAAAGTTTCATCGAGATCGGATGAAAACTGTGGATTTGTATGAAGAACAAACAAACAAACACATTCATCTTTATATATAAAGATATTTGTTTCTAATATATAAAAACGAATGTTTTCTTGCCAATGTTCTTCGTACAAACCCACTGTTTTTATAAGATATTAGTTGTACTTAGCACAAGTTTACATCAAAACAAGGCGGTCTGGTAGCATTTACTACCGCAAATTTCTCTCTCCGGTCGCGAGTTCAAATCCCGTGGTGAGCAGGAATTTTTAGGAGTTGAATTTGATTACATGAGCCAGGACGTTCCTTGGTTCTGATTCCATGTTAAACTGTAGATTTCTGAGGAAAGGAATTAGTATTCCTGCCTCGGATGCAATAGCTTTGTGCATCTCCTTCGCGAAGACTGGACCAACATTCAAGTTGTGGACTAAGTTAGATTTTTAGTTTTTGAAGTTCAAACTTCTTTAGGCGCGATGGCAGATTTTTGCATAGGTAAAATCTTATGACTTCGCTACACCTACATGCTGATGTTAAAAGTATGTATGTAGCAGTCTGATGGCCCGATAGTTAAGGTGCCTAAGTGGGGAACGGCCGCTGTGATTTTCATAGACCCTTTACCCGACCTTCACCTCTGGCACAGCTTGCTGGGTTGTGTGAAGTACGCCAGAACGCTTCCGTGGTTCGGATTCCATGTTAAACTGCACGTCCCCTGTACCTGGTAGCATTACCGGGTTAAGGCGCCTAAGACCAGCAAATTTTTGTTTGACGGGTTACAGTCTAAACAGTGTATAGTACAGTGCTGATCTGGTACTGTGACACATCGTTTACAAATGCATTCAGAATAAATTTTGCATTGGAGAAAGGGAAATGTCGAGTAGTAATTTATCAGTTAATGTATCCACAACTATTTGTAGCGTCTCACAAATTTTAGAGGCCACAACCTGTTGGTGTAGATTACGGTTACTACAGATTGATTGTCTAGCAGGTTCAGCTATGTTGATTTACCAACGACAAACAGAAGGACAAACAATTTTTACCACGAACATAGTTCGCAAGAAACTGAGTGGCCACCAGGTACGCCATTCGTTTGGAGATTACCGTTAAATAAAATAGATAATGTCTAACAGCTGGATCAGCATGCGTCATTCTTCATCTGTTAGCGTAACTGAAAAAAATAGTGTTTCGCC
>JARYHS010013631.1:187922723-187945723 GCA_031002005.1 Vandiemenella viatica | reverse complement strand
TACACTAGTGTGTTATCGCCATGAGTAAACGGAAACATACGACGTTAACGCTCAGAGAAAAACTGGATGCTTTGAAGCGATTAGACAGTGGTGAGAATGTATCTAAGCTGGCGACGGAACTAGGTGTTGGTAAGGCAACCATTTGTGATTGGAAGAAGAACCGAGTGAAGCTTGAACAGTGCTGCGCAACGTCTTCGGGAAAAACACTCGAGATTCGGCAGACTCTGAAACAGTTGGTTGGACAGATTTAAAAAACGTCATGGGATTCGTCAGCTAACAATTACTGGGGAGAAGCTTTCTTCTGACCATGATGCAGCGAAGGAATACGTGCATGAATTTAATAAACTGATAAGAGAGGGAAATTATTCTCCCCAACAAATTTATAATGCTGACGAGACAGGCCTTAATTTTAGGGCATTGGCAACAAAAAGCCTGGCATCAAAGGCAGAAGTCCAAGCTCCTGGCTTTAAAATGAGCAAAGATCGTGTGACTTTACTAGTGTGCAGCAACGCTGCTGGTAATCACAAGCTCCCTTTAATGATGATCGGCAAATCTGTTAGCCCCAGAGCTTTCAAAAACTGCAACATGAAATCCCTAACTGTATACTATCGCAACCAGAAAAACGCATGGATGGATGGTAAGCTGTTCAAAGAATGGTTTCACGATTAGTTTGTTCCCTCTGTCCGGCGGTTTTCCAAGGAAAATAATTTGCCTCCCCGTGCTATCCTTTTGATTGATAACGCACCATCTCACCCCAGCACTGAGGAATTATGTGATGGAGAAATCGTGGCGAAGTTTTTGCCGCCGAATGCTACACCACTTCTACAGCCGATGGACCAGGGCGTACTACAAACATTAAAACTGATTTACAGAAAAAAAATTCTTAAGAATGCTGATCCAAAATGATAACATTCCTTTAGTTGAAAAAAAAAAAAAAAAAAACCTGAATGATGTTGTTTATTGGGCTGCTGAGGCATGGCAGAAAATTTCAGAAAACACTTTGAGAAAATCTTGGAGAAAACTATGGACATCTCTTGAATTTCAGGACATACCAGCTGAAAATGAAGAGGAGAGTTTCCTAAAAATGGTACAGACAATCCCTGGATGTGAAGAAGCCTGTGAAGCAGACGTAGCTGAATGGATGGCAGCGGATGATTCAATACTGGAGCACCTTACTGACGTTGATTTAGTGGCTGCTGTGACTCAAGACCAGGTAGAAGTGGAATGTTACGACGAAAGTGACAATGAGACGGAATGTGACAAAGGAGAGTTGGTGTCACACATTGACGCGGCAGAAGCCTTTGATCTCGCGCTACGCTATATGGAGCAACAGACCACTGCTACACCAGCTGATTTAATGTTTATCAGACGATGGCGCAACTTTGCGTCATATAACAGACTGTCTTCATTACGCAAAAAAAACAATTACTGAGTTTCTGTGCTCTAAAAAGTAGGGATGAAATGTGTGTTTCTAACCGTTGTAACTACTATCGTAAGTTTGACAGTTTTTCTTTCAGTGTTACGCACTTTTTAAATTTAATATTTTCTAGCTAATTTTTCTGTATAAATTAAAATTGTGTACATGTACAGTAGTTAACCACACAATTATATAGCGTATGAACTGTATTTTCAGGGTGTTTTAATTCTTTTACCATTTTTTATATTAAGACTATGTAATGCTTTGCCATGTTCGGATTAACCGGACGTTCGGATTAACCGGACGTTCGGATTACCGGGGTTCAGATTAGCGGGACTCTACTGTAACAGAGATTTCCGTTGAAATGCAGCTTTTATTTAAACCTTGTTGTGTTGTTTTTTTTTTTTGTTTTTTTTTTTTACCTCGGCGGTCGTTATACTACAGTCCCACTACCTTGAGCAGTTTTACTGGTTTGGTACAAGTTTTGTTTGGGGGCACTGTTTGTTGTTCGCTTGGGGGGATAAACCTGCTTTAGCCTAACCTTGCGGTACGGCCTTAATGGAAACCCCCTTATTTATGTATTTATTTCTTTGTTCTAATTTTTACGAGTTACTATATTATAATTCAATAGTACTGCGGGGTAGTTTGTATTTATGCCAGGGTTTGGGTCTTTTGGTGCCGAGTTCTTTCAGTCTATTATCGTTGTTGTTCCTGTTTTGGTCTAGTCTGGTATAAAAGTTCATGATCTGGTGGTATATTTCTTCTTTAATTGTAGGCAGTCCCGTTAGGTCATGTAATTGTTTGGTTGGTGTAAATATTTAAACCTTGTTAAAATATTAGTGTGTTTATTGAGCAACGAAGTGACGGGCTCTACCCGGGACCTGCCTCCCCGCGCCCTAACTAGTCCGTGGTCAGTCAGCAGGTGCGGGCATCGGCCGCCAGAGGCGCTGCGGGCGCCAGCTGTGCGGGGCGTTTACGACGCACCGGTTCAGTTCTCGGCCACCAGCCGACCGAACGCATCGTGCGATGGGACTAGCAGACGCCTGCACTGCGAGTAGGGACGCCCTCGGCCTCATCTAGCTACCACCAGGTCAGTCGCCGCGTGTATTGCGCACTCCCCTGACGGATGGGAAAACGAGTGTTTGTGCCAATGCTGCAGTGGTCGGAGTCGATTGTGCTCTTAAACAACGACGAAAGTGTCGTGGAGTGCTTCTGACAGTTGCGTCTAGTCTTAACCTCTGACATGAGTTAATAGGAAAGATTGAAACTGCTACAGAGACAATTTTTAACGCAATTTCCCCCATCTACTGACCCACTTATGGAATCCTTCATAAATGGCTCACCGAGTTTAGAGAATACAAAAGAAAAAAAAAGTTGTCCAAACGTATAGATGGTACCGCTATGAAGTAATAAAAGTTCTCGGCGTTGACAGGTGATACCGGTCATTCGAAGGTGTGATAAATATACAGAATTTCTCGTGAGACATATTTATCTGTGAACGGGATGATTGGAAACTTTTCGTGGAACTTCACTTCTGTGGGTGTTATCCATAGCGAAGGTCTAAAACATTTTCGGCAGGGCGGTCAATATACCGCAAGAACTACTGCCTGGTCCCAAAATAATAGTATAATACCATATGTCACCCAACCTTGTAGATGAATTGACATTACAAAAGTGTCTAATTATCGCCAAAAATTACTGACCGGGCGTCGTGGGTGAGCGGTTAACGCTATGCCCTCGCATTTGGGAAGACGCCTGTTCGGATACCCGTGAGGACATCCAGATTTTGGTTTTCCATGGTTTCCCCAAATCCTTCCGAACGCCGGGATGCTTCCTTCAAAAGGTCATGGCCGAATTTCTTCCTGTTCTTTGTCCCCAGTCCCATCCTGTCGGGGTTGACGAGGCGTAAAGCCATAAAAAAGAAAATTGCTGAGTGGATGTCGTTGGCCCTTTGGTCGTATCAACACATTTTCTTTTCATTTTATTGTGGCTTACAAAAATGCTTTAGCTGTCAAAACTATAACCAATACGTCGTTGCCTATTACTGGCGATACTCCAAAACAGTCCGTATACGTTGGAGAATCGAAATCCAGATAGCTATACGGGACAAAACATCCGCAAGGAGAATACTGCAGAAAAATCATCGCCAAAAGATTCGCGCAGTTTGAGTCTTAGCTTTGGCGCATTGCTATAGGGTGTTCCGATTATACAAGCAGTGGCCATTGAACTGTAATGTTTACATCTCGTAGCAAAGTTTTGTGTCTTACCTGGTCTCCCAGACGTAGTCGATCGCTGTGGTTGGCCAAATTTGACTACCGTAAGATTCGTACTGCCTTGTGCAATATCTTTATTGTTGTTACTATACGTGTGGGAGACTTAAACGAGTGTGTTTGTGTTGTTGCTAAGACATGGAGTAGGAAGAAAACGCCTACCGCCCTATTCCTACCTACTCTTCCGAATGAGTCCAAGATTTACTTCCCCACGTTGCGGACGATTTCACATCAAGTCTCTTATATCATCACTCCATACTTATTGCGAACATATTTATGAATGTAACCCACGGGCCCTACTACAGTCTGGTATTTATAACCCGTAGAGCATCCCATCACCTACGCTGTCAACGTAATTCCGGATGACGATTTTGGTTCGACTGAAGTTTAAAATCCCGGCAGTATTATTTGCATACGCGCACATGCTGATGTAATATGTTTTTTCTAATATTAGTTTTTCAAATTAAGTAAAAAGTGATAACGCACAGAAAAACTGAATTATTTAATTGAAAGCATGAATAATTTTAAATTTGATAGTATGAGTTTTGATAGGTAAAAAGCCATATTTAGTAAGTCTTTACATCTGCTGCAGTAGTGTAGAAATAAATTATATTTATCTGAAGTACCGACACGAAGGAAATTCTAACGGAATCGCATAACTCCGTAATTACTCAAATTTCTTAGCCTGTCATGATTCGAGCCAGTTAACTCGGTCTAACGAAAAACTGTCAGCATCTTAATGATCTTTTTGTTGAGGCGTGTACACCTCTTCTTATAAAAAAGAAACTAACGTAGGTCCGATTCTGGCCCACAGTGAAATGTTGCCTAGTGATTTCCAAAACTGAAATTAGTTGGTAGTGGATAATACTAAAGATCTTGTGATCAAATTCTTATGTAACAATCGAGATCTTGCTTAGTTTAAAAAATCGGGCAATTTTATTTCTCGCATAGCTTTTTAAAAGAAGTTTTGGATGGTCCCCACATAATTCTTAACCCCACTCTAATGATCCTGACATAAAGGCACAAAACTACCTCATTAACAAGTACATTTCTACTAGTTCTCTATAGACACATAAAAGTAAAGATTTAATGTTCTCAACCATTACTATTGCATGAAAATGTTTATCAGCAATCGGGAGGAATTGGATGTAATACAAATTTCTTACAGTAAAATCAAAAACGTGTTTATCAATATTCGCTGCTGTTCTTCATAAAGAAAAGATGCTATTCGTGATTAGAAAATTGCCAGACTGATAATGCCAGATGACAGAACAACAAATGTTGGTAAATATTTTAGTATAAAATATACGGCTTGTTGACGGCTTTATTATAGCTCTCAGAGTAAAAAAATTGAAATAAGGTAAACAATACCTCCTTCTACCATGACTCTAAATTGCCACCGAGCGTGGTGGTCAGCGATAACGCTCTGGCCTCGCATTCGGGAGGACGCGGGTTCCAATCACCTTCCGGCCATCCAGATTTGGATTTTCCATAGTTTCCCAAAACAATTCCATGCGAATGTCTGTATGGTTTCTTCAAAAGGTCATTGCCAAATTCCTTCCCGTTCCTCACCCCCCGTCCTTTCCAGCCTCTAATGATCTCGACGAGGCGTTAAAGAAAAAGAAGTCTATCTAGTGCTTGGACTCTGTATCCAAATACTTGGAATAGTTTCCTCGAAACGTATCAAACGGAGGCGGAAGTTATCCTCCAGATCTGAGAATGTTTCACAAGAGACATCCGTACGTGTCGGTAGATAATTACGTCGACTGTGTATCTCGTTTCTTGTGTTTCATTGTTCATTCCTCCTACTGTAGCAGAGTTCAGAGGCAGTCAGTCAACCTTACACTTCAAAAATACACGAACTGCCAAAACCTCGTGTATCAATCGCGCATTGTCAGAGGTGGTATGAAATGCTCAACAGCCTCATAGTGGTTATTGTATGTGTAAACGAGTTGGTATTATCGGTTATGTTTAAAACGGTATTCGTAATCCTGCATGGAAACCTACCGAGAAAATGAAAATAACTTTTCAGTCTCTTCTTTTTATTGTATTTGGTTAACCGGGCAATCTATTAGCGCAGCAGCGCATCGAAAAAAATAGCATCTTCAATCAGAGTATAGTTTTTATGACCCTTCGAACAGTATTCCCCCCCCCCCCCCCCCCCCCCCGTAGTTAGCACGCATTCTGATAAATACTTGTTTGTAGTTTTATTTCTTTTTTTGTTGGCTGCTGATTGGAATTTAAAAAAATAATCATATTTTTTCAGATTTCCCCCGACAACGTATTCTTGTGTATTACCACTAATATTCTACAAGAATATAGTTTCGATTCTTGGTATAAAGTATGTTTTATTAAGCATACATAGTCTTTATTTTCTTGTTTTGTTAATGTGAGTGGACAACTTTCACTATTAGATCGTTCGTTTCACTCATCTATAAAAGGTCTGTATAGCTTTTTTTCACCAATTATTAAAAAAAATATAAATCACGTCACAGTAAAATCTGTATAAGGGAAATGGCCAAAGACGTCGGAATCGTTTCTTATACGCAGGTGCTATTTCTTTCCCTAAAAAAATATCATACGTGTCTTATTTTGCTACACGTAGAAAATGACACATCGTGCTGGCAGACTAAAGTGACGACTCGAAGAAACTAAAAATTCCTTATACTTTTGGAATCAATCGTAACACAAGTTAATTTTTATGTTGGTATTTAAAACATTTAGAACGGAATGTTTTGGAGTGAGCGGGTGGAAATTGACCCGTATCGGGAAATTTGTGCTTTTTATTCCTTATGAGAAACATTTCGCACCTCCAACTTCGTTTCCTTCACACCTAAATATTTTTTTCCGCATATAAACAAAAACAATACGCTAACGTCAAATTTTCCTCCTATCATGAGTAGGCCCTGTTGACAAACATATTTAACAAGATTTTGATTGTCATTCTTTTAGATGAGTATCTAAGCTGAGTTGGTTGCTTATGTAGAGCCGACTTACGGGTGATAGATCGTGGTTGCCTTTTTCGGGCACGGCAGGACTGACAGAAAATCTCCACTCTGTAAATTGCTGTGCTATCCGCTATCTAAGAAACATTAAATTTCTTATGAACGTAATCACACACTACAAATATAAGTCTTAGGATACAGTAAATTTGCCTATCTCTCCATGAACCCATTAAGGCTTGTCCATTCGACATGCAGAGGAATGTGATATCCACGACGCGGTATCACTTTCGTCGGCGCATTCCGTGGCGTAAGCGATGACGCAGATTACCCGCGTACTGCTGTGTGGCTGTTTTTTCGTTTGACCACATTAACCCCACTAGCAACTGTTCAGGTTCAAAGCGGCACGAGTTATAAATTCGTCCTACAAACGGTTGCGGTTAAATTCTAACGCTGTTCTAACTTTGATAGAGATCCGCAATTGATTACTCGGATAATTCAGCGTCTCCGTGGCTCTTCGGATAAACGGACAGCGAAATCAACAAGCACCGACCTGACTAAGTCATTTCCATGCACTCCTTATGAATCACATTGCATCGTTTCTGTGACAATTGTCTTTCCTTCCGCCTAATTCTCCTCAGTTTTCATATCTACATATCCAACAATGAGTTTCAAGTGAGCCAACACCGATTTGGCAAGAATAGACTATTTTTCTCATACCTTGATTAAATGTATTGACGGATCGCGAGATAACTCAATTTATTTGGATATCAAAATATATTCCTGATTTCCTGACTGCACGGTCACTGTTAGTCCAGGTATAGGAGAAAGTGACTATTAAGACAGGTTCTAGATTTGGCATATCAAACGCAAACTAAATACTACCTCTTGTGTTTCTGATTTTTGTTGATATTCTAAGAGATTATACTAACAGCCCTTTAAGCTTTCTTGTTGATAGTTATTCATAGGGAAGCAGAGAGTTCTGTTGACTTTTAGATACTGAATGTGGTTTATCTTATTTCAATATGGTGAATAATTGTCAGCGAAAATTGCAAAAGTACAGGGCAATGCTGATACCGAACAGAACGAAACTACTTCCGAATAAATACTAATTAACCTGTTCAATCCACGAAAATATTGATTTCTTTAAGTAATGGTTCATGGTAGAAAGTGACATCCACTTGGGCAACACAACTTGAGTAGCAGATATAACTAGGGATTGCAATCCAGCAAAGTGGGATCCCGCAATCCCGCGGGATCCCGCATCATTAGACAGGCAGGCGGATCCCGCACAAAATTTAGCGGATCCGCAATCCGCAAAATCCGGCGGAAACGCGTGTCAGTCTGCGTGACTCGCTGCCCCACTCGGTCTCTGTCGGATATTTTGCACTGTTTGCCTGTACCCTTCCAGTTGGCATTTGACTCATGTCAAACTTCGTTATTCGTAAGTAAATAAATACACTTTTAGGTATTCATCAAAACTTGCGTTTGTTTCGAGTACACATTTCTGTAATTTGAGTTATGGTGCGTATTTAGTAAGATTTTCTAACTATATAATTATTTTTTAAGTGTCGCACACGTTATCTGAACTACACGGTTACAGCTTTTTATTCACGGTTTCATTATTCCCATTTTCTGTATTTGCAGATAAAGTAATTGTGACAATTTCCTAATTTGCGGCTGAAAATTTGATTATTCGTTGATATGAAACTAATGTTATCGTAATTTTAACGATCGCGTATCTATTTATTTAACAGCTATCAAAATGAAATTGTATATCCCTTGATTTATTGTTGTTTTGGCCGCTGCCTCAATGCGTTTCTTTCACGAAAGCCACCTGCTTACATGTGCCGCTCAGGCTTTCGATTAATCCCTCTTCTCCTTGTTATTATTTCGAATAAAGGTAAAAAAGTTATAATGAAATTTTCACCGGTGTATCGACGAATTGTGTTGTAGGAACACCATACTTCGACGGTTGCCTCCGCCGTCTTCCTCACGTGTGTAATTTCGTGTGTTTGCAATGAAATCCGTAGATACAACCTATGAGGACTTCACTGCAATCACTCGCCGAGAAAGTCTCCTTTCTTACTAAAAATAATTATTTCCACTCTAAAAACGTAGTTACGCCACATAAGTAAATCTGAAATACTTGACAGTTTACGTGTTGGTGAGTAGTTTCTTTTAATAACATAGAATCAACTGTAATATCAATCAAGGAATCAGGAGATATAATAATGAATCACGCAAAAAAGGCCAAGTTTCGTGCTTGTGCAGTGACAAAAAGTTATGAGATCTTGTTTTGAGCCAAGTCTAAGAGTATATTTACTTCACTTTGTGAAATGGAATGCTTTTCTCGGTGTTATGGAACGTTTATTTAGAATTTGAAAAAAAAAAAAACCTCTGGTAACTTGGCCATTAAGCAAACCATATTTTTAAACTTATGTGATGCATTGTAACGCACATAATATGACCTAAGATTCAATATTTTCCATTTTTATTATTTATTTAAAAATTGGTTTAGATTAAATTAACTTAATTTTTATCATTCAATATTAATTTTTTATTAATTTAATTATTATTCAATTTATTAACGTTTTAAGTAACTATGTTTAAATATATGCGTTAAAAAAACTGTTTGTACCAATCCCGCATGGATCCCGCGGGATTGGCGCAAATCCCGCGCGGATCCCGCGGGATTGAAAACACTGCGGGATTGCAATCCTTAGATATAACCAATCTATAATTAGAGGTCTTGAGTCAACTTAAATGAATTGTAACTTATCTACTTCCGTGCTATGTTGAATTCTTTCGGCAAGGGATTGATTAATAGTATGCGGAATATAGAGAAGACCCGGGCGTTGTGTGACCGCTTGCCTCTGTCCTGACGGAAGTGCCAGACTTGGTACAGAGAATGGGATGAAACGGTAGAGTTTTCACACGACGATTCTCGTCTGGGTGTTCTCTTTTTTAAAACAAAATATTTCCTTTCATCGGTCTCTAAATTGATTTGATGCATTTCTACATTTGTTCCTGCCCCGAGTTTTAGATTTCAGTATCAGGACTGGAAACTATCTAGTTTATAATCTAACCAGTTTTCCTCAACAGTTCTTCCACTAGACTGATCTGTCCACTTAAAAATTAACGAAATATTAAATACAACTGTGGCTTATCATCCGGAGTAATCTTTAAGTGAGATTATTTAATAACTTTCGGATACCGAGCGGGGCGGTGTAACGGTTAGCGTTCTGGCCTCGCATTCGGGAGGACGGCGGTTCGAATCCCCGTCCGGGCATCCAGATTTGGGTTTTCCATGGTTTGCCAAATCACTCCAGGCAAATACCGGGATGCTTCCTTCAAAACGCCATGGCCGAATTCCTTCCCATTCCTTGCCCCCATCCTTTCCCGTCTCTAAAGACCTCGCTTTTAAGAGACGTAAAGCAGTTAAAAAAAAAAAATCCTTTCGGGTTATTTACAGAAGACTTCAATTTCGTAATTTATATAACTTTTTTAAATTTAGATTTTCTTCTGTGGCAAATTTAACGCTTACAGCTATTCTCCATACCTGCAGTATTAGATAGTTCAGATCTAGGTTTGTGTTTGTTTACTGTGGTCAGTGCATCAGCTGTCAACCCGGAAGCATGAAGCTAGAACTGTCTCTGCAGCCCCGTGCCATTCCACTTTTATTTTTGTCTGCAGCGCTGCCAGTGACACGAGGTGTTTCCCTGCAGCACTTTGCTCTCCCGTTGTCTGGCAGCCTCATTGTTTCTTTCACAGCAGCTGTCGCCAGAATGCGCACTCCTGGGTACCAGCGTTCGCTGCAGGCAAGCACGCGGGAATATCACGTCCTTGTGTAGCCTTAGCCTGACTGCTAACACGGCTTATCACGTAATACCTACCGAGGTTGATGAGCGAGTGGGCTAGGCATTTAAGGGGAGGCGCGTTCGATCCGCAGGTTACAGCTTTTACTTGTTTCCCGAAATGACTCCAGCCGAATGTCGCAATGGTTGTCTAAAGAGTTTCTTTTCTTCCGGCCCTTGTCAACGTCATCACTGTTGTGCCTTGAAGCCCCATTCAAAAAATACGAAGTAATGAAACAAATGATCAGGACTGCGGTTAATGATTTCTTATACCAGCGTGTCAAATAAGCACCTTAAATTTTTTAAGTATTTATTGTAATGTTCTACACGCTCCAGCGCTTACATAGCACATGAATGTCTTTACGAACAACAATTCTTCAAGGCTGTTATGTGTACAAAACCCGGTTAAGACATACCAATATTGAAATGTTCTTTCCTTGAAGATAGCATTAATCTTTATATATATATATATATATATATATATATATATATATATATATATATATATATTTATTTTAGTTTCGTTCCCATGGCCCCCACGCTCTCCTGACCTCAACCCTCTTGACTTCCATTTATCGGGACATTTGAAAGCCCTTGTCTACGCAACCCCGGTACCAAATGTAGAGACTCTTCGTGCTCGTATTGTGGACGGCTGTGATACAATACGCCATTCTCCAGGGCTGCATCAGCGCATCAGGGATTCCATGCGACGGAGGGTGGATGCATGTATCCTCGCTAACGGAGGACATTTTGAACATTTCCTGTAACAAAGTGTTTGAAGTCACGCTGGTACGTTCTGTTGCTGTGCGTTTCCATTCCATGTTTAATATGATTTGAAGAGAAGTAATAAAATGAGCTCTAACATGGAAAGTAAGCGTTTCCGGACACATGTCCACAAAACATATTTTCTTTGTTTGTGTGTGAGGAATTTTTCCTGAAAGTTTGGCCGTACCTTTTTATAACACCCTGTATATATATCTATATAAACCCGGTTAAGACATACCAATATTGAAATCTTCTTTCCTTGAAGATAGCATTAATCTTATATATATATAAAATAGACGTCTGTTTTCGCATTTCACTTTTCAGCCACCACTACCTAACACCGATTACGGGCCTTGTGTGTGGAAGTAGCACGGAGTTTCCTGTCATGCACAACGTTGGCTAAATGTCGATAGCTGTGGGGATGTGGGAGATATGATGGTTAAAAGTGGTCGATGCAGAGCATTTTCGTATTTCGACCAAAGACATGCCTCTCCGGAAATATCACTTTTCTGCCACAACTACATAGCATAGACCATTGGTGTTTGTGTGTGGTAGTAGTATGGTTGTTAGATTTCGGTAGCTATGGGGGTGTGGGAGATATGGTGGTTGAAAGTGGTCGACCTGCGGCACTTTCATATTTCTACCAAAAACGTATGTGTCATGGTGTATCACTTTTCAGCCAAAACTATCTAGCGCAGATCACTGGTGTTTGTGTGTGGTAGTAGCACAGTCACCCATCGATCACAACGTTGGCCGAATTTCGGAAACTGTGGGAGTGTGGGAGATATGGTGGTTGAAATTGGTCGATCAAGGATATTTTCATATTTCGACCAAAAAAATGTGTGTCCGCATATTTGTTTCCTGAACTACATACCGCAGATGACTGGCGTTTGTGTGTGATATCGCGTCTCCCATGGTGCACTATGGTGATTTGATGTCGGTAGCTGTCAATCCAAATTCTTTTTATGAACACTAACGAAGTCGTGGACATCGGCTAGTAAATAATAAAATATGAATATTACAACAAAATATGGGATCAGTTACAGGTTGCAAAGGCCACGACAAAACTAGAATATTTGCTCCATTCAAACACGAGAACATTGGTTACTCTTCTAACGCCATTGGTAATGGTTCTTGTACTATTGTTCACAAAGCCAAAAATAAGGATCGACGATGTTTAACCTGTGCGTCTGAAGGAGACATTGTTGAACGACAATTTTGTTATGATGGAGACTTAAAGGTTCCTAGTGTTTTGTATTTTGTTATGCACTGCTGAATAGTAGTGTCCTGCAATCGAACCGCCAAAGATTAAAATGTTTTATTAACCTCTTGAAATCCGAATTAATCGAATTACTGTGATTTTTTTTTATCAACCCCTGGAAGATCTATTCAAAAACCGCCTAAAGACTAGTTGATAAATTTCAAATAGCACCCAGTACGATAGTTGTTGAGACAACATTTCAACCACAGATGGTAAAAACCTTCTGTGTTTTACGTTTTCCTAACATCACCATGAAAGATGTTACGAATTGTTTAATGAAACGGTGTTGAATAGAGAGCATGAGCTGTTTATTGCTTATTTTCGGTGAGCTACAGTCTTCGAAAAGCTGCAACCGTGAAGAGCGTGATTTAAAAAATTCGTAAGTTTTGCGTTGTTCAACTTCTATCTTCTAATCAAAGCTAAGAATTTTCGTGGCGGCCAGTTGGTAACGTGCCCCGGCGTGACGATGCTTGAAGCGGAACGACCACACGGCTTCATTAGCGGGAGAAGGTAGACGGCAGACTTCCTCTTACCGGAAACAGCGGGACTAGCGGAACCAAGCTACTGTGCTAAGTTACCAACACGAAGAAGTCCCGAACATTATGAACTACCCTAAAAATTATTTCATGCGATCGTTTCGTGTCGTAGGAACAATGTGTTAAATTTTTGAGACTTTAAGTGCCTGCATCTTTATAAACCATCGCTATATGAAAGTGGACGACCGGAAACGAACGTCGGGGGCCAGCAAACTGTTTTGATCAAACCTCAATTATTATTTTTTTTTTAAATTATGACATTACAGCCGAGAGAAGATTATGTTCAAGCAATAGATCCACTTTGTAATATTTTCCACGTATAGCTCGTACATGCAAATTCCAGTTGTATAAAATGTTTACTAGGCATTATTTCCGGACCACGTGTGCCGTAACATTTTTTTTTTTGTTTTTTTGCTTTACGTCTCGTCGACGGTTAAGGTCATTAGAGGCGGGATGGGACTAGGAATAAGGAACGGGAAGGAAATCGGCCATGACCTTTTTGAAGGAAGAATCCCGGCATTCGCCTGGAGTGATTTGGAAAAACTATGGAAAACCCAAATCTGCATGCCAGGACGGGGATTCGAACCCGCGTCCTCCCAAATGCGAGGCCAGAGCGCTAACCGTTCACCCACCACGCTCGGTGTGTGCCGTAACTGTGTAAGCATAGCGACTTACCGGCGATATTGGTTACTGATATGATTTTCGTTTCACAATATGGCCACTGACATTTATTGTCCGTGTGCTGATTGCTGTGATGAATGCGTATTAGTGGAATTAGTTGTTCATGAGGATAAAACGAGGGACAACATTTCGAGGCGGGGTCGTCATTTTTAACGTCCTCACTCGACGGACGAATCACGAACAATATGGTATGCACTCCTCCCGTTCGCATTCAGGAGAGTATTGGGATATAGAACTCTGGGATATAGAACTCTGGGATAAAGAACTCTGGGATTAAGAACTCTGGGATTAAGAACTCTGGGATAAAGAACTCTGGGATAAAGAACTCTGGGATAAAGAACTCTGGGATAAAGAACTCTGGGATAAAGAACTCTGGGATAAAGAACTCTGGGATAAAGAACTCTGGGATAAAGAACTCTGGGATAAAGAACTCTGGGATATAGAACTCTGGGATATAGATCAATCTGATGAATAGGAACCGTGCAACATAACCTCTTCTGCCCTGCTGGCCAGATACCGGAAGTCCATAATTCTCAGACAAGTAACTTTGCCCTTCATTCTGGATGTAGAACTGTACTATAACAGCAAAAGACATTGGAGGAAGTTATATTTACGATGCCCGTTTCTCGGGAGTGTTAATTCTCATACCAACATTCTCTTGTACAGACATCGCGAATGAATTACTCTGACAACTAGTCTCTCTCGCTATACCGTGTAGGATTTCGTTTTGAGGATCGACTGGCTAGGATTTGCCTAAGGCTTGCAAACATTTTCTGACACCCGAAACGAAGCGTTAGCGTTGTGATTGAAGTTGGCGCCGGTGTTTCACGGAAGACGTTAGCAATCCTCGAGCTTTAGTTCCCCGTCGATCATTTCCCGCCGCGTTAGAAGCGTCTGAGTTACCGCACCGAACTCAGTCTCCACTTTCACTGCTAGAAAGCGACAGTCTGAGGACAGAGCACCGACAAAAAGGATTCGGCGCTTGCCAGACATTCTAAACTGATACAGCTTCTATTAGCATCGTTCAGAAGCAAGGAATTTGATGGTAACTATACGCCCTACTGGATGGAATTAAGATTCAAATTCAGACATTGAACGTCTTTACCATTCTGGTAGACGAAAACTACATAACAATACGCTTCGTTGACCGAGAACGTTGAGCTGAATGAATGGTGTATGGTGCTCAACAGGACTGGTTCGAGCTCTTCTGATAGAAAGTGTTTTCACTATTCCGGAATTAGCTAACTGGGTGAAAGAGATAATGGTGGAAGAGATGTAAGCAGGAGATTTAGTATCGTATGGCTGAGTTAAATCTCAAACCTTCCACAGAGACTATGGAATGTGGCCATTTGTCCGTCAGACGGAGAAAAACTCCTCGTTTCGTCTTTGATATGTTTTGAAAGAGTAGGTATAAATGGTCCGGCATTGGATTTCGGACTCTCCGTTCTTTCATCTTCCCACATACGACATGAAACAATACATTACACTTAACAGTAGGCCTACTTATTATCAAAGCATATGCAGTAACGTCTAGACACACGGGGAAAGAAAACTTTCACCCGACCATGCTGGGTCAGCGGTAATGGTCTGTTCTCCCATTCGGGGATGATGCCGGTTTGAATCCCCTTCCTGGTATCCAGATTTGGGTTTTCCTAGGTTTCACCAAATCACCGGGATGCTTCCTTCAAAAAGGCCATGGTCGAATTCCTTCCCCTTCCTTGTCCCTACTCCTTTCCCTACTCTAATGACCCCCGACGTCGACGAGGCATAAAGCCATAAGCAAAAAAAACCTATTGCTCCTGTATCCAATCCTGAAAGCTTACCCCCACAACGCGAGTATCAGAACATCTTTCGACTTGTTAACGACGCATACATACAGCGACCGATGGTGGTGGATCAGCGATTAGCGTGCGGCTCCGAAACTTTAGGGAACACTGGTTCTAAGCCCTGTCCAACCATCCTGATTTTGCTTTTCCATTGTCTCTGCAAGTATCTCCAAGCCTATCCTATAAAAAGCGATGGCGAAATTCCTTTCTTAGTTGACCACAATCATCTCGCGGCGCTAATGACTACAACGTCGACGAGCAGTGCAACCTTAACTTAAAAAACGCAGGCAAATACAAGTTAGGAGAGTTTAAAAGCCGCCTTCGCTTGAACAGGTACCCTATAATCGATACGAAGACTTCTTCTTGGCCGTTGACAGCTGCATCACAGGATCCGCTATCGTAGCAGCGCGTAACTCAGATGACGACTGAAGCTGCCAAAATTTATTTATCGTATGGCAGTTTAGACACTTTTAAGAACATTGGTAAAATATATACACTGCAACTTCACAAGATTAAAGACATATATCTAGTTTATTAACATAGTTTATCGATTCCTGAGTTGCCAGCAGGAAGTCCACAGGATCACAGATCTTATAGGACATTCTTCAATAATATGACCAATAGTCTGAATCTCTCCGCATTCGCATAAGGGGGATGGTTGCTTGCCCCACTTGTACAGGGAGTGTGTGCATCTGCCATGCCAAGTTCTGATTCTGTTGAGTGTGGACAAAGTTTTACGAGGTAAATCAAAGCCTGGTGGCTTTTGTGTAATGCAAGGTAAGCTGCTGTTTTCGTGTACAGTCCACTCCTGGATCCAAGCTTTGGTGATGTTGAAATCTTCACGAATAGCATCCCTTGCCGATTTCACTGGCGGTTTTCTAGAGCGAAGCCTGTTGATGTTGGCATCCTTAATATCTTGGTGGATCGGTAACTCTCTGTTGTCCATTATTCTCTTGTACTCACGTGTAAGAGCATTTATCCGTCGCAGGTTAGGTGGTGGTATGTGGCTCAGTATCGAGAGCCATCTTATGGGAGTTGTCTTGATCACGCCTGCAATCATACGCATAGCGTTATTAAGTTGGGTGTCCACTTTTCTCACTTGCGGGCTATTCAACCAGACCGGGGCACAGTACTCGGCAGCCGAGAAGACAAGACCCAGAGCAGAGGAACGGAGAGTGGAGGCCGATGCACCCCAGGAGGTACCACACAGTTTTTGAATGATATTATTTCTTGTTTTCAGCTTCTCAGTCATTTTCGTTAGATGTTTATTAAAGGATAATGTTCGATCAAGGGTAACACCCAGGTACTTTGGTGTTTTATTGCGTGTAAGAATGGTTTCTTCGAACCGTATATTAAGTTCTGCCAAAAAGAAGTGTCATCCTACAGCACATAACCTCCTCCCACGTATTTAGAACAGCCTCCTGGGATAGCTGGGTAAAGTAATTATCAGCAGGCCATACTGATAGTCTCAGGATGACACGTCTGTAATTTACAGCCACAGACTTTAGTTATAAGCCTGCGATGCACTAGAACCCTTGAGATCCTGTATTGGACCGAAGTTTATTGATGATGTCTTTTTTTTTTTTTGTAACTGCTTTACGTCTCTTTTTAACATCGAGGTCTTTAGAGACGGGCAAGGATGGGGGGCAAGGAATGGGAAGGAATTCGGCCATGGCCTTTTGAAGGAAGCATCCCGGCATTTGCCTGGCGTGATTTGGGGAAACCATGGAAAACCCAAATCTGGATGCCCGGACGGGGGATGTCTTAACAGTTTTTATGAAACTGTATTAAAACTTTCCATGTTTATCAAATGTAAAAAATAGGGATTGTTTGAAAAAATCAAAGAATGCAGCATATTAAACTTATTCATAATTTTTAAACCGGATGCGGAATTTTTTAAACGAAAAATTGAGTTTTGCGTAACAGTTTTCGTAAATAAACGTGCAAAGTCTAATTATTCAAAATTTCTTCCCCTAATAATACACAAACATGGCATGTAATATTGACAGACCTATTCAAAATAACCGCTTTTGGTCTTAAGTCTCATAGGGAAGGCAGCCACAGCTATGGTTGACTGGTTCTGTGATTCAACATTACTGTATTTTTTTATGCCATATTACGCGTATGTCCTCCAAAAGCGACTACACTAAAGCTAATCATCTTTTCCCGACATTAGGGGTTGGCTGACTTTGATTTTTAGCTATCACTGGCAAGGTTAAATTTGGAGCGTTGATTTTAAGGCCGCATGCCCTCGCTGACTCGAGCATTATATACCTGCTACCAGGTAGTACTCCATACTAATGCAGGAACTGAAGTGTTGCTACCGATCAGTCGAATGCGTACCTGTCTTCTGTGTGTGTTAATTGTATTTTTTGTTTGTGAAATGTGTAGTTTGAGGCTGAGATTAGGAATAATCCCAGGATTCGCCTTGATGGCGGAGGAAAAGTTCCTAAAAACCGCTGGCAGTCATACACAGACGGTTCTCGATGGTTATAAAATCTGACAAATTCTTTCATAGCAAAGTTTTGGTGATTTTGGCTTAATGAGCCTGCGCGGAATTTTTTTGCTCTTTTAAAAAGGCCATTTTAATGACTTCACAAAGGCGTCCAAGACTGTAACACTTTGGCTGATGTTTTGAAACCGTTTTCATAAAAATGCAAGTCTCTGACTCTATCATGAGGAACACTGTGAGGTGACCTTTCTCAGCCCGCGAGGACAGCACTAAGCTAATGTTGCAGTTGGATGAACAAGTATAAATCCTGCAATTTTACTTGCATTTCTTTGGTGGTGAGAATTTAAAAAAAAAAAAAAATACAGTAGAAAGCTACGTCGCCAGGAACCATATTGTTTTAAAGAAGTGCAGTCAGTCGTCCAGTACATTGCTTTAAGGCTCAAAGAGCTTAGCCTTTTATTATTATTATTTTTACTATTTTTATAACATTTAAATCATCTCATGTGCCATAATTTTCCATTTCGGAGCTGTTTTATTCGAATTTTGTCCTTAACAGCCGCAGTGGCTTGCGGTTGGCGTACCATGTAAGTTTCCAGACCACCTACAGTCACTGATGACTCGAATATCATTTTAACAGCTTCATACACCAATAAACATTCTACCAAGTGGTCGGATCGTCTTAAAAAAGAAAAACCACACACAACTTGAATTTGCGTATTTTCTATATCAGAGATGCTGATTTCTATATCGTCTATTCCATTACAAAAACCAATTATAATTGTTTTCACAAATGACGACGCTACAAGCAACGTGTTAACAATCACATACCCGAGCGTGGTGGGTGAGTGGTAAATGCTCTGTCCTCGCATTCAGGAGGACGCCGGTTCGAATACCCGTCCGGGCATCCAGATTTGGGTTTTCCATGGTTTTCCCCAATCGCTCCAGGCGAATGCCGGGATATTTCCTTCAAAAGGCGATGGCCAAATTCCTTCCCGTTCCTTGTTCCAAGTCCCATCCCGCCTCTAATGACTTCGACGTCGACGAGGCGTAAAGCCATAAGTAAAAAAAAACGCGTAATTGAATATCAGGATTTATCCAGTTAACTACTGTCTAGAGGCATAATCATTGCTGTAATAGTTCTTCTATGCATAGTAGGCAGTATCTCAGTGAACCTGAAATACTTTTTCCCCACAGCTTAGCGCATCTGTTATCGAATATGCAAGATGTACCAAATTACTTCCTCGTCGCGTTTTCATCAGAGCCTACTCGTATTTAACAAAAACTAGTACTTGAGCTAAAGTTTTCTGCATTAGAAATACACTGCACTTCCTTCTTAGTTACTTTGGCTCTAATCTGTTCCACGAGGTTAAAGTCTGTTCTTAAGAAAGATGCAATATTGTAAATTATTTCTCCCCCCCACCCCCGCCCCCATACACAAAGGAGAACTTAAATGTTCAAGTAATGGATGATTCAATGCACTAAATGCGTAATTGTAAGGTAATAGGTATTCGAGGTTAATCTTAAGGTAGGCTAACTAACCAATGGGCGTGGCACGCAGCATATACGTGCGAAACGATGTGAAATTAGAGATTTAATAGTCACACGAGAATCATAGCTTGCATACAACACGGATAAAAATAAATTAACTAGTGAAATACGCTTAAAGGACAGTGATCAGTAGGATAGTGTGTTAACAGTCGTAAGAGCGACGCAAACAAGTTTCTGGATACCTAAGCAGATCCAGTTCTCACGTTCCAGATTGGGTAACGTTCGAAAGTTGATACTCTGAATGCGCTGCAGCAAACTTGATCTCCAGATATTTCAGTTTTTAAATGTCCTGCAGCTATTTAAAAAGCGCATATTTCGTACAGAAGAATAAAAAATGTCAGATGAAACTGACAAAATGCTGCATTTACCAGGAGTGATGATGGAATATAAACTAGATATGAGAGGGATGTGAAATACAAAGCCTTTGTTAGGCCATTGCTTTGGAATACACGTTATCTGTATCAAATACGAGATATGTGTAGAGAAAAAAGGATGGCAGCTATATTTGTTTGTAGAAATTGCCGCTGAACACAATCGGTAACTGAAATGATAAACAAGCTAGGTTGGAAGAGCTTGGAGGACAAGAAGCAGGATATGGAGATTGCTGGGAGTGCATAAGGTGTGCTCTGGAAGTAAACCCTTTATGAATATTTGTAGAATACTTTGAAGTAAAAATCGTATACGGTGACAGTAGGTAAATTTTAGTAATGTTCGTAAAATAAAATAATTCGTGAAAACCAAGACGGAGATGAATAGGGAAGGTAAAATTAAACTAAAAATTCAGCTCCTAAAGCCTTCTAATTTTACTTTCTGTAAATTGGACAGACAGAAACTTGGAACGCTGGTATTCTTTACGAACGAGTAAGCAATAGGTCAGGGCCGTCAAAATAACCACATAAACAAAATGACAACGCCAGGAGGGGTTTCAAATGCTTAGGTCGGCGATGTTCATTCCACGGGCAGCATGTAACACTGATTTCTACACTTGGGTTTATCGAGTCCTGTTGAGTTTCATGCGTTCGTGGGGGCGATAGATCGTCGTGTGAGTAAAAATCGAAAACCTTCAGTCTCGTACCAGCACGTGTAGAGTATGTGGTATAATTTGAGACATCCTGGAGTAGTTACCTAAGTATGCAGTCATACAAGTAGAATAAAACTCAGTTTCAACGTGACATAAGAGTGTGATGTCAATTGTAAAGTGTTGGCAGCCTGTACAGTAGGTAATCATCGAGGCGAATGCCTTTTATGTCTCCAGTTCACATCAGAAACTGCAGACTGTAATGCGTATGATTCAATACCAAACCTATGCTGGCGGCCGACCGGTCATGTTTAGACCAGGCATACGGTCAGAACGCTATTTTGATTCCCGGTCCGACCATGATTTCGGTTTCCATATATCTGCCAAAAGAGTGTCAGTATACTTCCTTCATAAAGGTTCGTTTCAGTTAAATGTCAAGGTCATAACAAGTCCGAAATCGAAGAGCATTCTAGCATTAGCGAAAAAAAAAAATAGAAATTAGTATGGGGAACTGTAGAGTGTAATTTCTTAAGTGGTAATAACTGACTATTTTTGGAAATGCTCTCCTTGTCAAGACTCGTGGCTTTTGTAATTTGTGGTGATAAAGCAATGTAATTCACGATGTGTGTACTAGCACTGTTACAGCGCAACTACTGCGGGGAAAGTATAAAAAACATTATCCTTTTGTAACATGCTATAGTTCTTACTAAACTGTCCCCGACTTGGTTTCGACTGAATTGACTCGCAAAAACACGAATACCCAGCTTTTTTCTCGACCGCGGAAATTTATTTTGGGTGGAATGATAGAGAATCCTTATTCTCTCGTGCCATTAGTTATTGAACGAGAGATTAACTTTGGCGCAAAGCGCAATATGCGACCCACAATTTATAGAAACAGAAGTAGATTAAGAAAAAGGCTCGGCTTGAGATGTATTGGAACACCAGTCCTTCAGTCCGTACCGAAATCAGCTGTTATATCTACTCAGATATCTGCTGCAAACCTAATGGTTCCACTAATTCGTTGTAAAACCTTCCACAATTCCGGTGTGAACTGTACCCAGTTTTGTACTTGTCGGAAGGCGAAATCGTCTGTTCATGTTCGTTATTTTATGATGGACATAGAATAGTACGTCATTTTACCATCGGTAAGATCTTTGATGCCCTATTCCTTCTCACTTCTAAATCCATGAGGCCAGATAGGATTTCTTCTGATTTTAGTGCGAAGGTTGGTCTCGCATGGTTTCATGAATTGTTGCATGTATCTTATATTCGGAAAATAATTTCGGAAAACAACCCAGAACTTTAATCGCTTCATCTGTGCAGTAAGAAGAGAATTATTTGGCTCAAAACGCGTGTTGTCCGATTAATGCGATAAATTAGCTCTCTTGTTAGCAAGTGTTTGGAGAGTCACCACTGGTGTCACTTACGAGGTTCCACTACCGCACATCTAGTGCATACTCACCATTCTCCGTTGCCCAGTAGTTGGGATTTGGGTAGCTTTAAGGGTAGACCCCGCGTGGCTAGTCTGCGTGCGCTCCAACACCACAAGCGACTTCAAGTAAGTTGTAAATCATGAATTGTGAGGAGTTGTTATAAATTAGCCTCGATGGTTACGGTAAAGCACCTAAAATCTGTAATCCGTATGGCTGGTACGCCAGGACAGACTTTTAACCTGCGCCCACTGTGCTTCCCATTTTAATATTGCAGAGCTATTTATATAAATTATGTCTTTACTACTCGCGACGACGAAGTCATTATAGCGAGAGCAATTGCTAGTAAGGAACGGGAAAGAATTAGGCCATGCCCAGTGGCGTAGCTAGGTCAACAAGGGCCCCGGTGCAAAAAATTTATTTTGGGCCCTCAGGCCAGACGGGCGACCTTTTTTTTGCTTTGTGTGCTGGTAGGGGCCCCCTGAACTGAGGATGAGGGCCCCTGAATTATTCTTTAGGGGCCCCTGAGCAGTGGTTGGGGCCCCCCTGAGCACAGCGAGGGCCCTTAGTGAGGGGCTCTTGTACTCTCAGGGGCCCCTTAGGCGACGGTAGAGCTAAAAAAAAAAAAAAAAAAAAAAGGTCGCCAGTTTGCCGTGAAGGCTCGTGGGGCCCTCTAAACTGCGCTTGAAGGCCCGGCCCCCTAGAGGTGCGCTTTGGGGCCCCTTGAGGTATGCTTGGGGGCCCCCTGAGCGTGAGGGCCCCGGTGCACTGCACCGCCTAGCCCCATAGTAGCTACGCCCCTGGCCATGCCCTTTATGAATGAATAATTTTGTATATATCCAGAGTACTTTCTGCAAACCGAATCTGGATAGCAGGATCTGGGATTAAACACAGCGTCCTGCCGCATGCCAGGATGGTGCTTTCACCTCTTAATGCAAAGTAGTTGGGCCTAACTTAATATACCAGTTGTGAACTACCAACAAAACTTCAGCAAGGC
>JARYHS010013631.1:187850434-187921723 GCA_031002005.1 Vandiemenella viatica | reverse complement strand
CCACCACGCTCGGTGGTCATGAATGAATAGAGCTGACGATATCGTAATGTTTTCTAATATCTATACCAACAGCGAGCATTTAGTGTTTGCCATGGCCTTTACTATCCCCACTTTCGTCCATAGCGTTTTCGAGAAATCATGGAAAAGTGGTTATACCTGTTTAGTTCATTACTATTGACCCACCAATGCTGGTCGAATTCCAAGTTAAAATCAACAAGAAGCAGGAGAAATTCAGTCACAGTCGCAAGTACAACGAGGCAATAAATATCTTCACAAATAATTTCAGTGCTGCCTGCAGGACAAATTTGCTGTTTCAGCAGTGCTTACGTCAGACAGCTGTTTACCCAGCCAAGTTTACATCGCCCTCTCTAATGACCGCGACATAGACGAGGCGTGAAGCCACCCACACAGCGCTTTAGTGTACGCCGTCACGTGACCTAGTTGCCCCAATTACGGCGTCAGCGTGGTGCTGAGAGGCGCAGGCAGTGGCGCATGCGGGCGCCGTGAGTAAACTCGACCATTAGCGAGTATCGATTAGCACGGCCGGCGTCCCTCGGGACTCGCGACGGCAGCATCTGGAGCAGACACGCTGCACGGACTCGCGACCTTCACAGGAGCAGCTCCGCGCTGGGACTCGACGATATGAGGAAGGGAGGCTGCAGCGCCAACACACTGGCCCGCAGTACAACAATCAGTGTGTTAAACACCTGCTAAACTGCCGAGGGTAACGGAATGGATATCCAGAAGAGACAGAATTTCTGTTCAAAGTTGAACGTCAATCAATATGTCAAATGACTGCTAGCAGATGGAGCCATTTCTTCGGAGCCGAAATGGTCGCAGCACGGAGCTGTAGTGTTTATGTCCAATACCTGCTGTTTCTGAAGGAGATGCTGCCAGGACGATAGCTAAAATTTGCTTTTAAAATTTCATAGGGAAAAGTGGGTAGAGTAATAAAAATAGAGGCAGAAGAGAAAAAAGGAGAAGGAAAAAAACAGAAACGAAAAAAAAGAAACAAAAAAAAAAGACGGAAGAATGAAGCGGAAGGTGATTGTAAAGAAGTAATGGTAAGAAGAGAAGCAGGAGAAAAAGGAGAGAGGGAATTTTAGTACTTAGGTGCCAACGAACACTTTTTTTTAATGGCTTTCGCCAATGAGGCCATTCTGTTAAACTATTCGTGTTTTTTTTCATAACAAGCGAGCATAATTCATAAATTGGAAGCAGAATGCGAACGCACGAGACGCACCGTTTCTACGCGTTTCTGTAGATATTTCAGAATTACCGTGCACGAAGGGAATGAGTCGCAAAAAGGGTGCCAGCGGAGCTGCGTTATCAGCGAGTCTTGAGAATAAGCGGTAACGCCAGAGCTTAGCATTAAGCAGGAAGTGGGTTCAAATCACGTCCAGCTATTTTGATCTCAATGGATTCCAGATATTATTCCAGGCGAAAGACGATACGTTTTCTTCAAAAGGCGGTGGCCGAATACCTTAATTCCTTCCCCCATACATCTGTAACCGAAGAATTTACAGACCGAAAGAAAAACTGTCTAATTTGGAAATGGAACGATTTTTTTAAAAAAATTCTTATGGCTTTACGCCTCGTCGACGTAGAGATCATTAGAGGTGGGATGGGATTGGGGACAAGGAACGGGAAGGAATTCGCCCAGGGTCTTTTGAAGGAAGCATTCCTAAATTCGCCTGTAGTGATTTGGGGAAACGACGGAAAACCCAAATCTCTATGCCCGGACAAGGATTCGAACCGGCGTCCTTCCGAATGGCAGGCCAGAGTGATCGTTAAGCGCTCACCCACCATGCTCGGTGTGAAACGAAGCAGGAGAATGCAGCGAGAATGACAGCGTGACAGCGTGACAGCGTGACAGCGTGACAGCGTGACAGCGTGACAGCGTGACAGCGTGACAGCGTGACAGCGTGGACAGCGTGACAGCGTGACAGCGTGACAGCGTGACAGCGTGACAGCGTGACAGCGTGACAGCGTGACAGCGTGACAGCGTGACAGCGTGACAGCGTGACAGCGTGACAGCGTGACAGCGTGACAGCGTGACAGCGTGACAGCGTGACAGCGTGACAGCGTGACAGCGTGACAGCGTGACAGCGTGACAGCGTGACAGCGTGACAGCGTGACAGCGTGACAGCGTGACAGCGTGACAGCGTGACAGTCGTTGACAGCGTGACAGCGTGACAGTGTGACAGCGTGACAGCGTGACAGTGGGATCAAGGTAGCAAGAGAACGCGTGTAAGACATGAATGAGCTGTTGGATAGTGGTAACGGAGGAATGGTGGCAGGACAAAATACGCTGCAGAGTCTTGTGTTGCACAGGCCCGGCTGACGTCTATCCACGGATGTGAAAGTGGAGGGGGTGGGGGGGATCAACAGTTTCCTGCACTTCTGACTAGGGGCCAAGTTTTTATCTAATATTTGGCCCCCTTGCGCAGTAATCTATTTAAGCGGTCTAGTAGCTCAGTGGTTAAGGCGCTTGCATATGAAGTTCGGATTCCAACGTTGAAATCCTGGTGAGGCCAGGAATATTTAAGAATTCTACTTCATACCACGAGTTTCGTTCCGTGCTTCGGATACCACGTTAAACTAGGTTCAGCCCCGACATAGGCGGAATTCGCGGAAAATCTGAATTCTGTCACCAGGTCATTATTATTCAGTACCAAGTATTACTGAAAGTTGTACTGAATATTTTTGAGGCCCTTTTTGCAGGCTCTGTGGCTTACGGTTTAGCCTACCTTTCAGTTGTTCACAGAAATCTTCTAACGACAGCAGCAAAATCTGCTAACTCGTCCCGCAGAGCTTTAATGTCCGCTTCATGCGCCGTGTAAGCCCTCCTGTATTCCGCTCGATGCTGTAATCCGATTTTGTGGGATGCTAAACAGTCCCCAGCATTGGTGGGGTTTAAACCCTCTGCTACCTGCGGGCGCTCACGTGCATAGGGGATAGACTGGGTAGACTACATGCACATCCAACCGCGTTGGTATATGGTGTTACACTTGAAAATTTCGCGTTCTGCAGTACGTGGAGGATTTAGACTTGCAATTCGGTAGCCAGTGGCTCTGTGGCTGTGTGACTGTAAACTAATTTCTTGTAACATTTGTATCTGGAGTTTCGACAAGAATCTTACTATTTTTGTTAATTTGTAACAGTACCTTCTGAATAAAGAAGTGACCTTAAATGATTCATTAATTTCTGAACACTAACGCAGAAATTTACAAATTCAAATTTTTAGAAAGCACGAGGTTTAAAATAACTATAGGTGGTTTACTGGGTGATTAAGAAAAATTATTTAAAAGCTGGCACTCCGCCTAATGAACTTCTGTAATTTAGCGTTTTATACAAAGGGTTGGGAAAGAGCAAGAACACATTCTAACTTTCGCGATTAATTTACGACAGTATTGATCCAAAAATTTTCAAACTTGCGGTGATTAGTAACCTCTCAATATCTATAGGCAAATTATAGCAATTTTTCAAGACTTTTTTGTGATGTAACTAAGCAATTAAAGAAATTCAGCGTATCAGCAAATATATTTCGACAAAATAAATCACATTTTCTTTGATAGAAAATCTCAGCATTTGGATAGTGACTACGGAAAATGATTTTTAATTTTCTGAATATTTCTAAGACCCGCTATATTTTTTCACCACATTTTTATGTGTGATGATGGATCAGTACTATCTGAAAGACAATATTGGAAAACGAGTAATTAAATAAATTTAAAAACACTTATTGATTTTAAAAATATTTTTAACTTTTAATGAATTCAATATAATTTAAAATTTGTTTACGGAACCCTCGGATCGTTCCTGTGAATTTTTATTTAGTGCATGCAGTTAATGTTTTTCTTCTGACTCTTCCGAACACACATTTCAATACTTTTATCACAGTGCAAAAGTTAGTAGTTTCCTATCGCGAGTTTTTGACGTCATCAGCAATGTTTACCATAGCAATATTCATGATATTAAAACCTCTCTGCTTTTTATGAATTACTGAAATAGTATATTACACCGCAATGGTCTAGCTCGGCTCCTGTTCGTTGCGATATCCCGGTTTTATAGCAAGTATTCGACCCTACCTGAAGTATTTTTATTTTTATTGTGCAGATTCCTTCGTACGCTGAAAATGTCTGTCCGTACGTAGTCGATACAGACGTCACTGACAATGACGAGTGTTTCGTTTTTACGCTCAAAATCCGTCAATGCCGGGGATACGAAACGGGCCCGCTAAATGCAGCAGTCTGCTACGGCAGTCAAAAGACTTCCTCGCATTTATTGCACCCTGAATATCTGCTGGAAGCTTTTCCCCTCTGCTAAAAATCGAGGACGAATTTGAAAAATAGAGATTGAAAAACTCAAAGCAGCGAAATGCACAAAAACTATTCACGTTTTATATCAAAGTGACAATTTTCGATGTGACTGCCACTGGAAAATCATTTATTGCGTAAATCGATCCAACAAATGCAGACAGACAGACTGGATTTCTGAGGTCATTGATATTTGCATGTAAAGATGGCATCTTACAGAAATAATGCCAATTGTGAAGTCTGTGGAGCAAGATGGCCATATAATTGAACCTACAGTACCAATTCACTGATCTTGGAAACAAACGCGAGGGAATTCTTGAACCGGTCTCCACAAAGTTCTGGATGACCATAGTAACTTACACACGAGGATCTCTTATACACTGCACCAAAATTATACTTAACTGCTGTCCCAGACTTCGTGTCGTGAAATCGAAACACTAGGAAGCACGTTTCTCACCAGTGAATGTATATTTTAAGCGCACGTGCCGCAGGCGCTTCAGTTCTCAGAATTTGGTACTACTGAACTACACGAGTATACGTGACTTTTATCGCTAACTAACGTAAATTATTTAGATAAATTGCTATATTATTTCAAAATTGTTTGCTGCTTATACAGGATACTTCAAAACCGACTCGAGGTGGAACTCGAGTAAAATATTCGTTTCGTCCCCTTAATTGAAGAACAAACTGATTCTCCATTTCAGGTTACACATTTTATCCGCATCCGTCAAATCAAATTAATCATTTCGCAAAAGAGAAACGCTGCACGTTTCATTTATCTCTGGTTACGGGAGATTAATGGTGATATCATTATGACTATTCAGTGTCTAATTGTATACGTTTTTCGCAATTTTTTTCTATTGGTGGAACAATCTTTATTTCATATTTCTGTCGCAGATTCATTTATATTTATTTCATAACAAATATCAATTTTTACCAACGAAACATGGAATTTAGACTGTGCAGCGTATTTTTAAAACTATTTTTCGTTAATACTAAGACATATCCTGAAATATTTTAGTATGGACCACCGACGTAATCGTCAAACCAAAAGCTTGAATTTTTATACATTTTTTTAAATTGTCGAGTCATATTTTTTTTTGGGAATGTGGTTTTTTGCCATTAGGCCAAACAGTTAGCTCAAATGGAATTTTAATTCTTTCATACAATGTGTGATTGAATATATTGTATATTGTTTCCAGTAGGTACAAAGATAACTCCAAATTAAAATCATCCCTGCCTAAGGCTAGACTCGAACCGGCGACTCTTGCAACGGGAGGCCAACTAAGTAACCCCAAAACTGCGAGGGCCAGCTGGAAATCAACTTGATGACGCCACATCAAAGAAAAAGATGAAACAGCGCTGTTGCTACCTACCACATTGTGTTAAAGGATAGCAGCAATGGAGATGCTGTCAGTCAAATCTCCAGGGAGTTATTTGTGCCAATTTGTCATCAAGCCATCAATTAAGCACTCAACCACAGCCCAAATCTATTCTACTACATATAGGATTACAGATTTAGCTTATGCGTCGAGGACATACGCAAGAGGCGAAAATCTTGCCAAAGTAGCTGTTTATTCATTCATTTACCGAGCGAATTATAACTTATAGACTGAAGAGCCAAAGAAACTGGTACAACACGACGTGGCATGGACTCAACTAATGTCTGAAGTAGTGCTGGGGGGGAGGGGGGGCTGACACCATGCATCCTGCAGCGCTGTCCATAAACCCGTAAGGGTACTAGGAGGTGGATATCTGTTCTGAACGGCAGGTTGTAAGGCATCCCAGATGTATGTCCATGTCTGGGGGAGTTTGGTGGCCAGCCGAGGTGCTTAAACTCAGAAAAGTGTTCCTGGAGCCACTCTGTTGCAATTCTGGACGTGTGGGGTGTCAGATTGTCCTGCTGGAATTTCCCTCGTCCCTCGGAATGCACAATTGACATGAATGGATGCAGGTGATCAGCCAGGATGCCTACGTACGTGTTACCTGTCAGAGTCGTATCTAGACGTAACAGGGGTCCCATGTCAATCCAACAGCACACGCCCCACACAATTACAGAGCCTCCACCAGCTTGAATAGTCCCCTGCTGACATGCAGAGTCCATGAATTCATCATGTTGTCTCCATATCCGTACACGTCCATCCGCTCGATATAATTGGAAACGAGACTCGTCACACCAGGCAATATGTTTCCAATCATCAACAGTCCAATATCGGTGTTGACGGGCCCAGGTGAGGCGTAAAGCTTTGTGTCGTGCACTCAGCAAGGGTACACGAGTGGGCCTTCGGTTCCGAAAGCCCATATCGATGATGTTTCGTTGAATGATTCGCACGCTGATCCAGCATTGAAATCCACAGCAATTTGCGGAAGAGTTGCACTTCTGTCTCGTCGTTGGTCCCGTACTAGCAGGATTTTTTTTTTCGGCCGTAGCGATGTCGGAGAGTTGGTTTTTTAGGTTTTGCAGCAAAATTCCCACCTCATCGCTACCTTGGAGATGCTGTGTCCCATCTCTCGTGCACCGACTATAACGCCACGTTCAAAGTCACTTAGAATTGTGATAACCTGCCATTGTAGCAGCAGTAACCAATCTAACGCCTGCGCCGGACACCCGTTGTCTTATATAGGCGTTGCCAACCGCAGCGCCGTACTCTGAGTGTTTTCATATCGCATGCCTATACCAGTTTCTTTGGCTCTTCAGTGTAAATTAGCCACGAGTTTTTCAATCCACAAACATTTCATTTGGACGGAAAAATTGGATAATTTATAGAATTGTTATTTATTTTTTTTTTAAACAGTTTAACGTCCCTTTTTAACAACGTGGTCTTTAGAGACGGGAAAGGATGGGGGGCAAGGAATGGGAAGGAATTCGGCCATGGCCTTTTGAAGGAAGCATCCCGGCATTCACCTGGAGTGATTTGGGGAAACCCAAATCACTCCAGGTGAATGCCGGGATGCTTCCTTCAAAAGGCCATGGCCGAATTCCTTCCCATTCCTTGCCCCCCATCCTTTCCAGTCTCTAAAGACCACGTTGTTAAAAAGGGACGTTAAACTGTTAAAAAAAAAAAGAGAATTGTTATTCTGAATACAAAACAGAACTATACTGAATGTGTTAAATGCAGACGTCTTTCGGATTTTCTAAGAGATACTTCCATAAACTCTATTCTTAACCAGAACATTTCGCACTTCTCCATCCATTTAAAACGTATTTTTTAAAATTTATAAATACTCCCATAATCTCTCTTTCCGATAAATCTAAAGTCTAAGATTCCAAAGAATGTTGTACTTGTCCGAGTACAGGTTCGCATAAAGTTCTTTCAGTGTCCTGAATAGTCTCTGCTTCTGCTACCCTGTCTTTGATATACCATTTGCTTAGGCCGTCAGCTGTAATTTAACTTCAGAAATAATTTAGTACTCTATTCCTGCACTCGATTTAATTGCTATGTTAATCCCGCTGTTATTTTATTTCTGATCCATGACGTGAGCTCCGTCTTGCTTCTGTTTATATTTTGATCAATGAATTATTCCATTGTACTATTATTCGTACAACATAAAGTAATAAAAGATAGACTGGAACTTAGAGAGGTAAGCGATCACCTTTAGAGCTACATTACACACAATACTATCGCGATAGGTATTTGGGAGAGGGGATAATACTATCGGTCTCAAGATTAAGACTTGCCAATTGTAGGGCTCTGTCCGAAGTAGATCTATTTCTAAAACATTAAGACTCCCTCCCCTTTTGATCCCCTAGTAGCTTGATTAAAACAACTGGTTACATGTCACCAGATGTTGACTAGTGACACTAGACGGAGAACTGAAGTACGCGGTTTCCTCTTCCGGCGTGAGTCAGCTCCAGTGCGAAGCTTATAGTTTCGTGGAAGGCAGTCTATCAACGCTGCCACAAAGCATCAGTTGACATGAAGTTTGTAATTAGAAAGCTCCACATGTCCTATTTTAAAGGAACTTTTCTTTAGTTTTCATCGGTCATCGTTTCTTTCCCCTCAAAAATTAGATTGTCGAGAAGGTAAAAGTTTGCGTTAGAGAATATCTAAAATGCCAGCGCTGTATAATATAAAAATTTCTTTTACTTCCACAAGTGACTCTTTCTAGTAAACGTAATGTATGCTGCTACTGTTCTCGCTAGTTAGTGTGCCTTAGTGTCAGTGTTATAGGTGCGTTGACGTCTCATCAGCTAAGGTGTTTGGCAGTTGAATTTACGTCCATAATTACCACACAAATTGGTCTATGGGTGACAACGCTAGGCGAATGTGTTGATAAGCACTTAGTGAAGTTGATGAACAAAGTACCTACCCTATACAGATGCGATAAAGTAACGAGGCTAATTTTACTTCACCAGTTCTAATCAGTATCTTGAATCAATTTCAACATAAAACAACTATTCTAAACAATTCAGCGTGTCTTTAACGGAAGTTTTATTGCAGAGTTTTTATGGTTGTAATGTCACCTTTATTTGGAAACCTACTTCATTTCTCGTAGCATCACATTCGTTGTTAGAATGCATGAAATTTGATCTCTATTTGCAGTCGCTTAAAGAATTAACCAGCCTACGATATTTCCTGATAATTGTAAACATAGGAACTTCCGAATTCAAGTAATAGTGCTTAGTGGTCAAGTTATGTGATTATGAAACTACAAAATTAAAAAAAAAATTAAAAATCGTTTGGGCGAGCAATCAGCAAATTCTTGAATATTGGTATTAAAAGCCAATATTTTCAGAAAAAGTGTCCATAAAGAAGTAGACTCGTAAAATTCTAGAATTGTAGGAAATATGAAGACTGGAAAGCTAATAGATCTTAAATTACTCTTAAAATTAATAAATTAAATTAGTCTATTAAAGTTAAGGGAGGAGTTGAGCAAGTTATGGAAATCCAGCGCTTGCGAAAGGCTTACATCGTCAGACTTACAGTTAATAATTGCTTTGTCTGTGACCCATTAATTTTCAGTTTTTATTTCTCTCCAAACTATCAATTATACTAGGAAATAGTGGTGAATGGGTGTCTCAATGTATTCAGCTATTTTATTACCCTCTTAGCTGCACACTCGAACAAGCAGTAATCAAATTGAAGTTGTAGCTGTTCTAATGTATTAATGTTTCCTTACATTAAGAAGTGTTTATGGTACTGAAAGTTCATACGAATGATGTTTAGAATTAAGAATTTGATTAAAAAATCAACCTCAAGTATTACGTATCACGTTGTGAATCTTAATATGCATTAAGTATTTCTATTGCTAGTAGGGAGAGAATTTTACCATATTTGTAATTGGTTCTAGATTAATTATTACGGAAGCACAAGCATTTGGGAGATTTATCCGCTCGGGTCTTGCCAGAGAGCTCGTAACAAGTAAGCGTTTAAGGGCGTAAGGGAATTTAACCCCAAGAGCAGCCCGTTGCCCTATGAACGGTGCATTTACCTTCCAAAATATCTGGTATGGGCTAAATGACGTGTGTAACTGAAGGATTAGTTTAATGAGAATTTAATTTTTTCTAGGGATCTGAATATTCAGATGAAGTTGACAAATTTAGTGTCATGGGAAATTTGATAATGTTCAAAATAATTTCCAATAATTTTTAATATCTAGAATCTACAGTTATACATAAACATACGGTAAAAAATTGGGCGTAGGCAAATTAATCTATAACTAATATGTGCAGGTTTCAGGACTACATAAATTTGTTGACAGGTGGAGCTGCTAGGTTGTATTGATTTGGTGATTTTTGAATGACCAAGATACGGTGGCATCACATAGTTTTGTGACCGGCGTTCTGTTATGGTTGTGATCCTGCCTTACTGCCCAACAGAAACCTTGAGTACTACGTAATGTTGCGTTGAACGTGCTACTTTTGGACATTAGGGTGTGACGTGAGGTGTCATGAAGAGGACAATGAGCAATCAAGACCAATCAAGTGTCTCAGGAATCAAGGACGTCTCGTGTAACTGGATCAGGAGTTACATCATCGTTATACTGGAATTGTCAACAAAGAACTTGGAAGAGAGATGTATCTTTTATATCCAATCCTTCATTAAATTTCCTTCCCAAAAGGGTACGTTTGAGAGGAGAATACAGTTGCGTGAATTCTTCCCATTTAATATTCTTAGAAAACAACGAGAACCGTCAAATTGAGGTTAGTGATGTATACAGGGTGTTACAAAAAGGTACGGCCAAACTTTCAGGAAACATTCCTCACACACAAACAAAGAAAATATGTTATGTGGACATGTGTCCGGAAACTTTTACTTTCCATGTTAGAGCTCATTTTAGTTTCGTTAGTATGGATTGGTAGAGGCGGACCAATTCCATGGCCCCCACGCTCTCCTGACCTCAACCCTCTTGACTTCCATTTATGAGGGCATTTGAAAGTCCTTGTCTACGCAACCCCGGTACCAAATGTAGAGACTCTTCGTGCTCGTATTGTGGATGGCTGTGATACAATACGCCATTCTCCAGGGCTGCATCAGCGCATCAGGGATTCCATGCGACGGAGGGTGGATGCATGTATCCTCGCTAACGGAGGACATTTTGAACATTTCCTGTAACAAAGTGTTTGAAGTCACTATGGTACGTTCTGTTGCTATGTGTTTCCATTCCATGTTTAATGTGATTTGAAGAGAAGTAAAAAAATGAGCTCTAACATGGAAAGTAAGCGTTTCCGGACACATGTCCACATAACATATTTTCTTTGTTTGTGTGTGAGGAATGTTTCCTGAAAGTTTGGCCGTACCTTTATGTAACACCCTGTGTGTGAACTCCTTTCGATGGAATCAAAGTGTTACAGTAACAAATAAATTAAAATACAAATAAAAAATGGTTTTGGTAATATTTTTATTTCATATTTTTAAATTCTCCAAAAAATTCTTGATGGAAAACCAGCCTGCTGAATTCTTATATCTAATAACTCACCTAACTCTACACTATGCAATTCATAAAAAACTAATCTCTTCTGTAGGCTGTAATCTGTAACGACAAGACAAAAAACAAAACTTATAGTCATCAGTATGGGATCTGATCTTATTTCTACATCTACATCTATACTCTGCAAATCACAAATACTGTGGGTGGCAGAGGGTGCTAAGCACCAATCCTAATTCTGCGCATTCCAATCCCGAACAGATCGAGGAAAGAAGGAATACATAAATGAATCAGTACGGCATCTTATTTCTCTAATCTAATCCCTGCTGTCATTGCGATCTAAATAGGTTGGCGGAAGAAGTATTTCGTTGCACTCGTAACTTAAAGATTTTCGCATATTCTCCAGCAAATTCAAACGAAAACGACGTCGTCTGTCCGCCAAACAATCCCAGCCCAACCCACGAATCAGCTCTGTGACACTTACGTAAGGACTGTAACTAGCAGTCACGAATCGAGCGGTTCTTCTCTGTACTTTCTCTAATGTGTGAATCAATCCCTTGCGATACGGATCCCAAATTCCACAACAGTATTCCAAATGCGGACGGACTAGTGTTTTGTACGCTATTTCCTTTGTATGAGCATTACAACTTCTCAAAATACGTCCTATGAATCGTAGTTTGGAATTAGCTTTGCCTACAACGGAAGTTATGTGCAAGTCCCATTTCATGTTGCTTTGTACTGTTACGCCTAGATACTTCAGGGAATCCACAGTGTCAACAACTGAATTGTTAACTTTGTAATCCTGATCAAGCGGGGTCTTTCTATTACTTATGTGCATTGCCTTGCACTTTTTTACAGTTAAGTGTAAGCTGCCATTTATGGCACCATTCCGAAATAACATCCAGATCGCGCTGAATTTCTAAGCAATCGTCGAAGCACCACACTTCCCTATAAATAAGTGCATCATCAGCAAAAAATCGCATCCTGCAATTAACGTTGTCACCGAGATCGTTTATAAAAATTAAGAAAAGAAGTGGTCCTATTACACTTCCTTGAGGAACGCCCGAAGTAACATCTAGTTTAGAAGAGGCTTCCCCGTCTACAACGACATACCAGTTAGAAAATCGCATATCTATTCGCAAATCTAATCTGATCAGATATACCGTACGCTCGGATCTTCGCTAAGAGTCGGTTGTGTGGTACAGAGTCAAAAGCTTTCTGAAAATCCAAGAAAATAGCATCAACTTGTGATCCTGCATCAATAACTTTCATTACATCATGCGAAAATAGAGTCAGTTGCGTTTCACATGATCGGTTCTTCCGAAATCCGTGTTGATATGCTGAAAGTAACTCGTTTTCATCTAGAAACTTCATAACGTTAGAGCATATGACATGCTCCAGAATTCTACTGCAAACAGATGTTAGCGATATCGGTCGATAATTCCTAGGATCTCTCCGATCTCCTTTCTTGAAAACGGGAATCACCTGCGCAATTTTGCAGTCAGAAGGTACTTTTCTTTCCTCTAAAGATTTACGAAATATATCTGACAGAAATGGCTCTATTTCTTCCGCGTATTCCGAAAATACTCTTACTGGTATACCATCGGGACCCGGCGCTTTCCCCCACTTCAGAAGCTTTAATTGCTTTATGATACCTACACTATCAATTTGTACTGGATCCATTTCAAATTCAACACGCCGTGGAAAAACGGGAATGTTATCCATGTTTTCGTAGGTGAAGGAATTTTTAAATTCGGCGTTAAATACGGTAGCCTTGTCGCGGCCGTCATCAACTTCCCGACCGTCTTGTAGTAGAACTGGCATGTTGTTGTCATAACCACTTTTTTTTTTTTTTTTACATACAACCAAAATTTCTTTGAATTTTCAATGAGGCTCTTGGAAAGTGAATTGCATCGAAAGTCATTAAAGGCCTCGCGCATCGCATTCTTGACCTGTCCTCTTGTCTCAGCTAGCTTTTCTAAATCACTCCTATACATCGTCCTTCCTGAGCGTGCATGAATCTTCCTTTGCTTTTTAAGTAACCATTTAACTTCACGCGTATACCACGGGGGATCGTTCCCGTCCCTGATTGTCATTTTTGGTATATGTAAGTCGATACCTTCCCTGACTATATTTATGAATCGAAGCCACATCTCTTCAACCGAGCCTTTTCCTTCTATAAAGGTAATGTATTTATCCCTCAAAAACGTTCTTAAACTCTCCTTTGGGGCCTTTTCGAACCTGTAAACGACCCTTTCTTTTTTCTTTTTGCGCGCAACTGTTAATTTTACTGTAGCAATTACAGCTTTATGATCACTTATTCCCGTGGTGGTGGAAATGTCCGTAAATTTTTCAGGCCTATTTGTAACGAGAATATCTAAAATGTTTTCGTTATCGTTGTCGCACCGCGTTCGTTCAGTGACGAGATGCTCAAGATTAAGATCTGAGAAAAGTTCAAGAATAATCTCACAGGATATTTTATCCCTGCCACCAGTAACGTGGGCGTAATTACTCCAGTCAATATACGGCAAGTTGAAGTCGCCTCCTAGTATTATTCCATGATCCGGAAATTGACGAGCTATATTACTTACGTTATTTCTTAAGGCCTCAGCAACACTTACATCTGCATCTGGTGGACGATAGAAAGACCCTATTACAAGTTTTGTCCTAGCTACTATTAGTCTAATCCATTGGATTTCACAGACCGTATCAATATTTATATCGTTACACGACAGGTGTTTACGAACAGCTATAAATACACCACCTCCTTTGACTGTAACCTATCCTTACGGAAAACATTCATTCTATGATTAAAAATTTCTGCTGAACTTATATCCGGTTTTAACCAGCTTTCAGTACCTAATACAATATCAGCTTCTGTGTTACTAATAACCCTTTCAAGCCCAGGCTGCTTATTACAAACACTTCTACAGTTTATAACGAGTACTTTTAACTGTCGAGATTGATTTTCGCTACTCCTAACATATGGTGCCGAATTTAATTGGGCTGCCCGTAATTGTAATTCCAGTTTCGGGTCTTCATCCCTCAGCCTAAAAAATCCCCGAATGCACTCCACACGGCCCCTGCCACCCGTGTAGCCGATTCACGTGTGTAGTGCACACCAGATCTATCCAAGGGAACCCTACACGATTCGACCCGAGGGCGAAGATCAAGGAATCTGCAGCCATGATTTTCGCATAAACGACGCAGTCTCTGATTCAGACCCTCGACTCGGCTCTGAACCAGAGGTCCACAGTCAGTTCTATCGACAATGCTGCAGATGGTTAGCTCAGCCGAAATCTTGCGGTCATCAGCCACAGAGCTCACTGAGGGAATGAGCAATCTATCACGTGAACCTTTTACGTGCCAAATGATTAATATTTGGTTTCATCGGAAATACTTAATATATATTCGTACTCGTAGTCGAAATGGCTAAAGTGCAACGGCCTGGCACTCCATACGAGGTAAGCCCGTTCGACGTTGCGGAATGCTTTGCCACTAGGGGTGCAGGCTGGTTGTACAAGTACTCACCACCAAATTTGTGTACCAGATACTAGGGTTAAAATCCAACCCTCGCTGGAGTGCGAATAACATGAAATTTTCTAATGAGCAGAGAAAACCGCTATATACCAAAGTTATTTCATTCTATGAACGCCGATGAGTCTAATCGCCTTTATTATTATTATTCTTATTATTATTATTATTATAATCATTATAATCATAATCATCATTATAATCATAATCATCATAATCATCATTATAATCATAATCATCATAATCATCATAATCATCATAATCATCATAATCATCATAATCATCATAATCATCATAATCATCATAATCATTATTATTATTATTGAGCATCTTGAATGATGTACAAATTGCAGTGAAGAGCTTTAAAAGTGAAGACTCAAGTTCAATTGTCCTGGTCAACACCTTGTTGACGTTGTTTCGTTCTATTTGTTATATGGAACTGATGCCTTCGGATGCCACAACTGACAACGATTGTCTTAAAATAGAAGATCATTTCAATCCGATTTCCTATTTAGGTCATCTTTTTGAATCTAAAGTTCAAAAGACCGCATTACCCACCGATGTCATAAATACAATCAGAAAACGTTTTAATGACTTCACTATCAAATTAGCGAAAGAAATTCAGCCAAGCCTTTTTTCCAACTACATTATTTTGGAGAAAATGTGTCTTGAGTGTTGAAAATACTCTTCGCCAAGGCAAAGACAACAAAGTAGTAGATCTTGCCTCTGAATTCTTATTTGATTACGAAAAAGTTGACAAACTCTTACAGCAATGGCATGGTATTAAGTGTCTATAATGGAACGCTACCATACATGTAATAGTATTCTGGGCTAGTGTTTGAAAATATAGGAATGCTGCTGGAATTAATACCTTTCTAGAATTATGTGATTTAGCCATATCCGCTTTATAATTTCCTCACTTCGAATGCTACAGTGGATAAGATGAAGGTTGTTGAAAACAAATTGAGAAATAAGATTGCTCAAAATACTCTTAAATATAAGACTGACGATTTATTTCATCCTTCCTCATCTACGACTTCTACAACACCAATGATAGATAAAGATGAAGAAATACCAAGTGAAGTATATGATGTTGATTTTTAATACAATGTTATTTCATATTTTAAATACTACTAATTATAATATTTTTATATTACCTTTCTTACGGTTTTCCTTTAATGTATTTAGTCATTTCTAGGGAATCTTTTAGTTTTAAATATGAGGCTTTGAGACCAAGTCTAGTGATTAGTTTTCGTGATGTGGCAACACTGAATTTTGTTGAAAAACTTTTTAAAAATATGCATTTTTCTCACAGTTATTAATTTTTAATACTTTCGCAAAGTTCCTTCATCCAGTCACATTATTGAAATTAGCATCAAATTACATTTGCAAAAGTGTGTAACAATTTCATGAACCAGCTCTGAGCAACTAAAGATGTATTGATTATTTATTAACAACAATATAGATTTTGTAAGTGATGCTGCAAAAAGTATTGTACCTCTAAGAGTTTATTATGGTCGGCAGAGGTCGGTTGACAAAGAACGGGAAGCAAATTTATCATTTCCTTCTGACGAAACCAAACCGCAATTTGCCTGAATCGAATTCGGAACACCGTAAAGTCCGTATGACCGGAGCAGGGATCGAATCGGCGACCTCCCTTATACGAGGCCGCAGCATTAACTGCACCGAGCGTGGTGGTGTAACGGATAGCGTTCTGGCCTCGCATTCGGGAGGACGGCGCGGCGGTTCGAATCCCCGTCCGGGCATCCAGATTTGGGTTTTCCATGGTTTCCCCAAATCACTCCAGGCGAATGCCGGGATGCTTCCTTCAAAAGGCCATGGCCGAATTCCTTCCCATTCCTTGCCCCCATCCTTTCCCGTCTCTAAAGACCACGTTGTTAAAAAGGGACGTTAAACTGTTACAAAAAAAAAAAAAAAAAAAAGCATTAACTGCAATAGTGGACGTCGGGCGACCTTGAAATGTCAGACAGTACGGAAGTGAGACTGGAAGTTACATCAGCAGCCACGCGGTACCTGTTGCGCCGACTTAGTCGTCGCAGTGAAAGCAGTAAGAGTGCTTACACTCTCCACACTCAGTAAACAGGTTTCCTCCTCCGTGAAACCTTTCTCGGAGGAGAGAAATCCAAGCATTCAAGGTCAACGCAGCGATACCCCACTTCCTTCATTTCTGGCCTTGCTGAAGTTTTGTTGGTAGTTCACAACTGGTATATTAAGTTAGGCTCAACTACTTCGCGTAAGAGGTGAAAGCACCATCCTGGCATGCGGCAGGACACTGTGTTTAATCCCAGATCCTGCTATCCAGATTCGGTTTGCAGAAAGTACTCTGGATATATACAAAATTATTCATACATAAAGGGCATGGCCTAATTCCTTCCCGTTCCTTACTCGCAATTGCTCTCGCTATAGTGGCTTCGTCGACGCGAGTAGTAAAGACAATTTTTATAAATAACTCTGCAATATTAAAAGGGGAGGCACAGTGGGCTGAGGTTAAAAGTCTGTCCTGGCGTGCCAGCCATACGGATTACAGATTTTAGGTGGTTTACCGTAACCAGCGAGGGTAATTTATAACAACTCCTCACAGTTCATGATTTACAGCTTACTTGCAGTCGCTTGTGGTGTTGGAGCGCACGCAGACTAGGCACACGGGGTCTACCCTTAAAGCTACCCAAATATCAACTACTGGGCAACGGAGAATGGTGAGTATGCACTAGATGTGCGGTAGTGGAACCTCGTAAGTGACACCGGTGGTGACTCTACAAACACTTCCTAACAAGAGAGCTAATTTATCGCATTAATCGGACAACACGCGTTTTGAGGCAAATAATTCTCTTCTTACTGCACAGATGAAGCGATTAAAGTTCTGGGTTGTTTTCCGGAATCATTTTCCGAATATAAGATACAACAAGACCATGGAACAATTCATGAAACCGTGAGAGACAAACTACTGCACTAAAATAAGAAAGTATCCTATCTGACTTCTTTGCTTTAGAAGTGAGAAAGAATAGGACATCAAAGATCTAACCGATGGTAAAATGGCGTACTATGTCCATCATAAAATAACGCGAACATGAACTAATGACTTCACCTTCCGACAACTACAAAACTAGATACAGTTCACACCGGAATTATGGAAGGTTTTACAAAAAATTACTGGCAACATTAGTTTTGCAGCAGATATCTGAGTCGATATAATAGCTGATTACGGACCGAAGGAGTGGTGTTCCAATACAGCTCAAGCCTAGCCTTTTTCTTTTGCTTCTATAACTTGTGGGTCGCATATTGCGCTTTGCGCCAAACTTAATCTCTTGTTCAATAACTAATGGCATGAGAGAATAAGGATTCTCTATCATTCCACCCAAAATAAATTTCCGTGGTCGTGAAAAAAGGTGGGTATTCGCGATTTTGCGAGTCAATTCAATCGAAACTAAGTCTGGGATACTTTCGTATGTTACAGAATGAGAATATTTTTTATACTTTCTCCGCAGTAGTTTCTCTGTAAACAGTACTAATACACAGATCGTGAATTGCATTGCTTTAGCACCACAAATTGCAACTTAAAAGCCACGAGTCTTGACAAGGAGAGTATTTCCAAAAATATTCAGGTATTACCGCTTAAGAAATTTACACTTTACAGTTCCCCATATTAATTTCTTTTTTCGCTGATGCTAGAATGCTCTTCAATTTCGGACTCGTTTTGACCTTGACATTTAACTGAAACGAACCCTTATGAAGGAAGTATACTGACACACTCTTATGGCCGATATATGGAAACCGAAATCATGGTCGGACGGGGAATCAAAATCGCTTTCTGATCGTATGCCTGGTCTAAACGTGATCGCTCGGCCACCAGCATAGGTTCGACATACAAAGATAACTTTACTGGCGCTTGGTATTGAAGCATACGCATAACAGTCTGCAGGTGTGCGGTTTCTGATGTGAATGGGAGACATAAAAGGCATTCGTCTCAATGATTACCTACTGTACAGGCTGCTAACACTTTACATCACACTCTTATGTCACGTTGAAACTGAGTTTTATTCTACTTGTTTGACTGCATACTTACGTAACTACTCCAGGGTGTCTCAAATTATACCACTAACTCTACACGTGCTGGTACGAGGCTGAAGGTTTTCATTTTTACTCACACGACGCATGAAACTCAACAGGACTCGATAAACCCAAGTGTAGAAATCAGTGTTACATGCTGCCCGTGGAATGAACATCGCCGACCTAAGCATTTTAAACCCCTCCTGGCGTTGTCATTTTGTTTATGTGGTTATTTTGACGGCCCTGACCTATTGCTTACTCGTTCGTAAAGAATACCAGCGTTCCAAGTTTCTGTCTGTCCAATTTACAGAAAGTAAAATTAGAAGGCTTTAGGAGCTGAATTTTTAGTTTAATTTTACCTTCCCTATTCATCTCCGTCTTGGTTTTCACGAATTATTTTATTTTACGAACATTACTAAAATTTACCTACTGTCACCGTATACGATTTTTACTTCAAAGTATTCTACAAATATTCATAAAGGGTTTACTTCCAGAGCACACCTTATGCACTCCCAGCAATCTCCATATCCTGCTTCTTGTCCTCCAAGCTCTTCCAACCTAGCTTGTTTATCATTTCAGTTACCGATTGTGTTCAGCGGCAATTTCTACAAACAAATATAGCTGCCATCCTTTTTTCTCTACACATATCTCGTATTTGATACAGATAACGTGTATTCCAAAGCAATGGCCTAACAAAGGCTTTGTATTTCAGATCCCTCTCATATCTAGTTTAAGCCGGCCTCGGTAGCGTAGGGGCTAGAGTGCTAGCTCCGCGTACCGAAGGTCGCCGGTTCGAGTCCGGCCGAGGGCATGGGTGTTTAGTGTTGTGTCTGTGAATGTCTTGTCCGTGTTGTAGTGTCCTTGTGTAAATACTTGATAGCAACAAATCACATTGAGCTGGCTGTATGGCCCAGTAGCCGAATGCCATTAAAAAAAATATATCTAATTTATATTCCATCATCACTCCTTCCGGTAAATGCAGGATTTTGTCAGTTTCATCCGATATTTTTAATTCTTCAGTACGAAATATGCGCTTTTTAAATAGCTGCAGGGCATTTAAAAACTGAAATACCTAGAGATCAAGTTTGCTGCAGCGCATTCAGAGTATCAACTTTCGATCGTTACCCAATCTGGAACGTGAGAACTAGATCTGCTTAGGTATCCAGAAACTTGTTTGCGTCGCTCTTACGACTGTTAACACACTATCCTACTGATCACTGTCCTTTAAGCATATTTCACTAGTTAATTTTTTTTTATCAGTGTTGTATGCAAGCTATGATTCTCGTGTGACTATTAAATCTCTAATTTCACATCGTTTCATACGTATATGCTACGTGCCACGCCCATTGGTTAGTTAGCCTACCTTAAGATTAACCTCGAATACCTATTACCTACAATTACGCATTTAGTTCATTGAATCATCCATTACTTGAACATTTAAGTTCTCCTTTGTGTATGGGAGCGGAGGGTGGGGAGGGTGGGGGGGGGAGAAATAATTTAAAATATTACATCTTTCTTAAGAACAGACTTTAACCTCGTGGAACAGATTAGAGCCAGAGTAACTAAGAAGGAAGTGCAGTGTATTTCTAATGCAGAAAACTTTAGCTCAAGTACTAGTTTTTGTTAAATACGAGTAGGCTCTGATGGAAAGTAATCTTGCATACTCGACACACAGATGCGCTAAGCTGTGGGAAAAAAGTATTTCAGGTTTACTGAGATACTGCCTACTATGCATAAAAGAACTATTACAGCAATGATTATGCCTCTAGATAAATCCTGATATTCAATTATGTTTTATTTTTGTTTGCTTATGGCTTTACGCCTCGTCGACATCGATTAGAGGCGGGGTGGGACTGGGAACAAGGAACGGGAAGGAATTTGGCCATCGCCTTTTGAAGGAAATATCCCGGCATTCGCCTGGAGCGATTGGGGAAAACCATGGAAAACCCAAATCTGGATGCTCGGACGGGTATTCGAACCGGCGTCCTCCTGAATGCGAGGACAGAGCATTTACCACTCACCCACCACGCTCGGTTATGTGATTGTTAACACGTTGCTTGTAGCGTCGTCATTTGTGAAAACAATTAGAATATGTTTTTGTAATGGAATAGACGATATATAAATCAGCATCTCTGATATAGAAAATATGCAAATTCAAGTTTTTTTTAAGACGCTCCGACCGCTTGGTTGAATGTGTATTGGTGTATGAAGCTGTTAAAATGATATTCGAGTCATCAGTGACTGTACGTGGTCTGGAAAGTTACATGGTACGCCAACCGCAAGCCACTGCAGCTGTTAAAGACAAAATTACGAATAAATCAGCTCCGGAATGGAAAATTATGGCACATGAGATGATTTAAACGTTATAAAAATAGTAAAAATCTATTAGTATAATAGACAAGATGTAGCGGTGTAGCACCTACGTCATGTCACGCGGTGACGTCAAGCTATGACGTTGCGATACGACGTCACGCTTCACGATATTATTTGTGGGAGTGCGCGTTATTTAATATCATTTCCAAGCAACAGTGAATAAATTAACTCACAGAACACTGAAATAAAAGTATGTATTGCGTTAAAATCGATATATCAATCATTAGATGCTTATATTTACGCAATATTCTTTTGATATATTGAAGTATTCCTTAAATTCTTTGTTCATAGATATTGTTGTAACATAAAAGCTTTGTATTTCGAGCATCAATGCTGAGAAAAATTTGGTTAAAGTATTACTTAAGATGGATCAGAATTACAACTGGCATTTGACGCTACGGCAGAGGGCATGAATAATTTAGCTTTTTTTTTTTTTTCAAAATAATTTAAACTGTACCCTATTATTGAAATTATTAATTCGTTTGAAACGAAATAGTTGCCCACTCATCTCGAATTGTTCAGCCTACACTACAATTAATAATGTAAGTTTATCAGATTTATTTTAATCTTCTTTGATTTCACTGAGTAATATTACTGAGGCTATTACGTATTTCCGCAATGTGTAACTATGACAGCTATTCGAACGTTGTAATATCGGTCTGAATCACGTTGCAGATTTTTGGTTTATTACCTTTCTTTTTTGTTGAATGTTTTTGATGAAATTTATGTTGTTGCGTAATTTATCTCATCAATGAATTGTCGTTTTGGTCGGAAAACTGTTGCACACGTCTGTTTTGTGATATTATTGGCTATGGCAAAATAAAAACTAGGCCCAAAGAATTGTGCTATTCGTTTGAAATTTACCACATACGTTCCGATGGTCATACCTTTTAAGAAAAAGTGTACATGAAAGCAAAAGGCAGCTTACGTTAGACGTGAAGCAACATGAAAATTACGAATTAACACAACACAAAACCGCCAATTCAAATATTCACGTCAAAGGTAGCATCTGTACAGCAACAACTGTAAAAACGCTGGCAACGTTTCTTGATAGGATATAAATATATTCCTGCGTTGTATAATTCACTTCTTACAACAACTTATTTTATACTTATGTCGCGATACATGACATCACCATCAAAGCGCATGCGATTAAAGCTTTCATTTCGTAGCGGCAGTATTACCCGAGATTGTGGTTAGGTTGAAATCCAGCCTGGACAAAAATAAATAAAGAACCTTATCACAGCAATATCATGTTGAATTTAGCTATAATCAGTTATTTAAGCAGGTTTCATAAGCACTATGTCCGTTTTGATATCATGAATCACCATGTAAACTACTCCCGTATGTGGTTAGTTTTAAAATGCAACCTGGACCAGGATAGCAACCGAAATCTTTTGTCATAGCGCCAGGCAATAGTAATTGCATTTATTTTATAACAATTCAATTTATTTCAGCAATTGCTAAGAAAGGAATTGCTACAATACTGAAAGAAAAGTATGAATTTTGTTTAAATTGTCATATTGATTATTAGTTGCTTTTTTTAGTGATATGATTACTTGGTTTGAATGAAAGAAGTTCCAAATTGTTCGCGATCTATGCAACCTAAACCACAATTGAAACTAATATTACATGACGTAAGAAGTTAAGATTTATTTTTAGCATCCTTCGTTTTCACTGAGGTCATTATTTCAGCCGAATGTAAGCTGTGCCAGGCGTTAAAACATCGATCTTCATCATAGACAATAAGAAAGTTGTAAGAAACTGTGAAGATTTTGCATGCATGATTAGTATAGATGCATGATGACATTCACATGCGATTCAGGGAATGTATAAATTCGCGTGTGAATGAAGCTTTGATTTTCTACCGGCTATATTGGCGAAGATTGTAGTTAGGCTGAAACGCAACCTGGACCAAATTGACAACTGAAACTTTTTGCTACATCACAAGGGACGAGAAATTACAGCATAGTGAGCTTTATTTTATAAAATTTCTATTTAGGTTCACAACCAAAAATAAATCAATTGCCAGAACAGTCCGTTAAACCCGTCATTTTTGACGGTTTTTTTTGGCTAGTAATAATAATAAAAGGCTAAGCTCTTTGAACCTTCAAGCAATGTACCGGACGACTGACTGCACTTCTTTAAAGCAAAATGGTTACTGGCGACGTAGCTTTCTACTGTTTATTTTTTTTTTTTAAATTCTCACCACCAAAGAAATTCAAGTAAAATTGCAGGATTTATACTTGTTCGTCCAACTGCAACATTAGCTTCAGTGCTGGTCTCGCGGGCTGAGAAAGGTCACCTCACAGCGTCAATTATGGTTTGGTGTGGCGTTCCTCATGATAGAGTCACAGACTTCCATTTTTGTGAAAACGGTTTCAAAACATCAGCCAAAGTGTTACAGTCTTGGACGCCTTTGTGAAGTCATTATAATGGCCTTTTTAAAAGGGCAAAAAAATTCCGCGCAGGCTCATTAAGCCAAAATCACGAAAACTTTTCTATGAAAGAATTTGTCAGATTTTATAACCATCGAGAACCGTCTGTGTATGACTGCCAGCGGTTTTTAGGCACTTTTCCTCCGCCATCAAGGCGAATCCTGGGATTATTCCTAATCTCAGCCTCAAACTACACATTTCACAAACAAAAAATACAATTAACACACACAGAAGACAGGTACGCATTCGACTGATCGGTAGCAACACTTCAGTTCCTGCATTAGTATGGAGTACTACCCGGTAGTAGGTAAACAATGCCTGAGTCAGCGAGGGCATGCGGCCTTAAAATCAACGCTCCAAATTTAACCTTGCCAGTGATAGCTAAAAATCAAAGTCAGCCAACCCCTAATGTCGGGAAAAGATGATTAAGATTTAGTGTAGTCGCTTTTGGAGGACATACGCGTAATATGGCATAAAAAAATACAGTAATGTTGAATCACAGAACCAGTCTTTAACCATAGCTGTGGCTGCCTTCCCTATGAGACTTAAGTCCAAAATCGGTTATTTTGAATAGGTCTGTCAATATTACATGCCATGTTTGTGTATTATTAGGGGAAGAAATTTTAAATAATTAGACTTTGCACGTTTATTTACGAAAACTGTTACGCAAAACTCAATTTTGCGTTTAAAAATTCCGCATCCGGTTTAAAAATTATGAATAAGTTTAATATGCTGCATTCTTTGATTTTTTCAAACAATCCCTATTTTTTACATTTGATAAACATGGAAAGTTTTAATACAGTTTCATAAAAACTGTTAAGACATCCCCCGTCCGGGCATCCAGATTTGGGTTTTCCATGGTTTCCCCAAATCACTCCAGGCAAATGCCGGGATGCTTCCTTCAAAAGGCCATGGCCGAATTCCTTCCCATTCCTTGCCCCCCATCCTTGCCCGTCTCTAAAGACCTCGATGTTAAAAAGAGACGTAAAGCAGTTACAAAAAAAAAAAAAAAAAAAGACATCATCAATAAACTTCGGTCCAATACAGGATCTCAAGGGTTCTAGTGCATCGCAGGCTTATAACTAAAGTCTGTGGCTGTAAATTACAGACGTGTCATCCTGAGACTATCAGTATGGCCTGCTGATAATTACTTTACCCAGCTATCCCAGGAGGCTGTTCTAAATACGTGGGAGGAGGCTATGTGCTGTAGGATGACACTTCTTTTTGGCAGAACTTAATATACGGTTCGAAGAAACCATTCTTACACGCAATAAAACACCAAAGTACCTGGGTGTTACCCTTGATCGAACATTATCCTTTAATAAACATCTAACGAAAATGACTGAGAAGCTGAAAACAAGAAATAATATCATTCAAAAACTGTGTGGTACCTCCTGGGGTGCATCGGCCTCCACTCTCCGTTCCTCTGCTCTGGGTCTTGTCTTCTCGGCTGCCGAGTACTGTGCCCCGGTCTGGTTGAATAGCCCGCAAGTGAGAAAAGTGGACACCCAACTTAATAACGCTATGCCTATGATTGCAGGCGTGATTAAGACAACTCCCACAAGATGGCTCTCGATACTAAGCCACATACCACCACCTAACCTGCGACGGATAAATGCTCTTACACGTGAGTACAAGAGAATAATGGACAACAGAGAGTTACCGATCCACCAAGATATTAAGGATGCCAACATCAACAGGCTTCGCTCTAGAAAACCGCCAGTGAAATCGGCAAGGGATGCTATTCGTGCAGATTTTAACATCACCAAAGCTTGGATTCGGGAGTGGACTTTACACCAAAATAGCAGCTTACCTTGCATCACACAAAAGCCACCAGGTTTTGATTTACCTCGTAAAACTTGGTCCACACTCAACAGAATCAGAACTCGGCATGGCAGATGCGCACACTACCTGCACAAGTGGGGCAAGCCACCATCCCCCTTATGCGAATGGGAGAGATTCAGACTATTGGTCATATTATTGAAGAATATCCTATAAGATCTGTGATCCTGTGGACTTCCTGCTGGCAACTCAGGAATCGATAAACTATGTTAATAAACTAGATATATGTCTTTAATCTTGTAAAGTTGCAGTGTATATATTTTACCAATGTTCTTAAAAGTGTGTAAACTGCCATACGATAAATAAATAAATTTTGGCAGCTTCAGTCGTCATCTGAGTTACGCGCTGCTCCGATAGCGGATCCTGTGGTGCAGCTGTCAACGGCCAGGAAGAAGTCTTCGTTTCGATTATAGGGTACCTGTTCAACTGAAGGCGGTTTTTAAACTCTCCTAACTTGTGTTTGTCTGCGTTTTTTAAGTTAAGGTTTCACTGCGCGTCGACGTTGTAGTCGTTAGAGCCGCGTGATGATTGTGGTCAACTAAGGAAGAAATTTTGCCATCGCTTTTTATAGGATAGGCTTGGAGATACTTGCAGAGACAATGGAAAAGCAAAATCAGGAGGGTTGGACAGGGTTTAGAACCAGTGTTCTCTAAAATTTCGGAGCCGCACGCTAATCGCTGATCCACCACCATCGGTCACTGTATGTATGCATCGTTAACAAGTCGAAAGATGTTCTGATACTCGCGTTGTGGGGGTAAGCTTTCAGGATTGGATACAGGAGCAATAGGTTTTTTTTTTTTTTTTTTTTTTTTGCTTATGGCTTTATGCCTCGTCGACGTCGGGGTCATTAGAGTCGGGAAAGGAGTAGGGACAAGGAATTCGACGATGGCCTTTTTGAAGGAAGCATCCCGGTATTCGCCTGAAGTGATTTGGTGAAACCAAGGAATACCCAAATCTGGATACCAGGAAGGGGATTCAGACCAGAGCATTATCGCTGACCCACCATAGTTGGGGAAAATTTCTCATTCCCCGTGTGTCTAGACGTTACTGCATATGCTTTGATAATAAGTAGGCCTACTGTTAAGTGCAGTGTATTGTTCCTGTCGTATGTGGGAAGATGAAAGAACGGAGAGTCCGAAATCCAATGCCGGACCATTTATACCTACTCTTTCAAAACATATCAAAGACGAAACGAGGAGTTTTTCTCCGTCTGACGGACAAATGGCCACATTCCATAGTCTCTGTGGAAGGTTTGAGATTTAACTCAGCCATACGATACTAAATCTCCTGCTTACATCTCTTCTACCATTATCTCTTTCACCCAGTTAGCTAATTCCGGAATAGTGAAAACACTTTCTATCAGAAGAGCTCGAACCAGTCCTGTTGAGCACCATACACCATTCATTCAGCTCAACGTTCTCGGTCAACGAAGCGTATTCTTATGCAGTTTTACGTCTATCGGAGCACGATTCGAGGTGATAAAATTTTGTACCAGAACGGTAAATACGTTCGATGTCTCGATTTGAACTTAATTCCATCCAGTAGGGAGTATAGTTACCATCAAATTCCTTGCTTTTGAACGATGCTAATAGAACCTGTATCAGTTTAGAATGTCTGGCAGCCGCCGAATCCTTTTTGTCGGTGCTCTGTCCTCAGACTGTCGCTTTCTAGCAGTGAAAGTCGAGACTGAGTTCGGTGCGGTAACTCAGACGCTTCTAACGCGGCGGGAAATGATCGACGGGGAACTAAAGCTCGAGGATTGGTAACGTCTTCCGTGAAACACCGGCTCCAACTTCAATCGCAACGCTAACGCTTCGTTTCGGGTGTCAGAAAATGTATGCAAGCCTTAGGCAAATCCTAGTCACTCGATCCTTAAAACGAAATCCTACACGGTATAGCGAGAGAGACTAGTTGTCAGAGTAATTCATTCGCGATGACTGTACAAGAGAAAGATGGTATGAGAATTAACACTCCCGAGAAACGCGAATCGTAAATATAACTTCATCCAATGTCTTTTGCTGTTATAGTACAGTTCTACATCCAGAATGAAGGGCAAAGTTACTGGTCTGAGAATTATCGACTTCCGGTATCTGGCCAGCAGGGCAGAAGAGGTTATGTTGCACGGTTCCTATTCATCAGATTGATCTATATCCCAGAGTTCTTTATCCCAGAGTTCTTTATCCCAGAGTTCTTTATCCCAGAGTTCTTTATCCCAGAGTTCTTTATCCCAGAGTTCTTTATCCCAGAGTTCTTTATCCCAGAGTTCTTTATCCCAGAGTTCTTTATCCCAGAGTTCTATACCCCAGAGTTCTATATCCCAATACTCTCCTGAATGCGAACGGGAAGAGTGCCTACCATACTGTTGGTGATTCGGCCGTCGAGTGAGGACGTTAAAAATGATGACCCCGCCTCGAAATATTGTCCCTCGTTTTATCCTAATGAACAACTAATTCCACTAATACGCATTCATCACAGCCATCAGCACACGGACAATAACTGTCAGTGGTCATATTGTGAAACGAAAATCATATCAGTAACCAATATCGCCGGTAAGTCGCTATGGTTACACAGTTACGGCACACACCGAGCTTTGGCCTCGCATTCGGGAGGACGCGGGTTCGAATCCCCGTCCGGGCATCCAGATTTGGGTTTTTCATAGTTTCCCCAAATCACTCCAGGCGAATGCCGGGATGCTTCCTTCAAAAAGGCAATGACCGAATTCCTTCCCGTTCCTTTTTCCCAGTCACATCCCGCCTCTAATGACCTTAGCCGTCGACGAAGCGTAAAGCAAAAAAACAAAAAAAAAAAAAAAAAAAAGTTACGGCACACGTGGTCCGGAAATAATGCCTAGTAAGCATTTTATAGAACTGGCATTTGCATGTACGAGCTATACGTGGGAAATAGTACAAAGTGGATCTTTTGCTTGAACATAATCTTCTCTCGGCTGTAATGTCTTTTTTTTTTTTTTTTAAGTGGAGGTTTGATCAAAACCGTTTGCTGGCCCCTGCCATTCGTTTCCGGTCGTCCACTTTCATATAGCGACAGTTTATAAAGATGCAGGCACTTAGAAGTCTCAAAAATTTAACACATTGTTTCTAGTACACGAAACAATCGCATTAAATAATTTTTAGGGTAGTTCATAATGTCTGGCGGATCTTCGTGTTGGTAACGTAGCACAGTAGCTTGGTTCCGCTAGTCCCGCTGCTTCCGGTAAGGGGAAGTCTGCAGTCTACCTTCTCCCGCTAATGAAGCCGTATGGTCGTTCCGCTTGTAAGGTGACAAGGTCGCCTTACTATATTTATAATTTTGGTGTTTATAATATTTAAAAAAGACATGTTTTATTTTGTATAAAGAGAGTTATGTTGAAGTTATTTTTTTGCTGAATAACATAAATAGCACTAAAGGTAAGAACAGAGAGTGAGGACTATCTTTGGAAGAAGTGGACTAGATGAATAATCTTTGGACTGCGCAAGGAATAGTAAGAGAGAAAAAGCACGGTATGGCAGACTTGCTTGATTTCTAGCTGTCGGATGTGTATGGAGATAAAAATAGTGCAAGTTATTTTATGAGCCGTGTGTGTATTTATGTGTTGTGAAAAAAAGGAAAATAAAAGAGTGAATTTTCGAGTTAATTATATTACCCTGTCGTGTGTTATTTGTATGTTTGAGTTGCAGGTTTTTGTTTTCTTTGGTGCCGACTTCTACAGCAAAAAAAAAAAATATTTCTGCTTGAAGTAGAGCACTTAAGTCATTTGTGGAAGCTGACAAAAAGCAGCAGAAAGGAGGTAAAAAGCTTACAAGTGGCGACCGTGAAAGGACTCAGAACTAAAAACTTTAGTTCGGTAAGGAAAAAGCCTGGCAAATCTTCGGAGAAGAGAAAGATGAAAGGTAAGACAGAAAATACATTTTAATAACGTGAAGTGGACTATAAATAAATGCAGATGTAAATCTGAGAAGCTATTTGAAGAGATATGATAATTGTTTAAAAATTTGAAGAGACTCATAGCCGCGTAAATCACTGAAAATAGTAAAAGTAAACTTCAAGATATGGTAATGAACGTTTTGGTTAAGTATTAACGAAGTAAATATTATCTGTGACTGTTTGCCGAAAGGAACTTGCTTTAAATAAAAGTAATAGTAAAGTAAATTGCAGTAGAGTGAATAATATTGTATATTAGTAAAATAACAATCAGGAATATAACAGTTAAAATGCCGGGAAAGAAATTCATCTCAATGTATAATGCATGCACGAGAAGTTAACGAGCAAGAATAGTATCTTTGACAAATTGTGGAAGTAAATTTGCTGTAGTTAAAAACTGATATTTTGAATGTGTTTTGTGAAAATAATTTTTGTTGTAAAGATAATATGTATGTTGATGAAAGTTTTTTTTGTGTCTCTAATTCTGAGTCGAACTACTGCGTTGTAAAATTCATTGTCACCTCGTTGAAGACTTTCTTGTCTCCAGTCTGTATTTACTCTCGTAAAATTTCTATGGGGTTGAAATTATTGGTGTGAGGATTTATCCTTGTGTGAAATTTTGTGTGTAAAATGGAAAACAAAAATTTAGTGGTAGATTCCGAGAGTTCATTTAATGGGACGGGAGGCGAAAATAGTGAGCAGGTTAAGGTTTCTGGAAATTTAAATAACAGTTTGGATTCGGGTTGCGCGTATTCAGATCAGTCAGTGTGTGATGTTAGTATTCAAAAAGTTCATGAGTTATCTCCAGCTAACGTAACTCAAAAGAAATTTGACCGAGAAGAAGATTATTCTTTGGAAATGATACTAGCAAAAATATTACAGAGCCAACAGAGATCTGAAGAAACAAATCAACAGCAGATAATGAATATGCAAGAATTAAAACAAACCCTGCTACAGAACCAACAAGATTTAAGACGAGAATTACAACAAAATCAACAGAAGTTTGAAAAGTTAACACTACGACAGATGGAGAAAATGCAAGAATTAATTACGCAAAAACCGACAAAGAATGGCACAAGAATTTAATCAATGGAAAAATGAAAAGGACAATATCTATATTAAGCTAAACAATGTGGAGGAACGCATTGTTAAGGAAGAAGAGAATCGTGAAGATGCAATGAGGCTGGTATGTGATGAGCAAAATAAGTTGAAGAATGAATTTTCAGGGATTAAACAGGAATTTTGGCAAGTTCAAGGTGAGGTCATGTGTTGCAAAAAGACAGTTGAACAACAATGGATAGAGGTCAATCAGCGAGTTGACGTGGTACAAAACAAAATCGAATGCTGTGCCGGCAACAATTTAGTACCGTCCGGTCAAATAAAACTACCGGAAGTAAGTTTTGTTCCAGGGGGCGAGATTCATCCGCACATTTTTGTAGAGGTTTACAGAAACGCACTACCAAAACACTGGAGTGATGAGGAAAAAATTAGATATGTAAAGATGATGATGAAAGACGAAGCATTGGAATGGTCGTGTGGAGTAGCGGAGAGCAGTATTAGCTACGGAGAATTTCTGCGAAGTTTTTTGAAGAGGTACTGGTCGGAGGAAAGGCAGAGACGTGTGAAACAAGAATTTAGGAACAGTTGTCCATACAAACGGCAATTTGGTAGCCTTCGCGAATATTGCGAAAAATTGATGAAAGGACTGAAATATTTGTCAAACCCAATAGAAGAAGACGAGAAAATAGAAATTTTGGAGAGAAAGATGCCGCGTTGGGTGCAGGAGAGGATGTTGCTTACGCGATGGAATAATCTCCAAGAATTTTTAGAAGGAGTGGACAAGATAGATAAATGGGACGATAGGAGTGTGAGAGATCAAAATTTTACCGGAAGTTCGTATGGTGGAAAAGAGCAATCGGGACAAGTATATCGGGAAAAGGATGGAAAGAGAGATGATAGAGATGCGAGACCGGCACAAGAATGGAAAGGAAAGCCTACACAATATAAACAATGGAGCGATCGAAAAGCTAGAGAATGGAAAGCTTTCAACAATGGAAGTAGAGGAATGGAGCGAGTAGAAAGCGGAAAGCAGAGTGACGAAAAATGCAACCAGGGAAATTAGGAAGGGCTTGTGAAGAGGTCCGTTCCCAGGCCGATGAAAGAAGAGGACCAAGAAATTTTAAAGAATATAGATGTATGTTCATGAGAGTAAACAAAGAAGAAGCAGTAAAACATAGGAAGACCGTTCTAGAAGATGTTTCAAAACATTTCCAAAGAATAGAGAGAGAGGAGAGCAATCAGAAGACGTCAGTAGAGAGCGACAAACAAATCAGAAATAATGAAGAAAGGAAGCAATTAATGGATAAAACACTGATGATTGATGAAGTAGATGAATGGGTAAACCAAGCAAGAAGAGCTTGTAAGGAAAAATTAGGAGTGGAAACGGTAGAAGAAGAAGAGGAGGAAGACCTCGAAAAACGGTTAGAAGTGGGAAAGAGCAAGAAGTAACGGTGGAAGACAAAGGTCCGTTAAAATGGTGGAGGTGTTTAGAACAAATTGTGGAAAGTGAACGATTCGACAAGGTTGAAAATGAGGCAATGGAAGGAAATGAGGTGATTGGTTTAGCAGAAATGGATTATTGGATGAACAAGGACCAGAAGAGTATTGCCGAATTGATAGGGGATGAAGGATATGGAATCAATATCTTGGGAAATGAGGATGAAAATTACGAAGAGCGAAGAGAAGAGGAAGATGAGGAAACAGACGATATGATAGACGATGAAGAGTATGGAGACGAAGAAGAATTCAATGAAGATTATAGTATGGAAGAGGGAGAAAAATATAACGAAGATTTAAAAAAGAGTTATGTAATCGATAGTGACAAGGATGAAGAAAGCGAACTGAAATGCTTTCTAATAAGGAAGGAAGGACCAGGAAGAGGGAAGGAAAGTGAAGCAAGCAAGGCGATGAAAAAGAACAAGGAAATATTTTACCGAAACATGAAAGAAGAGGAGGCAACAAGAGGAAAAGTGAAGATGAAGGACAAAGGATCGACATACAGAGAAGAAGAGGACGCAACAAGAGGAAAAGTGAAGATGAAGGACCGACGTTCTAGGAAGATTGATTTCGAAGTAGGGGAACTAGTGTTGGTGAGAACTCATGAACGATACAGCAGCATAATTGCGGAGATCAAAAAAGTTCTTTGATATATATGAAGGACCATATAAAATTGTAGGTAGGCCACATCCACATGCATATTATCTGCAACTACCAAAGTCTGGAAAAATGTTAGGGTTAAGGAATGTGCAAGATTTTCAATTGTATATAGAATGATTGTACCAATTGTAATGTAAGATAGATGATCATCAAAATTTCTGGGGAGTAATTTTGATGATGAGTTGACGGGGGGAATGTGTAAGGTGACAAGGTCGCCTTACTATATTTATAATTTTGGTGTTTATAATATTTAAAAAAGACATGTTTTATTTTGTATAAAGAGAGTTATGTTGAAGTTATTTTTTTTGCTGAATAACATAAATAGCACTAAAGGTAAGAATAGAGAGTGAGGACTATCTTTGGAAGAAGTGGACTAGATGAATAATCTTTGGACTGCGCAAGGAATAGTAAGAGAGAAAAAAGCACGGTATGGCAGACTTGCTTGATTTCTAGCTGTCGGATGTGTATGGAGATAAAAATAGTGCAAGTTATTTTATGAGCCGTGTGTGTATTTATGTGTTGTGAAAAAAGGAAAATAAAAGAGTGAATTTTCGAGTTAATTATATTACCCTGTCGTGTGTTATTTGTATGTTTGAGTTGCAGGTTTTGTTTTCTTTGGTGCCGACTTCTACAGCAAAAAAAAAAAATATTTCTGCTTGAAGTAGAGCACTTAAGTCATTTGTGGAAGCTGACAAAAAGCAGCAGAAAGGAGGTAAAAAGCTTACACGCTTCAAGCATCGTCACGCCGGGGCACGTTACCAACTGGCCGCCACGAAAATTCTTTGCTTTGATTAGAAGACAGAAATTGAACAACGCTAAACATACGAATTTTTTAAATCACGCTCTTCACGGTTACAGAGTTTCGATGAGTGTAGCTCACCGAAAATAAGCAATAAACAGCTCATGCTCTCTATTCAACACCATTTCATTAGAAAATTCGTAACATCTTTCATGGTGACTTCAGGAAAACGTAAAACACAGAAGGTTTTTACTATCTGTGGTTGAAATGTTGTCTCAACAACTATCGTACTGGACGCTATTTGAAAATTATCAACTAGTTTTTAGGCGGCTTTTGAAGAAAACTTCCAGGGGTTGATGAACAACAAATCACAGTAATTCGATTCATACAGATTTCAAGAGGTTAATAAAACATTTTAATATTTGGCGGTTCGATTGCAGGACACTACTATTCAGCCGTGCATCACAAAATACAAGACACAAGGAACCTTCAAGTCTCCATCATAACAAAATTGTCGTTTAACAATGTCTCCTTTAGACGCACAGGTTAAACATCGTCGATCCTTATCTTTGGCTTTGTGAACAAAAGTACAAGAGCCATTACCAATAGCGTTATAATAGAAACTAACGTTATCGTGTTTTACTGGAGCAAAGAGTCTAGTTTTGTCGCGGCTTTGCAACCTGTAACTGATCGCAGATTTTGTTGTAATGTTCATATTTTATTAATTTACTAGCTGATGTATATAAAAAGAATTTGGATTGACAGCTACCGACATCTAACCACCATAGTGCACCATGGGAGACGCGATATCACACACAAACGCCAGTTATTTGCGGTATGTAGTTCAGGAAACAAATATGCGGACACACATGTCTTTTGTCGAAATACGAAAATATCCTTGATCGGCCAATTTCAACCACCATATCTCCCACAATTTCCGAAATTCGGCCAACGTTGTTATCGACGGGTGCCTCAGTGCTACTACCACACACAAACACCAGTGACCTGCGCTAGATAGTTTAGGCTGAAAAGTGATACACCATGACTCATACGTTTTTGGTAGAAATATGAAAGTGCCGCAGGTCGACCACTTTCAACCACCATATCTCCCACACTACCATAGCTACCGACATCTAACCACCATAGTACACGACAGGAGACACGATACCTCTACCACCCACAACCACCAATGGTCTATGCTATGTAGTTGTGCCAGAAAAATTTGCGGAGAGACATGTCTTTGGTCGAAATACGAAAATGCTCTGCATCGACCACATTTAACCATCATAGCTCCCACATTCCCACAGTTATTGACATTCAGCCAATGTTGTGCAGGACGGGAAACTCCATGCTACTTCCACACACAAAGGCCAGTGATAGGTGCTTTATATAAAAGATTAATGCTATCTTCAAGGAAAGATCATTTCAATATTGGTATGTCTTAACCGGGTTTTGTACACATAACAGCCAGAAGAATTGTTGTTCATAAAGAAATTCATGTACTTCGTAAGCGCTGGAGCGTGTAGAACTTTACAATAAATACTTTTAAAAAATTTAAGGTGCTTATTTGACTCTCTGGTATAAGAAATCATTAACCGCAGTCCTACGCATTTGTTTCATTACTTCATATTTTTTTAATGGGGCTTCAAGGCACAACAGTGATGACTTTGACAAGGGCCGGAAGAAAAAAACTCTTTAGACAACCATTGCGACATTCGTCTGGAGTCATTTCGGGAAACAAGTAAAAGCTGTAAACTGCGGATCGAACGCGCCTCCCCTTAAATGCCGAGCCCACTCGCTCATCAAGCTCGGCATTACGTGATAAGCCGTGTTAGCAGTCAGACTAAGGCTACACAAGGACGTGATATTCCTGCGCGCTTGCCTTCAGCGAAGGCTGGTACCCAGGAGTGCGCATTCTGGCGACAGCTGCTGTGAAAGAAACAATGAGACTGCCAGACAACGGGAGAGCAAAGTGCTGCAGGGAAACACCTCGCGTCACTGGCAGCGCTGCAGACAAAAATAAAAGTGGAATGGCACGGTGCTACAGAGACAGTTCTAGCTTCATGCTTCCGGATTGACAGCTGATGCACTAACCACAGTAAACAAACACAAACCTAGATCTGAACTATCTAATACTGTAAGCGTTAAATTTGCCACAGAAGAAAATCTAAATTTCAAAAAAGTTATATAAATTACGAAATTGAAGTCTTCTGTAAATAACCCGAAAGGAATTTTTTTTTTTTAACTGCTTTACGTCTCTTAAAAGCGAGGTCTTTAGAGACGGGAAAGGATGGGGGCAAGGAATGGGAAGGAATTCGGCCATGGCGTTTTGAAGGAAGCATCCCGGTATTTGCCTGGAGTGATTTGGGAAACCATGGAAAACCCAAATCTGGATGCCCGGACGGGGATTCGAACCGCCGTCCTCCCGAATGCGAGGCCAAAACGCTAACCGTTACACCGCCCCGCTCGGTATCCGAAAGTTATTAAATAATCTCACTTAAAGATTACTCCGGATAAGCCACAGTTCTATTTAATATTTCGTTAATTTTTAAGTGGACAGATCAGTCTATTGGAAGAGCTGTTGAGGAAAACTGGTTAGATTATAAACTAGATAGTTTCCAGTCCTGATACTGAAATCTAAAACTATCTCGGGGCAGGAACAAATGTAGAAATGCATCAAATCAATTTAGAGACCGATGAAAGGAAATATTTTGTTTTAAAAAAAGAATCACCCAGACGAGAATCGTCGTGTGAAAACTCTACCGTTTCATCCGATTCTCTGTACCAAGTCTGACACTTCCGTCAGGACAGAGGCAAGCGGTCACACAACGCCCGGGTCTTCTCTATATTCCGCGTACTATTAATCAATCCCTTGCCGAAAGAATTCAACATGGCACGGAAGTAGTAAGTTACAATTAAAGTTGACTCAAGACCTCTAATCTATAATTGGTTATATCTAAGGATTGCAATCCCGCAGTGTTTTCAATCCCGCGGGATCCGCGCGGGATTTGCGCCAATCCCGCGGGATCCATGCGGGATTGGTACAAACAGTTTTTTAACGCATATATTTAAACATAGTTACTTAAAACGTTAATAAATTGAATAATAATTAAATTAATAAAAAATTAATATTGAATGATAAAAATTAAGTTAATTTAATCTAAACCAATTTTTAAATAAATAATAAAAATGGAAAATATTGAATCTTAGGTCATATTATGTGCGTTACAATGCATCACATAAGTTTAAAAATATGGTTTGCTTAATGGCCAAGTTACCAGAGTTTTTTTTTTTTTTTCAAATTCTAAATAAACGTTCCATAACACCGAGAAAAGCATTCAATTTCACAAAGTGAAGTAAATATACTCTTAGACTTGGCTCAAAACAAGATCTCATAACTTTTTGTCACTGCACAAGCACGAAACTTGGCCTTTTTTGCGTGATTCATTATTATATCTCCTGATTCCTTGATTGATATTACAGTTGATTCTATGTTATTAAAAGAAACTACCCACCAACACGTAAACTGTCAAGTATTTCAGATTTACTTATGTGGCGTAACTACGTTTTTAGAGTGGAAATAATTATTTTTAGTAAGAAAGGAGACTTTCGCGGCGAATGATTGCAGTGAAGTCCTCATAGGTTGTATCTACGGATTTCATTGCAAACACACGAAATTACACACGTGAGGAAGACGGCGGAGGCAACCGTCGAAGTATGGTGTTCCTACAACACAATTCGTCGATACACCGGTGAAAATTTCATTATAACTTTTTTTACCTTTAGTCGAAATAATAACAAGGAGAAGAGGGATTAATCGAAAGCCTGAGCGGCACATGTAAGCAGGTGGCTTTCGTCAAAGAAACGCATTGAGGCAGCGGCCAAAACAACAATAAATCAAGGGATATACAATTTCATTTTGATAGCTGTTAAATAAATAGGTACGCGATCGTTAAAATTACGATAACATTAGTTTCATATCAACGAATAATCAAATTTTCAGCCGCAAATTAGGAAATTGTCACAATTACTTTATCTGCAAATACAGAAAATGGGAATAATGAAACCGTGAATAAAAAGCTGTAACCGTGTAGTTCAGATAACGTGTGCGACACTTAAAAAATAATTATATAGTTAGAAAATCTTACTAAATACGCACCATAACTCAAATTACAGAAATGTGTACTCGAAACAAACGCAAGTTTTGATGAATACCTAAAAGTGTATTTATTTACTTACGAATAACGAAGTTTGACAAAAACAAACGCTAGTTGACATGAGTCAAATGCCAACTGGAAGGGTACAGGCAAACAGTGCAAAATATCCGACAGAGACCGAGTGGGGCAGCGAGTCACGCAGACTGACACGCGTTTCCGCCGGATTTTGCGGATTGCGGATCCGCTAAATTTTGTGCGGGATCCGCCTGCCTGTCTAATGATGCGGGATCCCGCGGGATTGCGGGATCCCGCTTTGCTGGATTGCAATCCCTAGTTATATCTGCTACTCAAGTTGTGTTGCCCAAGTGGATGTCACTTTCTACCATGCACCATTACTTAAAGAAATCAATATTTTCGTGGATTGAACAGGTTACTTAGTATTTATTCGGAAGTAGTTTCGTTCTGTTCGGTATCAGCATTGCCCTGTATTTTTGCAATTTTCGCTGCCAATTATTCACCATATTGAAATAAGATAAATCACATTCAGTATCTAAAAGTCAACAGAACTCTCTGCTTCTCTATGAATAACTATCAACAAGAAAGCTTAAAGGGCTGTTAGTATAATCTCTTAAAATATCTACAAAAATCAGAAACACAAGAGGTAGTATTTAGTTTGCGTTTGATATGCCAAATCTACAACCTGTCTTAATAGGCACTTTCTCCTATACCTGGACTAACAGTGACCGTGCAGTCAGGAAATCAGGAATACGTTTTGACACTCCACGCGTGCGAAGCTTCATTAAGAGTGTGTGGTAGCGTCGAAAGCTTTCGAGATATCCAAATAAATCGAGTTATCTCGCGATCCGTCATCAATACATTCAATCAAGGTATGAGAAAAATAGTCTATTCTTGCGAAATCCGTGTTGGCTCACTTGAAACTCATTGTTGGATATGTAGATATGAAAACTGAGGAGAATTAGGCAGAAGGAAAGACAATTGTCACAGAAACGATGCAATGTGATTCATAAGGAGTGCATGGAAATGACTTGGTCAGGTCGGTGCTTGTTGATTTCGGTGTCCGTTTATCCGAAGAACCACAGAGATGCTGAATTATCTGAGTAATCAATTGCGGATCTCTATCAAAGTTAGAACAGCGTTTGAATTTAACGGCAACCGTTTGTAGGACGAATTTATAACTCGTGCCGCTTTGAACCTGAAAAGTTGCTAGTGGGATTAATGTGGTCAAACGAAAAAACAGCCACACAGCAGTACGCGGGTAATCTGCGTCATCGGTTACGCCACGGAATGCGCCGACGAAAGTGATACCGCGACGTGGATATCACATTCCTCTGCATGTCGAATGGACAAGCCTTATTGGGTTCATGGCGAGACATACTATACATTACGCCGACAAATTTACTGTAGTTTGTGACTGAGTTCATAAGAAATTTAATGTTTCTTGGATAGCGGATAGCACAGTAATTTACAATCAGAGTCGAGAAGTTCTGTCAGTCCTGTCTTGCTCGAAAAAGGCAACCAGTCGGCTCTACATAAGCAACCAACTCAGCTTAGATACTCATCTAAGAGGAGGATGACAATCAAAATATTGTTAAATATGCTTGTCGGGTATGAAGTCAATAGGGCCTACTCATGATAGTAGGAAAATTTGACGTTGGCGTATTGTTTTTCTTTATATGCGGGGGAAAAAAATATTTAGGTGTGAAGGAAACCAAGTTGGAGATGCGAAATGTTTTTTATAAGGAGGAATAAAACGCACAAATTTCCCGACACATTTCAATTTCCACTCGCTCACTCCAAAAAATTCCGTCCTAATCGTTTTAAATACCAACAGAAAAATAAACTTATGTTACGATTGATTCCAAAAGTTTAAGGAATTTTTAGTTTCTTCGAGTCGTCACTTTATTCTGCCAGCGCCGATGTGTCATTTTCTACGTGTAGCAAAATAAGACACGTATGATTTTTTTTAGGGGAAGAAATAGCACCTGCATATAAGAAATGATTCCGACGTCTTTATTTCCCTTATACAGATTTTACTGTGACGTGATTTATATTTTTTTTAATAATTGGTGAAAAAAAGCTATACAGACCTTTAATAGATGAGTGAAACGAACGATCTAATAGTGAAAGTTGTCCACTCACATTAACAAAACAAGAAAATAAAGACTATGTATGCTTAATAAAACATACTTTAATACCAAGAATCGAAACTATATTCTTGTAGAATATTAGTGGTAATACACAAGAATACGTTGTCGGGGGAAATCTGAAAAAATATGATTTTTTTAATTCCAATCAGCAGCCAACAAAAAAAGAAATAAAACTAAAAACAAGTATTTATCAGACTGCGTGATAACTGCTAACTACGGGGGGGGAATACTGTTCGAAGGGTCATAAAAACTATACTCTGATTGAAGATGCTATTTTGTTTGATGCGCTGCTGCGCTAATAGATTGCCCGGTTAACCAAATACAATAAAAAGAAGAGACTGAAAATTTATTTTCATTTTCTCGGTTGGTTTCCATGCAGGATTACGAATACCGTCTTAAAGATAACCGATAATACCAACTCGTTTACCTATACAATAACCACTATGAGGCTGTTGAGCATTTCATACCATCTCTGACAATCCACGATTGGTTCACGATGTTTTGACAGTCCGTGTATTTTTAAAGTGTAAGGTTGACTGACTGCCTCTGAACTCTGCTACAGTGGGAGGAATGAACGATGAAGCACAAGTAACGAAATACACAGTCGACGTAATTATCTACCGACACGTACGGATGTCTCTTGTGAAACATTCTCAGATCTGGAGGATAACTTGTGTTTTCCTATTACACGCGCTTCCGCCTCCGTTTGATACGTTTCGAGGAAACTATTCCAAGTATTTGGATACAGAGTCCAAGCACTAGATAGACTTTTTTTTGTTTAACGCCTCGTCGAGATCATTAGAGGCTGGAAAGGACGGGGGGTGAGGAACGGGAAGGAATTTGGCAATGGCTCTTTGAAGAAACCATACACACATTCGCATGGAATGGTTTTGGGAAACTCTGGAAAATCCAAATCCGGATGGCCGGAAGGTGATTCGAACCCGCGTCCTCCCGGATGCGAGGCCAGAGCGTTATCGCTGACCACCACGCTCGGTGGCAATCTAGAGTCATGGTAGAAGGAGGTATTGTTTACCTTATTTCAATTTTTTTTACTCAGAGCTATAATAAAGCCGTCAACAAGCCGTATATTTTATACTAAAATATTTACCAACATTTGTTTTTCTGCCATCTGGCATTATCAGTCTGGCAATTTTCTAATCACGAATAGCATCTTTCCTTTCTGAACAAAAGCAGCGAATACTGATAAACACGTATTTGATTTTACTGTAAGTAATTTGTATTAGAACCAATTCATCCCGAGTACTGATAAACATTTTGATGCAATAGTACTGGTTGAGAACATTAAATCTTTACTTTTATGTGTCTATAGAGAACTAGTAGAAATGTACTTGTTAATGAGGTAGTTTTGTGCCTTTATGTCAGGATCATTAGAGCGGGGTTAAGAATCATGTGGAGACCATCCAAAACTTGTTTTAAAAAGCTATGCGAGAAATAAAATTGGCCGATTTTTGAAACTAAGCAAGATCTGGATTGTTACATAAGAATTTGATCAAAAGATCTTTAGTATTATCCGCTACCAACCAATTTCAGTTTTGGAAATCACTAGGCAACATTTCACTGTGGGCCAGAATCGGACGTACGTTAGTTTATTTTTTATAAGAGGTGTACACGCCTCAACAAAAAGATCATTAAGAGATTGACAGAGTTTTTCGTTAGACTGAGTTAACTGGCTCGAATCAAGACAGGCTAAGAAATTTTAGTAATTACGGAGTTATGAGATTCCGTCAGAATTTCCTTCGTGTTGGTACTTACAGATAAATATAATTTATTTCTACACTACTGCAGCAGATGTAAAGACTTACTAAATATGGCATTTTACCTATCAAAACTCATACTATCAAATTTAAAATTATTCATATTTTCACTTAAATATTTAATTGTTTCCATGTGATATCACTTTTTACTTAATTTGAAGAACTAATATTAGAAAAAAACATCATTCATATTACATCAGCATGTGCGCGTATGCAAATAGTACTGCCGGGATTGTAAACTTCAGCGGAACCAAAATCATCCGGAATTACGTTGGCAGCGTAGGTGATGGGATGCTCTACGGGTTATAAATACCAGACTGTAGTAGGGCCCGTGGGTTACATTCATAAATATGTTCGCAATAAGTATGGAGTGATGATATAAGAGACTTGATGCGAAATCATCCGCAACGTGGGGAAGTAAATCTTGGACTCATTCGGAAGAGTAGGCAGGAATAGGGGGGTAGGCGTTTTCTTCCTACTCCATGTCTTAGGAACAACACAAACACACTAGTTAAAGTCTCGCACACATGTAGAAACAACACTAAGGATATTGCACAAGGCCCAACGAACCTACGGTAGTCAAATTTGACCAACCACAGCGACGGACTAAGTCTGGGAGACCAGGTATGACAAAACTTTACTACGAGATGTAAACATTATAGTTCAATGCCCAATGCTTCCATAACTGGAACGCCCTATAGCAATGCGCCAAAGCTAAGGGTAATAGCCCAGACACTGGGACTCATCAAGGAATACTAGTTTTGTCCTGAAAACTGTTGTACACGTTAGTTGGGTGATAATATTTAATATATGTTGCTCTTGGAGCTGTAAAATATATCAATTCTCAGAAAATTGACTCGAAAAGTGCCGTACCGTTAAGCCGCGCGCGACTGGGAAAAGGCATACGGCGATAGTAATGATAACGCAAACGTTCCTGCTTCACCTCTGTTCAGGCGGCGCTAATAATTCTGCCCAAAATCACGGTAGCTCAATTTAAAAAAAAAAAAAAAATTCATTAAGCTACAACGGGCAGCTTCTATGAACATTATGGTCCAGGCTGCATTGAACCTATCCACAAGCGCTGCTAATAATTCTGCTCGAAAATCATGGTAGCTCAAAATTTTTAAATAAATTTCAATTTTTGGATCAGCCTGTCGTTCAACATATCCAAAACCACCACTAATGCTGCTTGAAAATAAAGAAAAATTAAATCTTTAACAAATTCAACAGAGTTTTGTTTTAGAAACAAAAACTATGTGTCATTCTGGCACAGGCTGCATTTCAACCTCAGATTAAAAACATTTATAAATATTAAATTCCTTCATTCCTATGTTAAAACACGAATACTGCCGCTCTTTCATCATAACCACAACTTACGTTAATATTACCGCAACCTACTTTCATAAATGCCATGTGCTAGTATTGTCTCTGGCATGTGTGTACGTAATTATGGCGTCTATCGTTTGCTTACGATTGAAAATTGTGACAATCTTTTTTTTTTGTATGCGTGTGCAAATTCTTCCATGAATACATTTTTAATGGCTGTGACAGCAACATATTCTTAAATAATATCGTTCCAAGAACGTCTGCACGATTGTCACACGCCGTATAACGTTACGTCACTTTTTGAGTTAAGTTTGTAAGGTATGTATAAGTTTTACAGCTCTAAGAGCAACATATATTAAATAATATCACCCAAGGAACGTGTGTAACAGTTTTCAGACCAAAACGACAGTTCCTTGATGAGTCCCAGTGATTGCGCTCTTGCCAAGCTAAGACTCAAACTGCGCGAATCTTATGGCGATGATTTTTCTGCAGTATTCTCCTTGCGGATGTTTGTCGCGTATAGCTATCTGGATTTCGATTCTCCAACGTATACGGATTGTTTTGAAGTATCGCCAGTAATACAGTCTTCCGACCAGGCAACGACGTATTGGTTATAGTTTTGACAGCTAAAGCATTTTTGTAAGCCAGAAAAAAGTGCTATTTAATGAAAAGAAAATGTGCTGATACGACCAAAGGGCCAACGACATCCACTCAGCAATTTTGTTTTTATGGCTTTACTCGTCAACCCCGGCAGGATGGGACTGGGGACAAAGAACAGGAAGAAATTCGGCCATGACATTTTGAAGGAAGCATCCCGGCGTTCGGAGGGATTTGGGGAAACCATGCAAAACCAAAATCTGGATGTCCGCACGGGTATCCGAACCGGCGTCTTCCCAAATGCGAGGGCAGAGCGTTAACCGCTCACCCACGACGCCCGGTCAATAATTTTTGGCGATAATTAGACACTTTTGTAATGTCAATTCATCTACAAGGTTGGGCGACATATGGTATTATACTATTATTTTGTGACCAGGCAGTAGTTCTTGCGGTATATTGACCACCCTGCCGAAAATGTTTTAGACCTTCGCTATGGATAACACCCAGAGAAGTGAAGTTCCTCGAAAATGTTCTAATCATCCCGTCACAGATAAATGTCTCACGAGAAATTCTGTACATTTATCACACCTTCGAATGACCGGTATCACCTGTCAACGCCGAGAACTTTTATTACTTCATAGCGGTACCATCTATACGTTTGGACAACTTTTTTTTTCTTTTGCATTCACTAAACTCAGTGAGCCATTTATCAAGGATTCCATAAGTGGGTCAGTAGATGGGGGAAATTGCGTTAAAAATTGTCTAGGAAGCAGTTTCAATCTTTCCTATTAACTCATGTCAGACGTAGACGCAACTGTCAGAAGCACTCCACGACACTTTCGTCGTTGTTTAAGAGCACAATCGACTCCAAACACTGTTTGGACGGGAAGTCACCACTGCAGCATTGGCGCAAACACTCGTTTTCCCATCGGTCACGGGAGTGCGCAATACACGCGGTGCCACGGCGACTGACCTGGTGGTAGCTAGATGAGGCCGAGGGCGTCTGCTAGTCCCATCGCACGATGCGTTCGGTCGGCTGGTGGCCGCAGAACTGAACCGGTGCGTCGTAAACGCCCCGCACAGCTGGCGCCCGCAGCGCCTCTGGCGGCCGATGCCCGCACCTGCTGACTGACCACGGGCTAGTTAGGCCGCGGGGAGGCAGGTCCCGGGTAGTGCCCGTCACTTCGTTGCTCAATAAACACAACAATATTTTAACAAGGTTTAAATATTTACACCAACCAAACAATTACATGACCTAACGGGACTGCCTACAATTAAAGAAGAAATATACCACCAGATCATGAACTTTTATACCAGACTAGACCAAAACAGGAACAACAACGATAATAGACTGAAAGAACTCGGCACCAAAAGACCCAAGCCCTGACATAAATACAAACTACCCCGCAGTACTATTGAATTAGAATATAGTAACTCGTAAAAATTAGAACAAATAAATAAATACATAAATAAGGGGGTTTCCATTAAGGCCGTACCGCAAGGTTAGGTCAAAGCAGGTTTATCCCCCCAAGCGAACAACAGTGCCCCCAAACAAAACTTGTACCAAACCAGTAAAACTGCTCAAGGTAGTGGGACTGTGGTATAACGACCGCTGAGGTGGTAAAAAAAAAAAAAAAAAAAAAAAACCAAGGTTTAAATAAAAACTGCATTTCAACGGAAATCTCTGTTACCTTGTTCAGTTGAAGATAAACTCAGGAAAATCTCAATTCTTATAAACCTACTAAGAGAAAGTAGAATTACAACTCTCTGAAGAAAAGTTTAAATTCACTCCGTATTAGACTAGCAGTTAGTTTAACGGATATACGGTCATGGATCAAAACGGTACATGTAGGGGTTTAAAATTCGATTTGACAATGAAATAAAATGTCAAAGAGGAGTTCGTAGCGGGTTAAGGGGTGTTTACGGTTAGCATGGATGCAGTTAACCAGCAGGGAAAATTTAACGAGTGTGCTTTGCCCTTGTCTTCTCTTTGTGAAGAATATTTGTAGAGTTATTGCACGCATACATGACAGTGATGTCGCTGTTCGTTATTTGTGTTTTCTTTGAGAGATGAAGAGGACAGAGGATGAATCACGGTGAAGTCAGATCATGCCTATTCTTCCGGTGAATACCAAGCGATCGCCGAGCTCAACATCCTCGTCCGAAACAAGAATCGCTTCATTCTACACGCACAATCAAGAGGTTTCGGATCTACCGGAAGATTTTGTATATAATGTACTGACTAGAATTCGCGCGTTAGCCAACTCCAAAATAACGAAATTTTCTGTCATCAAACTGGGTTCAAACCTATATCAACTGATTGTAGTTCACTTTGGCCCTAAGTGCTACAAAACCTTAACATGACTTAAATAATCACGCACGAGTCTGATATTCCGGAGGACGTGGTTCAAATCCCCGTCCCGCAATTCAGATTTCGATTTTCTTCGGTTTCCCGAAATCATTCTAGTCTAAACGATCGTCAGAATGGTTCTTGCGAAAGGCTACCAATGAATATATTCCCGTTCGTTCCGTCAATCGTCACTAATGTCTACGCCGAGGAAGTGTAAAGCCTTAAAACAAAAATAACAGAAGAAAATAAATAATTACAGTTGTTTGATGCGGTCGCAGACTAAGGAGGAAAATTTCCGTTCTGAATCCCGACTGTCATAAAAGTAGATTCACATCCCATTCATTAAGAATCACTTCAATCAATGTTAGAATGACGAGTATTCCAGTAAATTTAGTGAGTGAAACAATGAATCAAAACGGAAATTATACGTGGGTGATTCTCGACCTTACAAAAAATATCGAATTTATAATTTCGAAATTATTTTTCTTTCTCAACGTAATTCTGTTAAGATCAAAAGAAACTTCTGTTATATTGCCCACTGTGAAGTGATTTGCGGTAAAATGTCACTAAGCTACAGCTCTAAAGCAACAAGTGCCTCCTAATTTAATTAAATTCTATAACCACAACGAAAGAAATAAAAACAACAGAGAGATGAACCTAGATGGACGTTGCAATACAGGAACAGAAATACAAACAAAACAAGTTTCAAATGTTGTAATATATTATATTCGATTGAATTACAGAAGGCTACGAATTTTCTATTGCCGACATCCATCAAACCTCACCTAAAGCAAGTGGATAGAATACCATCTTAAATTTAATATCACGTGACGTAGTGCTAATTATAGTGTATATCTTTGCGTACAGTAGAAGTGATGGACAATGCGGCAGGGTACGTCAGTTGACTCGTTAAGCGCTGCTTTGTCACCGCCTTCAAAGAGAACGCCTTATCGGCTCTCAACTGAATGACCTAGAAAGGTTTTTTTCCTGGCTCCCGCCGTAACATGTTGGATCCAGCGACGAGGCTTGGTTGTCACAGGCGGATATTTGTCGCGACTGTAATTTCCATACAATAGTTTTTCATTTACAAATATTTGTGTAGACAAAGTTAAACACTAGGCAATTGTCACTAAAGCGGCTGCCAAGGATTTTTGTTCCTATTCGAATGAAGATGAGCCATCTAAAGTGTTGCATCTTTTTGCTTCAACCTCGTTTCGGATACGATCTGGTGATTAAGAAATGCGCATCATCATCTCCTTTACACCAATCACTGACATATGAAATACGTTCCCCATTAGCTGATAAGTAAGCTAAGAGGTGAAGGGGAAACGATTATAGTACTCACTCCACTGGTTATTAGTAAGGAAAGTACTTTACAGGTAAGCAAGGAGGTCTGATGAATCTGAAGTGACATACCGATTGGAAACTTGTATTCTCCTCCAGTGTAAAGATGCTCAACCCAACTCTACTACGGACCTACAATGCAACCCAACGATGTTTGTTTTTCATTGCGTTAGAAGACTAGACGAAACGTAAGAGGTTCTTGACAAGTTTAAGTAGCAAAGAATGGTGATATATCGTGATCTCTTTCGTGAAGAATGTTCAGGATATAGATGCTCATTTACCAAACATAACAAGTGAACCAGAACAAAAACTTACCGTTCTTCGTACAGTATGAGGAATTCTTCACTATCACCACTCCTTAGTGCATATTTCTATGGATAGAGCCAATAGCTTGTATTGGAGCGCGGGGATTTAATCACGAACACAACCGAAGATTACGTCATTTAAGCTGAATGTACGTGGCGAACTCCTGCGTCAATCAAGCTTGAAATCCATCGAGTATCAAGAACGAAACAATGAAGAGTATTCTGAATGATGGATAGGTTGGCACGCGACATATCATCCCCGTGTTTATCACAGAGGTCCACAAATGGAAAATGGAGACCTGCCCCCACATATTCCCCCGTCCACTGGTTAAGAGCATTTCTGTTCGGAAAGTCCTCATTCTCTGTAGTGGAGGGTAGGACTTGGGGTGGGAGGTGCCCCGCCGCGTGATTAATAATGAGGGGGATAAGGATTTAGTATGTTAAGGGGACCGTTTTCAACCCCTGGTTTGGAGCCGACCAGTCTTCCATTGTCTGCAGCCATCATAACTTACTGTCGAAGTACCGAATGGTGAAAATTTTTATCGCCACCGCAGATCCAAGAGGCTATTCTCCTTAGGGGATATCCATAAATTACGTGAGGTGTTTTTCCGGATTTCCGCCCCCCCTTCCCCCCCTCTGGTGAGATTTCGTGAGATCCGGCTTTTTTTTAGCTCTACAGTCGAAATTTTTTTTCACAAAACCTCACCTGAGATTTCCGTAGACCCCCCTCCCCCTTGGTGAGATCTGGTGAGATTTCGCCGGACCCCCCCCCCTATTTCACCTCACGTAATTAATGGATTCCCCCTTACGAGGAAGTTACTACTCCTAAGCTACCACTAGCAAGAGGCGTGCTGGAAAGTTTATCCATAAAACACTGTCCCGATAATGTTGAACTCGTTACATAATCGTTGTTTACCGGCGCGGTTTAGTGGACATAATACCGGCCTGCCTTCAACCTAGCACTGGTCGGCCTCGAAGGACAGAGACGATAATAAGTGCTGCGCTCACAGGTTGCAGAGCAAGGTGTAGCTGCTGGGAAAGGAAGTTTGCCTTCCGGCACTTGCTAGACGCGGACATTCCAGGGGCGCTCGAGCGTTAGGAGTTTCACTGTGCGCTCACCCTCACTTCCAGACTGCAAACAACACCAAATTAATAACCAGAATAACTTGCTTCACAACAGAAACGGAAGTGATATTACTGCGATGTGAATTTACCACACATTTTAGTTAAATAACACATCAGCTTTTTCATATTCAATGGAAATGTTCCTTCCAATCGTAAAGTGAAATGTGGTTGAGCTATTAAATTTCAACGACGTTTAACTATATAACAGCGCCATCTATCAGTTCTTGTAGAGAACTTTCGAGTAAAAGTCTTCAAATCCTTTAAATGGACTTACATTAGCAACGCTTCAGCAAGCTATTTACTGAAACGAAATAACCTAGAAGCCTCGTAATGATCCCGAACAAAGTGCACAGAAAAAGCAATAATAATGGTATAACGCACGGAAAATTTTGCCGTAAAGTAATGGCATATACAACTGTTGGTCGGGATATCCCCGAACTATTCGGGTGCCCAGTGTCTGTGATTCAATTCGCCGCGCAATCCGACTCAGTCATGACTATCCTAAAACATAACCCGTTAATGCTACCGGGAAATGAGGACCGGTAGTTTCATGTGCAATCCGAACCAGCGTCAGTATCAGAGAGAAAAAAGTGTATTTCGATGATCATAACCTAGCTTCGTTGTTGACTTCGGCAACCTTACTGATCTAAATATTAGTCATTCAAACAAACAGTTACAAGTACAGTCACTGTTTTCTATAAATAACAATCTGAATCATTACACTGTCAATTGGAAAGACCGGTTGTGTGTATAACAAAAAAATAATGAAAAGTAACGCGCAATTATGGTGTGAATATCTGGCATGTAAGGGAAGGACACAAGATGACTGCAGGTAGAATTTACAATTAATGCGTACCAAAATCGAAAACGACCAAAGACTGAGGCAAGTGAAATTATTGGAACAGCAAGTGCAGTACACCTAAGGGCCCTATTACACTAGGCGACTTGGCGGCGCAACCAGCCGCGGCACTGGTGTCTCTGTTGGCGACGCAACCAGGATTCTGGTGGCGCCGCCAGCCAGCCACTCGCACAACCGAGCAGTCACTTTGCTGTTATCCTCGCATTGTATGCGAATTGTGTAGTTGAATATGTCCAGGGAACTACAGAATGTCACTGTGGAAATGAATGGAAGTGAAAGTGTAGAGAAAACAAAGGGGTAAAGCAAGAAGAATTTCTCATTTTCGTATCTTTCCCGGTAATATCAACCTTTACTAAGTACAATGATTAAAACAAAGACGATTTAGACATTCTTAAGTAATTAAAAAACTTGTTGTCGTGTGAATACAGTTTAATTGCGATGGGGCCAACACTCCGGTAGCGATTTGCACATTTATAGCACTCTCTTCACCCTCCTCCTTTCCTCCAATGAGTCCCAATCCAGCTCCTGTATCATATCAGTTACTGACTGGGTCCTGCGATAATTTCCACAAATAAATCTACCTGCTCTTCTTTGCACACCTTCCAACTCCTGTATTTGATCTCCAAAATGTGGTCCCAAACTACACCACCATATTCAACAAATGATCTGACAAAAGTTTTGTAACCCAACTCCCTAACTTCTCTGTTACATCCTCTCATCACCCTCTTCAGCAAATGAAGGATTTTGTTACCTTTTTCTACCACCTGCCCAATTGAGTTTATCAAACGTTATGCAAAGAATTTACACTTCATCAAGCAAATCTGACCCCACTCTGTATTCATAATTAACCTTTAGATGTATTTATCTTTGTATCTTATAAGCCGACTCTTCTTGGCATTTATCTTCATTCCATGCTGACCTACCCATTTAGATATTCTATCCAGATCATCCTGAAACTGTTCAGTCTTCACCTGTTTTTATCCTATTGTATACCATTGTATCATTTGCAAAATACCTAGATTCTGACCGTAACACAGTCATGCATTAGAATAATGAACAGCAACTCCCATATTTACTTCCACTTCTCTTGATAATGTATTTCCTACTCTAACCCTTTGCTTTCTGACTTTAAGAATTCCTGTGCCCAGCAAGTAACTTTTTCATCCAATTCAATACATTTCAGATTATTTAAAACCATTTTATGGCTCACTCTGTCAAATGCCTTAGAAAGATCTAGTGCCACACTTAGTGTTGCAAACTGAAGAAAAAAAAACAAAATGTTTTTTTTCAGCTTTGTGAAAAAAAAAAAAAACATGAAAAAAAATCTAGCACCCGTGTTTTTTTTTCTAAATTTTTTTTTTTCAGAAAACAATATTTTTGATAAATTATAGTTTTAGTTAAGGAACTTCCATTTTACAAGTGTGTTTTAGGTCTTACTGAATCATATAATGTCTCACATAATGATTCATAAGTGTATCTATATAGGTAACATAATTTTATTCATCCTCTATGTCAGTACCACATTCACTAGTATCAGTAATACCAACACAAGTTCGGACGGTGTCGGAATTTTCTGTCTCTTGTTCTGTCTCCTCTAACTTCAGAAATAGTTAAATTTTGTTTTGCTGGTTGTTCTTGTATTGTACGCAAAAGATTTTGAGATTGCAATTTTAAATTGTCAGCAAAGTACACACTATGCATAAAGACTGCGCCGATAGTTCTGTATTACGGTCTTTTAAGTTTGAATTAAAATCTATTATCATACAAAATAGGAGCTTTATTTCTTTTCAATCGTTTGTTTACACCAACGGTTGCAAGGAAACGATTCATAATTAGGGACCGTGCACAAACTACGTGGCTCGGTCCAGAGGGAGGAGGGGTTAGCTGTAAGGCTACGCTGGGCTACGCGGGGAGAGGGGGGGTTCCGAGCCATGCCACGTAACTTTCCTTACGTAACATTTTTTCACAGTTAAAATGAGGAACTGAACTCACAAACAGCATGTGAGTATTTATTTCCCTCAGTTAATTATATCCGTATGTAATTTAAAATAGTCTGACAAGAGAAAACAGTGCAAAATGTCTTCTGGAATCAAAACGGAAGAAAGCTACGTGCTTCGTGAACGGGCGGGGGGGGGGGGCAAAAGCCATATAGGGCTATGTGGGGGTTCACAGGAGGCCAAAATGGAGCTATGTGGTTTATGCACGCTCCCTTACTGACAATTTAATGAGTCAATACCACTATACTCTGAGAGTTAACAAGTATACGAATATAAGGAAAGCCCAACAAGGCATAAAACCGTGGATAAATTTTAAATTCCTAATTTTTTTAAAAGCTCTGTAGGTAATTTTGTATGGCTGGCAGCACTATTTCAAATAGCAAGTATCAATCCAACCAATGGGGAATGGGGATTCCTTCTCGCGCAACTTAGTATCTTCGGGAAATCCCCGTTCATAAAGAAAATTTCAGTCAATTTTGCCAATATTTTCATTAATTTTTTTTCCTACTGAACCAGAAAAATATAGTAGATTTTAAACTAAGATAAGTACTTAGAATAAACTCTAAAACAGTCATTTTAAAAGATAACTGCCTTAGCAAATTTGAGATTTAGTAGTTGTGAAAAAAAACGTGTTCCAGAAAAAAAACATGTTTTTTTTCAAAGTTTTTTTTTCATGTTTTTTTTTCAGGCCAGAAAAAAAATCGTTTTTTTACAACACTAGTCACACTATCAACTTGGCCTCCCATTTCAAATTCATTTGAAATATCTTGCATATAGCCCACTATCTGAGATTCAAATGAATATCCTTGCCTAAAGCTATGTTGTCGATCTGAAAACTAGTTTCGTTCTTCACAGACATTTCTGATATAGTTGCATATCAATCTCTCAATCATTCTGCCCGTCACTGATGACAAAGTAATTGGCCAGGAATTTTCACCATATTTTTAACCCTTCCTTTATGAACTGGTACTACTATCGGCCTTTTCCAATCCTTTGGTAAGCAGCAAGTCTCCAAACTCATTTTAAGCAAAATTTTAAGGTAAGGTACAATATCCTATCCCACAATCTTTAATAAATCTGTAGTAATATTACCTACACCAGTTACACCAGTTTTAGCTTTCTGAGTTACTTCGCAATTTCCTGAGAATTTATTTCAAATTTTGTAGGTTCGTCATTTATACTCTCCTCTGATTCATTCCCTCCCATCACAGGATGACTGTCCCTAGTTGTCCCACCAAACCTGACACTCAGTATCTCTGCAATTTTAAAATTGTTAAGTAGAAGGGGGCATATGAACAGTAGACTGAACGCGCGGTGGCGAGTCTGGCGGCGCCACCTGGTGGCCTAGTGTAATAAGCTACGTAAGATACAATGCCCCGCCACGACTCTCGGCCACCAGTGGTTGCCGGCCTGGTCGCCGGGCAGGGCAGCCAGCCGGCCGCCAGTTTCTGGCGGCGCCACTGGCTGCCCTAGTGTAATAAGCTCCATAAGACTCTGTGCCCAGCGACGAGCAGAGCCACCAGTGGCCCGGCTGGTTGCGCCGCCAAGTCGCCTAGTGTAATAAGGCCCTAAAGGACGCAGTAGTACTGAATGCAACAAAGAATAAAAAAATTAAGCTCAGAAGCCTACAGAAAAAAAAAATAATTTCCAAAATGATTTCGTTTTATGTTTGAGGATGTTTATAGTAGTTATAGTGATTTTAAGTGCTCAGTATTTTGGAGCCTGTTTAAAATCACAATATCTTTTTACTTATTTTTGATTTTTACTTTTCTGATTATAATGATGACTTGCGGTCTACATTTTCTTCATTTTATCTTCAGTGCTTCTGAAATGTCTTACCGCAGTGATGTACCATAATAATAAAAATAGATATTTAAAAAAAAAAAAAGTACTAGATTCATAGCTATTATGCTCTGCAGCACTGGAACAAATTTACGACTTTAATGTTGTTGTTGTTGTTGTTGTTGTGTTTTTTTTTTTTTTGTTTTTTTTTAACAGAACCATGCTTATTGCTTTATTGCAGAGTATCATGAAGAATTTTGCGTTACAATAAAAGCAATTCCAGTGTTAAGATAAATACTGGAAAGATGGACACAGTGAGCAGAAATTCTATTTTTGATTTTCCAAAAAAAACTTTTTTTTTGATGTTACGTGTAAATGTTAAAAAATTTAATCAAGTCTAAGAACAATAATTAATAAGAACTAGTGACCGCCCAGAGATCGAAATTCGACCGTAATTCATTAAGTTGTTTAGTTTCTTTCATGAAAGAGTAATAATCCTAGTTTCTCTGCATTACCTATAAAATTAAAACGATACACTCCACACGTGACTGTATGCTAAATTTGAGCTTCTAATCTAACCATAGCAAATGATGAAATGTATTTATCGATGGTACATTTAGGCCGGAAAACTGCTTTAGCATTATGAAACACGCGCATTTAAAGTTATCTATCAAAATAATTTCGTCATTTTGTGTGTTCGCTATTTAAATTTGGTCTATTATTATTTTGAATCTCACGCAAATAAGTATTCCTTATTTCTTGTCTCTCTTTCTCTCTCTCTAATGAAATTACTGAAATTAAAAAATCAAAAGACACTTAACCAAAGTTTAAATTTTAAATAATCAAATGACCATATAGTATCTGGCAGAATCGTTACATTCCTTTTCAAAGTATTCCATTCATAACTTCAAAGATTAATCTCTACTCTATCCGATTCTTTCGTTTTACCAAAGACCACAGAGTGTCTCAATGCGGGGAATTCATGCAAGAACGTTGGCTCCGATCCTATTTCACGCGCGCACAAACGTTCGCAAATTAATTTTTTATTTTAATAATCTATTTGTAACATGTATTAACTATGCTTATTATATTTTTGGGTGGGGTGGGACATTCTCCACCAGTGAAAAACTGTTACTGACCTGTTGAAATTTGGATTAACTGTTTCCTTATAGTGTCCTCTTCACGTTTAGCACTCTCCTTTTCCGGAAAAGTCGCCATGAATTAAATAAAAAATGCCGAAATTTGGGATGCTCCGCAACCGCAAAATGTTAGCAGCACTGTAAAAATGACACAAAAATTATCGGTACAGGGATCATATCAATCTAAATAGGTTCGTTTTGTCATAGTGATCTTGGTTATGTTGAAATTCGGCCTGGACCAAGAGTAAAAAGTTTACGGGAAATTCGTTCTGCGCAGCCCACGTCGCAAACCAGAGACAAACTGCGCATTTGTTTACAACTGAAGCAATCGATTATCTCTGACTGCTTAAATCGATTCCAAGGTTTGTAAAATGTATTATATATAATTTTAGCTTTCTGTATTTCTTTAAGCTCCTCCGTTCGCCCAATGTTCTGGCCGCTAGATGAGCTATCTACCAGCCCTCGAAATGTTGCTTCTTGCTTCTATATAAGTTCAGAGATTAATTTCGAGTGTTTTGTTTCACCAAAGAAGACAAAGTAAGGCCGCTAGCTGCGCCATCTACCAGCCATCTGAGCGAACTACGTATGCAAGCGAGCGTTTTATTTTACTTAATTTAATGTATTTGTAACGCATATTATATATAGATTTTAGCTTCCTTCACTTCTTCTCCATATAATCTTTAACTATGCCAAATCTCACACTTCTCCGTGCGCGCAATATTCTTATAAATGTAACATAAGTTTTCGCTTAGCTTATTAATATATAGACGAAGTAGTTGCAATTAGATATTTACAAGAGACAAGGATTATTTAGGAAATATGCGCAATAAGTTTGTAAAATATTCTTACTAATATTCAGCTTGCATCTAGAAGAGGACTTAAGGAAAGTGAAGGAAAAATCAAAGGTGTAGTACCTATTTCTCAGACAGTATTTTTCAGTGCGAATGAAGTTGTACTGTTAAGAGATAAAATCCCGACAAGACTGAGAATGGTATCAAAATGTTTGGATGGCAATTTGGACAAATTATAACTGAAACAAGAAAAAAATGCAATAATTGACGCATAAATGACAACAATAGTATACTAAATATAAAAGCTGGATCAGATGCTGTCGAAGAAGTAATATCATCTTGTCACCTGGGAAACAAAATACACTAGGAAGATGTAAATATCCAGACGGTGGCAGAAACATATAAATTTGACCTGCAGTGAAGGAGCTTTCGTTTGTTCTCTCGAGAGTCATGTGAAAGGTTCCTGACATGCTTATGGATACACAACATAAAATAACTGACTTTGAAGGTAGAGTGGTAGTTAACACTGGACGTATGGGGCATTCAAATTCGGAAGCTGTTAGTGAATTCAACATTCCTCGATCCACGGTGTCAAGAGTGTACCATGAATATGTAATTCTTCAAATTACATCCCGCCATGGACAACGCAGTAACCGACCACCCCTACTTACTATCCAAGACCAGTTAGGTCTACATAGAAGTGTCAGCGTTGACATACAGGCAACGCCGCGTCAAAGAACAGCAACAATCAATGTGGGGTGTTCGGCAGACGTGACTGTGAGGACAGTGCAGCAGATTTTGGCGTTGATGGGATATGGCAGCTGAAGGCCGATGTTACTGCCTAGGCTAAATACAACATGATCGGCTGCAGCGCCTGGTTGATAACGGTTGGACCATAGATGACTGGACAAAGGTTGCGTGGTTGGGTGAGTCACGATTCCATTTGGTGAGAGTTGCTGTTAGGGTTCGAGATCCCACGAGACCATGGATCCAGATTATCAGGAAGGCACTGTGCAAACTGGTTATGGCGCCATTCTGGAATGGGTTGTATTTACATCTCATGCACTGGGACATCTTGATTGGAAATTATTATGTTAAGCTACATCAAGACCATTTGCAGCCATTCACGGCCTTTACATTTCCAAAGATCGATTCACCGGGCCAAAATCGTTCACGATTGACTGGAGGAACATTCTGGATATTTCCAGTGAATGATTTGGGCATCTTGATCACCAGACCTGAATTCAATCGAACATATCTGGGGCATGATCGAAAGGTCAGTTCCTACTCAGGCAACACTTTCTAAATTATGATGGCTGCATAGAAGGCATGGCTGAATGTTTCCTCTTGGGTCTTCTGACGCTTGTTAAGCAAGTGCGACGATGGGTGAGACACTTCGCCGGACTCATGGGGGCCTCACACGATAGTAGAAGGTACCCCACTAATTTTGACTCTTCAGTGTGAAAATGGTGGCCGATTCAATAAGGAGATCAAAAGCAGAAAATCAAAAGCAAAACTAGACATTCTTAGAAGGAAAAGCGTTTTATTAGTCTTAGAATATAGATTCTAAAATGCCGTGAGTATAACACTGTTTGGAAGTGGAATTTGGACGTCAGGAAAATGAGAAGGAAGAAAAACTGAAGCATTGAAATTTGTTGCTATGCTAATTGAGTGGACGTATTTAAATTAGAAACGAATATTTTCTGCATCTCTTAGGCGAGGAAAGGAGTGTGTGGAAGAGGCTATCAGATATAAGAGGTAGGATGATGGGGCTTATCTTAAAACATAAAGGTTTCGTTGATTTATTTGGTCAGGAGCAATCGAAAATAGGAACAGCAGAGGAATACAAAGATTAAAAATCAGTCAGGTGATAGTTGCTACCGTGTGGTTAAGGTTCCGTATCAAAGATTGTGTATTAAGGTGAATTCACTACAGGAATTAGTTCGTGAAAACTTCGTTAAAAAAAGTGATGTTTTAAATATATTTCATTATTCGTTTTGCCAACATTTGTATTAAATAGTATATGAAATCAAGCACAAAAGAAATCGCTTAAACAAACATACTGGGTCAAAGAAAAGGTTATCTTGTAAAGAATCAAATTTGATAAAATTAGAAATTTAATTTTGTTCGAAAGCCATAAACTCCAGGGTGATCTCTGTAGTTTTGATGTAATACTGCATCATTGAAAATCATGAATCAATAGTTTCTGAAATAAGTGGAGAATGAACATTTTTATTGGTTTTACTCGTATTGTAATAAAAAGACATCCATACACTTTCGGAGTCTTTTGCTAGTTTTTATGTGATACCCAAAACATATTTTTATTTCAACTGTCCATTAAAGCCCTCGTAATTATTTTAACGCATATATATATATATATATATATATATATATATATATATATATATATATATATATATATATATATATATATATATATATATATTGTTATAATGGTATAAGCCTAGAACATTTAAAATAGTCCGCATGAGTAAATTTCGAAGTTAAAAGGATTCAGAACTAATAAGGCTCAAACAAGTGATTTCATTCAGAAAATATGTAACTTTAAAATATGAAATGTATACTTGAGAATGTATGTTTTAATGAGTATGTTGATATTAGCTCAAGATGTGAAGAGATGGAGGACCGTAACAAAACAGTCTAAGGACTTAAGACGGTGCAAAATGTGAAGGATGTCATGAGTCAGTGCTGACGGTGCTCCAAGTATTTTCAAATGTTTCGTTAAATTTTAGAGAATGAATCAGAGAAAAAATATAGATTTCAATTGTTACTTATTCATGAATATAGAATAACATACGTTTAGAATTATGATGTCAGGTCAACTGTACGCACGAAATCGTTGCTCGGAATGTAAGGATGGTAGGCTGTATGGGTTTTTCTTACGGTCGTGCAGATTATACGGCTGAAAAATCGTGCAACTGCGTTTTAGTAACCTGTTGCTAATGAAAGCAACATAAGAAAAACTTAAATTACTTATGGTTTTGCCGTAACAACGAATACCAATTGTCATTCCGGCCTAGGTTAATTTCAGTTTACTTAAAACTTTCGCTTGGCCAAAGTTTATACGTTGCGGTTTATTTGATTTTCACGTATTTTTCTGACCATTTTCGTTAATGGTCTTTGTCACTTTCGCTGTGCGTGAGTTATTAGGCTGTTTAAAGTGGACATCAGACCAAATATGTTACCAAATCTAGTATTCTGGCAATTCATTTCTTGGGGCTCGCTCAACTGTTTAATAACCTAGACCCTGTATTAAGTTCTCTTGCTGTTACAGACACTATGATGACCAACGATTACATTATGAATGCCCAGCCTCAATAAAAAACCAAAGTGATGCTTTCAAGCAAGCAGGAATTCATCAAATTTTACAGAGTAAACTTTAAGACTCAAATACAACTCAAGTTTTATTTTAGCAAGTTGGAGTCTACGACCTTTGAAACAGTTAACGATAGCGCGATCGACACTGTAAGTGTTTAATACGTGTATTAATACTCGAGAGATGTTATTCACTCTAAAGGTTAAATACAGTTCAGTTTCGTATTTAGTCAGATCAGGTCAACCTGTCGTTACCTTTGATCCTAAAAACTGGAGCTTTTCTAGACCCGTGACGATACGCAGTAAACGGTCACGGCCTTACACTAGTACTTAAGTAAAAGTCTTAAGCAGCAGATATTCAAAATTCTAATAAGGCAGAAGCACCAAATGACGACAAATGTGTGGTGCAACACGTAATTAGGAAAGAAGGCGACACGATTATAACTAAAACGACATGCATTTTACAATTGATAAAAGCAGTGATACAATATTTTATTGAGGGGAGAGCTTAATAGCATAATGTTTTTAATGGAGTCACACTGTATGATTTGGCATGGACAACGTTAACGTAATTATATGGCCGTTGGCTATCTCGACACAGAAACCACATGCGCATAGTCTTGGAAGTAACCAAGGACTGGTAAACAGATATTATCGCCAAATGTATTCTTGTCAGAAGGAATAGTTGCCTAGTAACAGCCATGATGAAACCGTCAAGCTTCTTATGTTCATCGAAGAACACACGACACTACTTCGAATTCACTCATCTCTATACGTCTGACTAGCTTCATACAATGCACCAACAGCGTCCCATATGTAGCACTGGTAAGCGTGGTTACGACTAGTTCAATGCTTCTTCTACTATTGTTTTTAGACAATACGAGCAACCATCACACTAATTAATCTTTCACAGACAAATTAAGTGAGAATTTTGTTCGTACGACTCTTTGCATAGACAGAGAGTATTGTTTCTCCATAAAACAGCTTAAAGCTTTACTTAGAATTTGCATAAAATTTTGACACATGAAATAATTTAAAAAACACAGCTTTGGCACGAAACATGGTACTAATCTGGATAAAAAACATTCTTTATGCTAACTGAAGACATAAGCTATCACTATGTGCAGTTTCGCTGAAATGGGCTTATTAGTTTTTATAGAAATGAGCGAAGAGGGAAGATTTTTTTTCTTCAAATTTTGCCGTTTCGGAATCTGTATGATCTGGAACTTCGTAACTTATCTGGATAAAAACTAGTCTACTTCTTGACTCATGACGTAAGCTACCACTATGTGTAGTTTCGTTATAAACTCTCCGGTAGTTCTTATCTGATTCGTGAACAGACAGACAGAGAAAGATTCCAAATTTTGTGGTTTTGGTTAGTATACATTGAAACTATTCTATATATATATAAAGCTGTTGCAAACTGTGTCTATGTTGCTTTGTTTCGGCATCACGCAAAAAACTGCACAACCGATTTGGATGGGGTTTATACAGTTTGGTAGCTTGTGTCCCAGTTTAAAATCTGTGTTATATATTATGACTCCGGGAGTCGGAGCAACAAAAGAAACTTCCACTTTTTTTAGCGTCATATATAAGTTATTTATGTAAGTTAGCAAGGAAAACTCTTCAGTATGATCATGGGAATAGTTTAACATCTCGGAAATCCAATTTGTCACGTTAAATTCTTCAAGAAATCGGAGTTAAAAATTATAAAATAAAAAATTGCTCATTCTATTTCCGTAGATAAGCCGTTACACTATAGTGGCTGGATAATGGGCCACCAACTTTCAAATCTGAAATATGAAATTTAGTTTTGGCATAGCTCGTTCTGCGTATCTTAACATGTGATGAACCATCCGCAGTTCAGTCCTAATTAAGCCGTGGTCCTCTCCTGTGTTAGGTTATCCGTCAATGACGGTGGCGAACTGTTCAGGAAATTGAAACTGTGCTATTGAGGCGACTGATAAAGACTTACGCTTCTACGGAGCATTAATCACATGGTAATGTGATAAGCCTACGGATACATATATGTATGTGGATCTCATTAAACGAGTATTTCGTTGAAACATTATCGAGAATACGAAGGCTCTTTATCTTCTAGGCTAAACAACACGTATGTTAGACGTATACGTACGCAATACTATTGTGAATTTTGTCCTAGGGTGTTGCTTTATTTACTTACCTCTTACTGACATTGATATCGTTAGAGTAGGAAGAGGATGGGAGAAAGTTACAGGAAGGACTTCGGCCACTCATTAAAGGGAATCATTCCACTATTTATCTGAACTGGTTTTTGGAAACCGGGGGAAACTTAAACCTGGATGTCCGGATCGGCCAAACTGGATAGTTGATTGCTCACCCACCAGGCTTGGTCACTGCAGTGATGGCGGCTTAGCAGGCGTGGAGGCCAGTATTAACGTTCACTTTGGATGACGCACCTCCACTATATAGCTATTTTCTCATCGGTTGTCTTTCTATTTTCCTGGTGTTATGGTCCTTTTAACTACTTAGATTAAGATCGACTTTTCTACTGGAAAACATAATATGTTCAACGATCGTATGACTGAGCCATCGCGCATTGATAATGAAAGGTAATTTTTTCATCTGTCCGGTAACAGCCCACCTTACGGCAAATATTGTTCTTCTTCTTCTTCTCGTGTAGATGACAGCATCAAATATGAGGTAGTTTTTCTGCCAATGCGATGGCTTTGTCAGTTGCTGATTGGAGGTCAAACTGAGATACATTTATTCCAATTTGTGGACAAGATAGCAAATGTACCATGGTTTCTCTCTCCCCGCACGTACATGTGGTATCTGGCTGTTCTCCCAGGTATCCCCAAGTGGCAAGTGTATCTTTGCAGCGGCCATCTCCAACTCGAAGCCTGTTTAGCGACTTCCATATGGGCCATGGTTGTTCAGACCCAGGTGGTAGACCCTCTTTGGGCTTGATCCACTCAAACCCTTGTTGTAATCTCTTCTCCCAAGCCAGTATTCTTTCATTGCTTGGAGCTGCAGTTGGTGGCTTTGAAGTTCGCATGAATCTTGAACGGGACTTTAGTCTCGATTGCGCTGGTGTATAGCCATGTAGAGGGTGTCTGACGTCTTCATTCAGTTTAAGTCTTGCCACGATGGTGGCAACTTCCCAGCGTATATCTTCAGGGGAGATGCCAGCTAGTATCCCCACTTTGCTCACAGACGATGGTCTGAGACAACCTGTGATGAGCCGGCATGTTCTGTGGAGCATGGCTGGATTTTTGCCACACAGGACATGCATACTCCTCTGCGGAGTAGCATAATGCTAAGGCAGAGGTGCGGATGACGCTTGGGTTAGCTTCCCAGCTAGATCCGGTCAACTTGCTTAAGATGTTGTTGCGTGCTGATACTTTCATCTTGACATTGCGACAGTGGCTTTTAAAAGTGAGACCTCTATCAAGAGTTACGCTCAGGTATTTTGGATTTTCACTGTACAACAGAGTTGATCAATTCCAGGTCACATTCAGCTTTCGCTTAGCGCATTTATTGCGCAAGTGAAATGCACAGACTTCGTTTTTTGTTTTTGTTTTTGTTTTTTGGCTTGAGGTATTTCTGCTTGTAGTAGATTCCAAGGGATTCAAGAGCTGTTGTAAGTCTACCCTCAACGGCCTCAAAAGTCACATATTGAGCTGCTAGGGCAAGATCATCAACGTAGATAAACGACATACAATGGTTTTCCAGGGGTTGATCATTGGTGTAGATGTTAAATAAAGCTGAAGCGAGAACACTTCCTTGAGGTAGTCCATTTTTTGGTTTGCGTGGATGGCTTTTTGAATTCTGAAAGCTGACGTAGAATTGCCTATTACTGAGAAGTTCGTAGACTATTTTTGTGAAACCGAAATCCCGGGTCATGTTGTAAACTTTAGGAAGGAGTTTTTTTATGCTGATCGTGTCATAGGCTGCTGTCAGGTCAACGAAGCCTACTCCAGTAACTAAACCGTTTTCGAAGCCATCTTCAATATATTGTGTTAGGTGTAGGACTTGGTCTGAGCAGGAGCGGGCTGTTCTGACTCCGGCTTGTTGAGGTATTAGTTTGTCTTCAATAACAGGTGAGAGGCGTCTCAGAAGCATCGTCTCAAAAAGTTTATAGACGTGGCTGAGGAGTGATATCGGGCGGTAGCTATTGGCATCATTTGGAGGTTTACCAGGTTTTAGTAGTGCTACAACTGGAGCTATCCTCCAGAGCTTAGGAATCTTACAACTGTGTAAAAATTCATTGAACATCCATTTTACTCCTCTCTCCCCCAGCTGTTTGATCTGCTCAACGTGGATGTGGTCAACACCTATAGCTTTTCCGTCTTGGAGTGCTTTAATGCAGGATGTTATTTCTTCGAAAGAGAAAGGTGGCACTAATGATGGAATTTTCACTAGTGGTGTCACGGATAATCTTGGTCCCTGTGGTCCGGTTCTTGCTTTTGCTGGCTTGTTTGCTATTAAGAAGTAGCTGGTGCGCAATATTATCAGGAGTGATGTTGTACGACTGCGTATAACTGCGTGGTTTGACGAGGGTCGTGTGTGAGTTTTTTTAAGAGTTTTTATGTGCTCTTTTGCTATTATGAGATATATCAGTGTTACTGACAAGGTCAGTCCACGTTTTTCTTCTCGAAGCTCCAATTGCCTGCATTACTAATTCCCCACATTCTCTGGTTACTTCAGAAAATGGATCTTCCTGAAACAGATGACAGTATTGAGTGTACAGGTCGGCTTCGCTGGACTGCAGTCCAGGGATGTAGTTCGTTCTGCAGCCTCGCAGGATGCACTGTCGCGAAGCTTTTTGAATGATTTTTACAAACTGTTCAGTTCATAGTTTAGTGTCTCTGGAGCTAATTATTAAGGCACTGTGATGATGTTTGGCGCTCGACGACACAAGGGTTAATGCTTCGGTCTCCTATGCTGGAAGAAACTTTTACAAGGTTCTACTTCCCAAAGAGAACAGGAAAAATGGTAGTGAACAATTCATAATCACCAGATGGTGGAACAATTCATATGCTTGTTGAAACAATTTGTTGAAAATATTTAATGCGTTAAGCTTAAGCTTATGGATGCTTCGTAACATGATGTTCTTGTAAGCCACTTAGCTTCACTGAGTGATTTAATGTGGGACGACAAACAAATTGTGAAAGTTATTTATTTATAACCGATTCGATTAAATCCATCTCTTGTTGGTGGATTAACTAGCCTAAAAATAGTTTTTCCTATGTATGAGACTATTTGTAATAGGTAATCCGTATCTCAAATATTTAAGAGATGTGTAACCCGCTGACGAGTGTCGAGAATTAAGATGTCAAGTGTTTCAGACAGTCTCTGCGAAATTTGCTCGGAACCGTGGAATGGTGTGGATTTGTATGCGAAACAAAAGTGCAGAGTTTTTGGTTTATATGTAGATACATCCTGAAGACTTAGATAGATCAAGAAGACTCAAAAAAAAGGTTTGAAGATACAATAGTGGTCGCTGATGAATCCCGCATTTTTTATGGCAGGAAACTTTTTCAAGCACCACAACCAGTTCAAAATCATGTTTAGATGACAATCCCACTGTCAGAATTTTGTATCGCTTATATAAAACCTGATGCGAACAAGATCAACTGTAGAACCAGTTGGGAAACCTAAAGCGGGTGCTTTAGGAGGATCATATTATAATCGGAGGGGAATACGCCTGCCAGTAAGCAGTGAATAATTACGTTGTATCCTCGAGTGAAACGTTACAAAAGAAGTCATCACCTTCCTTCCGGCCAGATGTTCGAGGGCGACTCTTTTAAAGTTGTGGTTAAAATAGGTATTCCTTTCGCAGTCACTGCCGGGAAGGGGGCGTAACTGAAACCCACCACCTTACTAATCGCCTGTAAGATTGGACTTGCAAATACCTTCTCCTTCTACTCATATTCCGTAAATAACGGTTTTTATGACAATAAATTCGGTGGATGGATTTGAAACTGCCTCTAGTGGGATTATTGATTTGGTGCTTACTCATTAAGTCGCCGATGGAAACTCGGGGGAGTCCCACAAAGTCAACAGACTGGCGCAAACTTGCCGTCTCACAAAACTTTAATAGAAAATTCTTCAATTATAATTCTGCCTTCGGCCTTGAAGTTTCTTTTCTGCTCAAATATGAGGTCTGGAGAACTTCCGCCACACTTCCAGAGAATAACAGCGCAGTGTTTAAGCTTGTGACGTCATTTGTGAACACTGTTGGCTAGAATTCGGGAAACAGTAGCCAATCAACAGGGAAACGTATTAGGAAAATTAGTTAACGGAAAAATCTGGTGATTGAGGGATGTTAAATAAGGCCGATAACACGTCCAAGAACTTCTCGCGGGTTTAGTAGTGGGGTGTACTTAACAGCCCGGTGATGTTAGTTGTTTGTAAAGTAGTACAAGTTGTAGTAAATGTTTGCTATATTACAATATTAGATCGTAGTATCTGTACTCCACATCCCTCCAGCAGTAGTACCACCCAGCCCGGGGGTGAACGGTCAACGGCTGATTCGTGTATGTAGGAGGCCGCGGGTCAATCCATAGACCGACCATCCATATTTAAGATCCCAAGTAAATGCCGGAATAATTCATCCAAAAGACAATGGACGTGATACTTCTCATTCGTTGTCGCCAATACTCTCCCACTTCTAACGAATTCGACGTCGACGAAATGCAAGACTTGAAGGGAAATAAAAATCGATCGTAATAACCCAGTGATGTAGAGTTAGTGTATTTTCTCCAGCTAACATAACTGTGTCTTTTTGATGAGTGTGACGAATCTGTTGCCACAAGGACCACCTATATTATCTTCCGATAAAGCAGTATCGTATCACAAGCATTAATTTTTGAGACAAGTCAGTACCATATGAACTACATAATACGTATCTGTTAAGATTATCTTATATATAAAATTCTCGTGTCACAATTTTCGTTCCCATACTCCTCCGAAACGGCTTTACCGATTCTCATGAAATTTTGTGAGCATATTGAGTAGGTCTGAGAATCGGCCAACATCTATTTTTCATCCCCCTAAATGTTAAGGGTAGTCCACCCCTAATTTTTTTTTTATTTTTTAGACAAAATTTTTATTTTTTATTTTTTTTATGATACAACATACAAAAATACATACAATCCTAAATTTTCACCCTTCTACGATCAACCCTTATTTTTTAATAGCCATTTTAGGAATTCTTTTTGGATGCACCGGGTGGAACTGGCAAAACATTCGTTAATTCGCTAATTCTTGCTGAAATACGATCAAATAATGGCATCGCATTGGCCGTTGCATCATCGGGCATTGCAGCAACTTTATTGGATGGAGGCAGAACAGCTCATTCAGTATTTAAGCTGCCACTAAATATTCAGAATAACCCTGACGCAGTATGCAACATTAAGAAACAATCGTCCATGGCCACCGTGCTGAAACGGTGTAAAAACATTCGCTTGAGGCGTTGAACAGGACATTGAAAGATATTAAAAACAACGACAAACTATTTGGCGGAACTCTGTTGGTCCTTTCAGGTGATTTCAAACACTTCCAGTCATTCCACGTTCAACATACGCTGATGAGATCAACGCTTGCTTAAAATCATCTCCATTGTGGCGTAATATTGAAAAATTACAGCTAAAAGTAAATATGCGCGTTCAAATGCTTCAAGATCCATCCGCTGAAACATTTTCAAAACAACTCTTAGATATCGGTGATGGAAAAGTTGCTATAGATGAAAGTGGATACGTAAAATTACCGACCGATTTCTGCACAATCGCTGATTCGCAAGATACTCTCATTGAACAAATATTTCCCGATGTACACACACAGTACATAAATCATGAGTGGCTTGCAGAAAGAGCAATTTTAGCGGCAAAAAATGTAGACGTTTTGTTACTTTTATATTCCCTCATCGTTCACAGCGCTCCATGCCTATTTCACGAATATACCACATTCTTACATACATACAATATACACATTCTTACATGCATACATACTTACAATAAGTAAGCTATTTTTTGTCTACACTAGAAATTACTTGAAAGTTATTTATATGGCAAAACAACGTTTGCCGGGTCAGCTAGTATATATATATATATATATATATATATATTTTACTTATGGCTTTACGCCTCGTTGACGTCGAGAGGTGGGATGGGACTGGGGACAAGGACCGGGTAGGAATTCGGCAACGGCCTTTTGAAGGAAGCATCCCGGCATTCGCCTGGAGTGATTGGGGGAAACCATGCAAAACCAAAACTTGGATGGCCCGATGGGGATTCGAACCGGCGTCCTCCCGAATGCGAGGGCAGAGCGTTAACCGCTCACCCACCACGCTCGACTGAAGATTAGAGGAGAATGACCACTATTTAAGAGGCTCAGCTCTCACTTGGAGGGTTTTTATTGTATTATTATGCTGGTGCCAAGTGCAGGTATATTCCCGCAGCGCAAATGACTACTCTAACAGCAATTACTGATAGAATTATCAATGTAATTTAGCTGTCAGTTTAGCTAAGTGTTTTATGGCTGCACCACGCCAGAGGGGAAGGGGGCAGGCGTGTTTAAATCATGTAACCAGTTTATTGGCCATCCTGATACGATTTTGGCATATTTTCCGCATTCATCTAGGAGAACTAAAACACGCAAAGCTCTAATTATTCACTGACTTGTGCTAACACTGACTAACATCCTTTAAGATATGAGTCTCGCAGGCAGAAAATTCTATTTCAATTTATCACGTAGAAAAAAATATTCGGAAGTTGGTAGCACTTCCTCGTTTAGTAACGAAGGCGCACTGTTTGACAGATATAAGGGGAAGGAAAAAAACGACATTCTTACAAAAGAAGCCATGAAACCAAGAGATCTTTAGGGAACACATGATTTTCTTTTTTTGTTAGACAAGCTTCAGGAAATGGCATAGAGGATTTAATGATGAATTAGAACTTGTGAATAAACAACCATCTCCATATTCGAAAACACCAACTACGGAAATAATTTTCTTGTCAAGGAATATGTACACCAATGTGTCAAAACGCAAGCGATACGTCTCTAATAACGCGTGGGTGCCCCGTCAGCTCAGCTAAGTGCATGAACTCGGCGAAGCATAGACTCAGTTAGTCCCTATGAACCGTGCTGCGCGCTCACAATTACGTTATTGCGGAACGTGCTGGATCTATGCGGTTTATATGCTCTAGGTAAGCGAATCAGAATGCTCTTCAAACCAATATCTCCAATCCTAGATTGGTGACGCAGCATCTTATCTTCCTTGAACTCGCCATCTTTATCAGGGTCCGTGACGTTCGTATTGTAATAAACACGAACCAGCTGAGCAAACTGACCCAACCATATCAAATAAATAAGCCCCACTTCAATATGGAACTATCAAGAGCTTGCACAGCAGCATCCATTATATCATGAAGGTTGCATCTCGCCGGAATCTGAGCTTTGCGTTATACCAACTGGAAGCACGAACCACGGCTAACTTCTAACTGCCGACGCCATGCTGTGCTACTAGTGAAGACCTTCTGCTGCCATATTTCGCCGGTTTCAAATATCGCTGCACGTACGTACAGACACGTCATTGATGAGTTCTTCATTGGCTGTGGCAATCATTTTGAGTTTTGCCGTTCCTACGTTGGCACGGACGCATATAATTGTCTCTGACCCTCAGTGTAGGATCGTTCTATGAGTATTGATTGGGTATGCCAGGATGACTGACACGTAAGGGTTCTAAAGGGTTAACCTACGATACCCTATGACTTGCGCCGACTTTCTTCGTATCTTCTGCTCTTGAATTCTTCTTTCTTGAACCTATCCTCCTCTTCTCTTGTGCTAGTAAATAAACATGAGCATCGAGGGTAACTTGTATCTAGAAGAGGGAGCGGACAGCTGTGAGCTACTTGAAATGAAACAATGTCTCTGGAAACCCCATTTAATTGCACTGGACCATAAATCAACTACAGTCGATGTTGTACAAATTCAGAGGTATCCCGTAACCCGTAATACTGACCCTAGGGATGAAACTTAGCCCTACAGTTCACAACTAACAGAGAATGGTGAGGTTGGTGCAGCGAATATCTATTCCGAGGCCTAGATGTTAACTTGTAGCTCGTCAGTGAAGAAGTGAGACTGATCAATGTATTCCGTCTTGCTGGAAACTACTGGCTTGTTCAAGTCCAGCTAACAGAACTGACTTCAGCATTCCTATTTACACACATTTATTGCAAAGCGTGCGCCGTCTGCACATCGCGATCCTGATGTCCTAATGTTGAAGGAATGTCAGTGTGATAAGTGACACAAAAACTGTTGATAGATTCTGTTTAATGACACTAGCAGTGTCAATAAAGCCAAATTTCTTTGTTTGATGATTTTTATTATGGCTTTATGCCTCGTCGACGTCGAGGTCATTAGAGGCAGGGAAGGATTGGAGATAAGGAACGGAAATGAATTCGGTCATGGCTTTTTGAAGGAAGGACCTCGGCATTCGCCTGGAGTGATACGGGGAAACCATGGAAAACCCAAATCTGGCTGCCCAGACGGAGAATGGAACCCACGTCCTGCCGAATGTGAGGCCAGAGCGTTAACCATTCACCCACCACGCTCGGTTTTGACGATTTAACTAATGACGTACAATTACAGCACGGTGCGACTCGAAATATGAGTGTACACCGACCAGTCACGAGGTGGATTACTACTTTTCAAATCCTGGTAAATCATCCGCATCAAGTAAACAGTATACCAAGTGAGAAGGCGACCACCGCATGGCTCTCACCACTCCACATCCATCTTATTCTATCGGAGTGAATAGCATCTCGCAAGTATACCTCACCAACGTCCCTATGGCTGCTGGGTTATTCTGGAGAATTTATACAGTGAAATTTCTGTTCAAAATTCTGAACTAGTCTCTTAGCTGTGCGCTTGCTACTCCCATAGAAACCACTATTCTATTTAAGGATGTTAGAGATCTCGGTAACCTGTTGCGTGAATACCAATTACTACGCAGTGCAATCCACAAACCCATTACTCCAAGCTTTGGTTAACCGCGTTGCTGGCTACCTGTAAATCTACCACGCTTTCTGCTGATAGATGTTGTAAGGTGCCACAGACGACCTTTTCGAAAAGACGTCAAACCCGGCATTTTATTTTTATTAACATAACATAACTTTTTCGACTATAATCTTTCGTTTCATCTTGTGATAATCCCGTTTACGTATCCATCAGAATCTATATTTTATATTACCTGCATCGCTTATGTCTGATGTTTAGCTTTTCTCCACTTACTTCTACTGTAACACATGTTTAACTATTTACGAATTAACCAGACCACTTCGGGAAAAAGTAGAAAACCTAAATTTGGATGACCGGGCGTGGTATCGACCCAGCGTCCCTCCGAATACAAGGGCTGAGCACTAAACATTCATCTAGCAGGCTTGGACTAAGTATTAATAGAATGTTTAGTGCTGAATGTTTTCTCCTCTTGAAGGCAATATTTTGTCCTGTTTACATGTGAATCAGAAATGCTTCTCGCTTTTGACGTCCATTATTTTATTCCCCATATAATCTCTTGCTTTTTATTTTACGTATTGAATTTTTTGCTATTACAACTAGTCTTCAAGATTTTTATATACCTTTTATTTATATTTAATACAAATTCCTGTCCGAGAATCTTACGCACACTGTTCGGTAATCACTTCAAACTTTGAATCTCGTCAGCCTAGTCAATATGTCGTCCCGTTCTGATTCCTGCTCTGTGATTCTTTACTCAATATTGAATACATTGTTTTGATTCCTGTCTGGTTTCCGGAATGGCTCAATAACGTTGAATATTAGTAGTGGTGGACCACAGCCATCGCTCACTGCTCTTGTTTATTGCTTATGCTGAGATTTCATTCTGAATACCATGTTGTATTGTGATTATTAATACAGAAAGCGTCGTGGTTAAATGAACAATGATTTATTTATAACCACTAAAAACTTTCACGAGATTTTAAATAACCAATGGTACTGTGAAAACATTCCCACTAAGTAGTATTCTCAACATGATATGCAACAATACATACGCTCAAAATCAATTGAACAAAATAGATTTATTTACATTTATGGAGAAGAATGTCATCAACACGCGACATGAGAACGCCACACAAACAGCCACCGATGAATATATATATATATGACTATAATCTTAGTATACCGACGAATTATGCAGTTGTAAAGTAGTTTTATTGACGTATCCACTATACGGCGCTATAAAAAGCCACAACCAGGAACATTAAGAGTTTACAAAATATGACACTTGAACACTACATTGCTCTATTGCGTTTTTTTTGTCTTAATAATTGAATACGTTGAATACGACGGACTATCGATAGTCAATTGTATAGATACTTCTGACCGAGCGTGGCGGTGTAACGAATAGCGTTCTGGCCTCGCATTCGGGAGGACGGCGGTTCGAATCTCCATCCGGGCATCCAGATTTGGGTTTTCAATGGTTTCCCAAATCACTCCAGACAAATGCCGGGATGCTTCCTTCAAATGGCCATGGCCGAATTCCTTCCCATTCCTTGTCCCCCATCCTTTCCCGTCTCTAAAGACCTCGCTGTTAGAGAGACGTAAAGCAGTAAAAAAAAAAAAAAAAAAAAAAGATATTTCTGCGCAATAACGAATGATACGAAACGACCCGCATTTAAATTCATTTTATTATTAGGATTTGGAAAAATCAACGACGGACACAAAAATTCTAAAAGAACATCTCCAAACAGTCGATCCCATTAGTTTTACCCAGTATAAAGACATTATTATATTAACACAAATCCGCAATTGTTGCCGTTGCTTAGTAACCGTTTGTTCATCCAGCATCTGCATATACAGAGCACTTGATCTTCGCCATGTATTTTCTGACGACGGAAGAATGAAGAACACTTAGCA
>JARYHS010013631.1:187825718-187849434 GCA_031002005.1 Vandiemenella viatica | reverse complement strand
ATTTATCAGGTCTTGTAGAGAACTTTCGAGTAATAAGTCTTCAAATCCTTTAAATGGACTTACATTAGCAACGCTTCAGCAAGCTATTTACTGTAACGAAATAACCTAGAAGCCTCGTAATGATCCCGAACAAAATGCACAGAAAAAGCAATAATAATGGTATAACGCACGGGAAATTTTCCCGTAAAGTAATGGTATATACAGCTGTTGGTCGGGATATCTCCAAACTGTTCGGGTGCCCAGTGTCTGTGACTCAATTCGCCGCGCAATCCAACTCAGTCATGACTATCCTAAAACATAACCCTGTAATGCTACCTGGAAATGAGGACCGATAGTTTCATGTGCAATCCGAACCAGCGTCAGTATCAGAAAGAAAAAAGTGTATTTCGATGATTATAACCTAGCTTCGTTGTTGATTTCGGCAACCTTACTGATCTAAATATTAGTCATTCAAACAAACAGTTACAAGTACACTCACTGTTTTATATAAATAACAATCAGAATCATTACTATGTCGATAGGAGAAGACCGGTTGTGTGGATAACAAAAAAATTATGAAAAGTAACGCGCAATTATGGTGAATGTCTGGCATGTAAGGGAAAGACACAAGATGACTGCAGAATTTACAATTAATGCGTACCAAAATTGAAAACGACCAAAGACTGAGGCAAGTGAAATTATTGGAACAGCAAGTGAAGTACACCTAAAGCACGCAGTAGTACTGAATGCAACAATTAAAAAAATTAAGCTCAGAAGCCTACAGAAAAAATGCTTATTGCTTTATTGCAGAGTATCATGAAGAATTTTGCGTTATAAGAGAAGCAATTCCAGTGTTAAGATAAATACTGGAAAGATGGACACATGGACACAGTGCAGCAGAAATTTTATTTTTGAACTTTTTTTTTTTTTTGATGTTACGTGTAAATGTTAAAAAATTTAATAAAGTCTAAGAACAATAATTAATAAGAACTATTGATCGCCCAGCGATCGAAATTCGACCGTAATTAATTAAGTTGTTTAGTTTCTTTCATGAAAGAGTAATAATCTAGTAATTCTCTGCATTAGCTATAAAATTAAAACGATACACTCCACGCGTGACTATATGCTAAATTTTAGCTTCTAATCTAACCATAGCAAATGATGAAATGTATTTATCGATGGTTCATTTAGGCCGGAAAACTGCTTTAGCTTTATGAAACATGCGCATTTAAATGTATCGATCAAAATAATTTCGTCATTTTGTGTGTTCGCTATTTAAATTTGGTCTATTATCATTTTGAATTTCACGCAAATAAGTATTCCTTATTTCTTGTCTCTCTCTCTCTCTAATGAAATTACTGAAATTAAAAAATCAAATGACACTGAACCAAAGTTTAACATTTTAAATAATCAAATGACCATATATTATCTGGCAGAATCGCTACATTCCTTTTCAAAGTATACCTTTCATAACTTCAAACATTAATCTCTACTTTATCCGAGTTTTACCAAAGACCTCATTGTTTCTCAATGCGGGGAATTCACGTAAGAACGTTGGCTCCGATCCTATTTCACGCGCACACACACGTTCGCAAATTAATTTTTTATTTTAATAATCTATTTATAACATGTATTAACTATGCTTATTATATTTTTGGGTGGGGTGGGACATTCTCCACCAGTGAAAAACTGTTACTGACCTGTTGAAATTTGGATTAACTGTTTCCTTATAGTGTCCTCTTCACGTTTAGCACTCTCCTTTTCCGGAAAAGTCACCACGAATTAAATTAAAAATGCCGAAATATGGGATGCTCCGCAACCGCGAAATGTTAGCAGCACTGTAAAAATGACACAAAAATTATCGGTACAGGGATCATTTCAACCTAAATAGGTTCGTTTTGTCATAGTGATCATGGTTAGGTTGAAATTCGGCCTGGACCAAGAGTAAAAAGTTTACGGGAAATTCGTTCTGCGCAGCCCATGTCGCAAACCAGAGACAAACTGCGCATTTGTTTACAATTGAAGCAATCGATTATCTCTGACTGCTTAAATCGATTGAAAGGTTTGTAAAATGTATTATATATAATTTTAGCTTTCTGTATTTCTTTAAGCTCCTCCGTTCGCCCAATGTTCTGGCCGCTAGATGCGCTCTCTACCAACCCTCGAAATGTTGCTTCTTGCTTCTATATAAGTTCAGAGATTAATTTCGAGTGTTTTGTTTCACCAAAGAAAACAAAGTAAGGCCGCTATCTGCGCCATCTACCAGCGATCTGAGCGAACTACGTATGCGAGCGAGCGTTTTATTTTACTTAATTTAATGTATTTCTAACGCATATTATATATAGATTTACCTTCCTTCACTTCTTCATATAATCTTTAACTATGCCAAATCTCACACTTCTCCGTGCGCGCAATATTCTTAAAAATGTAACATAAGTTTTCGCTTAGCTTATTAATATATAGATGAAGTAGTTGCAATTAGATATTTACAAGAGACAAGGATTATTTAGGAAATATGCGCAATAAGTTTGTAAAATATTGTTACTAATATTCAGCTTGCATCTAGAAGAGGACTTAAGGAAAGTGAAAGAAAAATCAAAGGTGTAGTACCTATTTCCCAGACAGTATTTTTCAGTGCGAATGAAGTTGTACTGTTAAGAGATAAAATCCCGACAAGACTGAGAATGGTATCAAAATGTTTGGATGGCGATTTGGACAAATTATAACTGAAACAAAAAAAGAAATGCAATAATTGACGCATAAATGACAACAATAGTATAATAAATATAAAAGCTGGATCAGATGCTGCCGAAGAAGTAATATCATCTTGTCACCTGGGAAACAAAATACAAAAGTGACAAAATCATGGGACAAGGAAGATGTAAATATCCAGACGGGGGCAGAAACATATAAATTTGACCTGCAGTGAAGGCGCTTTCGTTTGTTCTCTCGAGAGTCATGTGAAAGGTTCCTGACATGCTTGTGGCTACACAACATAAAATAACTGACTTTGAAGGTAGAGTGGTAGTTAACACTGGACGCATGGGGCATTCAAATTCGGAAGCTGTTAGTGAATTCAACATTCCCCGATCCACGGTGTCAAGAGTGTACCATGAATATGTAATTCTTCAAATTACATCCCGCCATGGACAACGCAGTAACCGACCACCCCTACTTACTATCCAAGACTAGTTAGGTCTGCATAGAGGTGTCAGCGTTGACATACAGGCAACGCCGCGTCAAAGAACAGCAACAATCAATGTGGGGCGTTCGGCAGACGTGACTGTGAGGACAGTGCAGTGGATTTTGGCGTTGATGGGATATGACAGCTGAAGGCCGATGTTACTGCCTCGGCTAAATACAACATGATCGGCTGCAGCGCCTGGTTGATAACGGTTGGACCATAGATAACTGGAAAAAGGTTGCGTGGTTGTGTGAGTCACGATTCCATTTGGTAAGAGTTGCTGTTAGGGTTCGAGATCCCACGAGACCATGGATCCAGATTATCAGGAAGGCACTGCGCAAACTGGTGATGGCGCCATTCTGAAATGGGTTGTATTTACATCTCATGCACTGGGGCATCTTGATTGGAAATTGTTATGTTAAGCTACATCAAGACCATTTCATGGCCTTTATATTTCGAAAGAACTATGGGGTTTTCCAGAACGACAATGCCACATTTCACCGGGAAAAAATCTTTCACGTTTGACTGGAGGAACATTCTGGGTATTTCCAGCGAATGATTTGGGCATCTAGATCGCCAGACCTGAATTCAATCGAACATATCTGGGGCATGATCGAAAGGTCAGTTCCTACTCAGGCAACACTTTCTAAATTTTGATGGCTGCATAGAAGGCATGGCTGAATGTTTCCTCTTGGGACTTCCGACTCTTGTTGAGCCAGTGCGACGGCGGGTTGGTAAACTTTGCCGGGCTAAAGGGGGCTTCACACGATAGTAGAAGGTACCCCACAAATTTTGACACTTCAGTGTAAAAATGATAGCCGATTCAATAAAGAGAGCAAAAGCAGAATATCAAAAGCAAAAGGAGACATTCTCAGAAGAAAAAGCGTTTTATTATGTTAAAAATTAGCCTTAATCTCAGAATATAGGTTATAAAATGTCGTGAGTATAACACTCTATGGAAGTGGAATTTGGACGTCAGGAAAACGAGAAGGAAGAAAAACTTAAGTATTGAAATTTGTTGCTATGCTAATTGAGTGGACGTATTTAAATTAGAAACGAATATTTTCTGCATTTCTTAGGCGAGGAAATGAGTGTGTTGAAGAGGCTATCAGAAATAAGAGGTAAGATGATTGGGCTTATCTTAAAACATAAAGGTTTTGTTGATTTATTTTGGTCAGGAGCAATCGAAAATAGGAACAGCAGAGGAATACAAAGATTAAAAATCAGTCAGGTGGTAGTTACTACCGTGTGGTTAAGGTTCCGTATCAAAGATTGTGTATTAAGGTGAATTCACTACAGGAATTAGTTCGTGAAAACTTCTTTAAAAAAAAGTGATTTTTTAAATATATTTCATTATTCGTTTTGCCAACATTTGTATTAAATAGTATATGAAATCAAGCACAAACAAATATACTGGGTCAAAGAAAAATTATGAAAACGTTCACACTCTTTTTTTAATGAAATAATAACTATCCGATTCACGTAATTCTCTTTGAAATATTTGACATTCATAAAAAAAGATACCTTCTAAAGAATCAAATTTGATAAAATTGGAAATTTAATTTTATTCGAAGCCATAAAGTCCAGGGTGATCTCGGTAGTTTTGATGTAATACTGTATCATTGAAAATTATGAATCAGTAGTTTCTGAAATAAGTGGAGAATTAACATTTTTATTGGTATTATTAGTATTGTAATAAAAAGACATCCATACACTTTCTGAGTCTTTTCCTAGTTTGTATGTGATACCCAAAACATATTTTTATTTCAAGTTGCAAGGCACCTCGTTAATTAGTGATAATTAGCGTCCTGGTGGCACTACTCAGCACGGCGTTTTTCTTTAGTTCTTAATGAAATGATCCTATAATTACAGGTTCAGTCTTTATCAGGTCGCCAGCGGAGATACCGCAACTAATTCTAAGAATTTACAGTCATTCACAAAATTAATCACGTGAAAGAGTCTGCAGTGACAGTTACCACCAATATGAGTAGGAATCGCCACCACATAAATCACAAACAAAGTTTGCATTCAAAGCACACATTTATTGTCTGGATAAACATGAAAAAAAATACGCTGCCGAAGTACCCACCAGTTACAATGACCCGTGTAATCGAACCTCTCTTCCAAAGCGTGCAGGAATCGAACCGAGTAGGTACACATAATATGTGGTGCCACTATCACAATAATTTGTTCGGAACACTGTCCCCGTTCGAGTACACTGACACTCCAAATACTTCTTGAAATCACAGTACCAGTTAGCAGAACAGTTACAAACACTTTTTAAGTAATCGACCTCGCAGCATCGTTCTTAACAAACGGACACTCCCGCCATTCGCTTCACACGTTGCTGCCGCATACTCTAGACTCCTGCCATATTGTTCTCACCGTCAAAGATAATCCCTCACCGACACTACTCTTGATTCGCGTCAGTTCGATTGCATCGTTACAAAGTCCCCATTAAAGCCCTCATTATTATTTTCACGCATATCTTTTTTTTTCGTTATAATGGTGTAAGCGTAGAACATTTAAAAAAGTGCGCACGTGCAAATTTCAAAGTTAAGAGGATTCAGAACTTATAAGGCTCAAACAAGGGATTTGATTCAGAAGATATGTAACTTTAAAATATGAAACGTATACTTGAGAATGTCGGTTGAAATGAGTATGTTGATATTAGCTCAAGATGTGAAGAGATGGAGGACCGTATCAAAACAGAGTAAGGACTTACGACGGTGCAAAATGTGAAGGATGTCATGAGTCAGTGCTAATGGTGCTCCAAGTATTTGCAAATGTTTCGTTAAATTTTAGAGAATGAATTAGAGAAAAAATATAGATTTAAATTGTTACTTATTTCGTGAATATAGAATAACATACGTTTAGAATTATGATGTCAGGTCAACTGTACGCACGGAATGTAAGGATGGTAGGCCGTATGGGTTTTTCTTACGGCCGTGCAGATTATACCTTGGGATTATGGCTGGTAGTCCGTGGGTAATAAGTGTTCATATTCTTCTGCCTACGAAACAGCCCGTTTTCATGACAAGATCCCCGATCTGAGGCTGCTCACGTATTGACACGATAATTTCCTTAGCTCACTCACTATTGGCTGGAGTAGGGTGTCGCGTGTCAGCCTTCGCTCGTAAATTAACATCCACCAGAGATATAATCAGAAGAAATTCTAGGTTATGTCTACAATTTAATAGCTGAGCAACTGCTACAAAATTAATTGGCATAATACATTCATTAAGTTTGCTTTTCGCAACATTTCATAGTTAAAAATGTATCGATAAACTTTACGGCTGAAAAATCGTGCAACTGCGTTTTAGTAACCTGTTGCTAATGAAAGCAACATAAGAAAAACTTAAATTACTCATGGTTTTGCCGTTACAACGAATGCCAATTGTCATTCCGGCGTAGGTTAATTTCAGTTTACTTAAAACTTTCGCTAATGTTGTTGGTTGGCCAAAGTTTATACGTTGCGGTTTATTTGATTTTCACGTATTTTTCTGACCGTTTTCGTAAATGGCCTTTGTCACTTTCACTTTCACGCGATGTTTAAAGAGGACATCAGACCAAATATGTTACCAAATCTAGTATTCTGGCAATTCATTTCTTCCGGGGTTGCTCAACTGTTTAATAACCTAGAATCTGTATTAAGTTCTCTGGCTGTTACAGACACAATGACCAACGATTACATTATGAATGCCCAGGCTCAATAAAAAAAACAAAGTGATGCTTACAAGCAAGCAGGAATTCATCAAATTTTACAGAGTAAACTTTAAGACTCAAATACAACTCAAGTTTTATTTTAGCAAGTTCGAGTCTACGACCTTAGAAACAGTTAACGATAGCGCGATCGACCCTGTAAGTGTTTAATACGTGTAGTAATACTCGAGAGATGTTATTCACTCTAAAGGTGAAATACAGTTCATTTTCTTATTTCGTCAGATCAGGCCAACCTGTCATAATCTTTGACCCATAAAACTGGAGCTATTCTAGACCCGTGACGATACGCAGTAAACGGTCACGGCCTTACACTAGTACTTAAGTAAAAGTCTTAAGCAGCAGATATTCAAAATTCTAATAAGGCAGAAGCACCAAATGACGACAAATGTGTGGTGCAACACGTAATTAGGAAAGAAGGCGACACCATTATAACTAAAGCGACATGCATTTTACAATTGATAAAAGCAGTGATACAATATTTTGATGAGGAGAGAGCTGAACAGTGTAATGTTTTTAATGGATTCACACTGTATGATTTGGCGTGGACAACGTTAACGTGATTATATGGCCTTTGGCTGTCTCGACACAGAAACCACATGCGAATAGTCTTGGTAGTAACCAAGGACTGGTAAACAGATACCATCGCCAAATGTATTCTTGTCAGAAGGAATAGTTGCCTAGTAACAGCCATGGTGAAACCGTCAAGCTTCTTATGTTCGTCGAAGAGTACACGACACTACTTCGAATTCACTCATCTCTATACGTCTGCCTAGCTTCATAGGATGCACCAACAGCGTCCCATGTGCCGCAGGAGCCCTGGTAAGCGCGGATACGACTAGTTCAATGCTACTTCTATATTGTTGTTAGACAACACGAGCAACCATCACACTAATTAATCTTTCACACACAAATTAAGAGAGAATTTTGTTCGTACGACTCTTTGCATAGACCGAGAGTATTGTTTCTCCATAAAACAGCTTAAAGCTTTACTTAGATTTTGCATAAAATTTTGACACATGAAATAATTTAAAAAATACAGCTTTAGCACGAAACATGGTACTGATCTGGATAAAAAACATTCTTTATGCTAATTGAACACATAAGCTATCACTATGTGCAGTTTCGCTGAAATGGGTTTATTAGTTTTTATAGAAATGAGTGAAGAGAGAAGATTTTTTTTCTTCAAATTTTGCGGTTTCGGAACCTGTATGATCGGGAACTTCGTAACTTATCTGGATAAAAAGTAGTCTACTTCTTGACCCATGACGTAAGCTACCATTATGTCTAGCTACGTTATAAACTCTCCGTTAGTTCTTATCTGATTCGTGAACAGACAGACAGAGAAAAATTCCAAAATTTGTGGTTTTGGTTAGTGTACATTGAAACTAGTCTTGTGTCTATATATAAAGCTGTAGCAAACTGTGTCTCTGTTGCTTTGTTCCGGCATCACGCAAAACACTGCTCACCGATTTGGATGGAGCTTTTACAGTTTGGTGGCTTGTGTCCCAGCTTAAAATCTGTATTATATCTGATGACTCCGGGAGTCGGAGCAACAAAAGAAACTTCAACTTTTTTTTAGCTTCATATATAAATTATTTATGTAAGTTCGCAAGGAAAATTCTTCAGTATGATCATGGGAATAGTTTAACATCTCGGAAATCCAATTCGTCTGGATAAATTCTTCGAGAAATCGGCGTTAAAAATTAGAAAATAAAAAATTGCCCATTCTATTTCCGTAGATAAGCCGTTACACTATAGTGGCTGGATAATGGGCCACCAACTTTCAACTCTGAAATTTAGTTTTGGCATAGCTCGTTTTCTATATCTTAAGCATGTGATGAACCATCCGCAGTTCAGTCCTAATTAAGCCGTGGTCCTCTCCTGTGTTAGGTTATCCGTCAATGACGGTGGCGAACTATTCAGGAAATTGAAACTGTGCTATTGAGGCGACTGGTAAAGACTTACGCTTCTACGGAGCATTAATCAAATGGTAATGTGATAAGCCTACGGATACATATATGAATGTGGATCTCATTAAACGAGTATTTTGTTAAAACACTATCGAGGAGACGAAAGCTCTTTATCTTCTAGGCTAAACAACACGTATGGCAGACGTATACGTACGCAATACTATTGTGGATTTTGTCCTAGGGTGTTGCTTTATTTACTTACCTCTTACTGACATTGAGATCGTTAGAGTAGGAAGGGGATGGGAGAAATTAACAGGAAGGACTTCGGCCGCTCATTAGAGGGAATCATTCCACTATTTACCTGAACTGGTTTCTGGAAACCGGGGGAAACTTCAATCTGGATGTCCCGATCGGCCAAACTGGGTAACTGATTGCTCACCCGCCATGCTTGGTCACTGCAGTGCACGTGGAGAGGTCTGCACTCCTCTTATCTTGTGATGGCGGCTTAGCAGGTGTGGAGGGCCAGTACTGACGTTCACGTTGGATGACGCACCTCCACTATGTAGCTATTTGCTCCTCGGTTGTCTTTCTATTTTGGTGGTGTTATGGTCCTTTTAGCTACTGAGGTTACGATTGACTTTTCGGGTGGAAAACATAATACTTTCCGAAAATGATTATTTTTAAAAAAAAATATGTTCAACGTTTGCATCAATGAACCATTGCGCAATGAATGGTGATTCTTTTATTTACCGGTAATAGCCCGCATTACAGCAAATATTGTTAAGGCACTGTGATGATGTTTGCTGCTCGGCACAGGGTTAATCCTTCGGTCTCCCATGCTGGAAGAAACTTTTACAAGGCTCTACTTGCCAAAGAGAATGGGAGAAATGGTAGTGAACAATTCATAATCACCAGACGATGGAACAATTCATATGCTTGTTGAAACAATTCGTTGAAAGTATTTAATGTGTTAAGCTTAATCTTATGGTAACATGATGTTCTTGTAAGCGACTTAGCTTCACTGAGTGATTTATTGTGGGACGGCAAACAAATTGTGAAAGTTATTTATTTGTAACCGATTCGATTAAATCCATGTCTTGTTCGTGGATTAGCTAGCCTAAAAATAGTTTTTCCTATGTATGAGACTATTTGTAATAGGTAATCGGTATCTCAAATATTTAAGAGATGTGTAATCCGCTGACAGGTGTCGAGAATTAAGATGTCAAGTGTTATCAGACAGTCTCTGCGAAATTTGCTCGAAATCAGTGGAATGGTGTGGATTTGTATGCGAAACAAAAGTGCAGAGTTTTTGGTTTATATGTAGATATATCCTGAAGACTTAGACAGACCAAGAAGACTGAAAAAAAAGTTTCACAGTAAAACTGGACGCGTCCCTAATTTAACAAATATATCGTCACCTAGTTCGAAGTTATGACGGGGGTCGCTGGTAAATCCAGCAATTTTTAATGGCAGGAAACTTTTTCAATCACCACAACCAGTTCAAAATCATGTTTAGATGACAATCCCACTGTCGGACGTTTTTTATTGCTGATATAAAACCTGATGCGAACAAGATCAACTGTCTAACCACCTCGGAAACCTAAAGCGGGTGCTTTAGGAGGATCATATTATAATCGGCGGGGAATATGCCTGCCAGTAAGCAGTGAATAATTACTTTGTATGTTGCGGCGCCATCCTTCGAGTACCAGTTTGCAAAAGAAGTCATCACCTTCCATCCAGCCAGATATTCGAGGGCGACTCTTTTAAATTTGTGGTTAAAATAGGTATCCCTTTCCGAATCACCGCCGAAATCCATCACCTCACTAATCACCTGTCAGATTGGACCTTCAAACACCTTCTCCTTCAACTCCTATTTCATAAATAACGGTTTTATGAAAATAAATTCGGTGGATGGATTTGAAAGTGCCTCTAGTGGGATTATTGATTTGGTGCTTACTCATTAAGTCGCCGATGGAAACTCGGCGGAGTCCCACAAAGTCAACAGACTGGCGCAAACTTGCCGTCTCACAAAACTTTAATAGAAAATTCTTCAATTATAATTCTGCCTTCAGCATTGGAGTTTCTTTTCTGCCCAAATATGAGGTCTGGAGAACTTCCGCCACACTTCCAGAGAATAACAGCGCAGTGTTTAAGCTTGTGACGTCAATTTGTTTGTGAACACTGTTGGCTAGAATTCGGGAAACAATAGCCAATCAACAGGGAAACGTATTAGGAAAAATGCCGGCCTCGGTAGCGTAGGGGCTAGAGTGCTAGCGCCTCGTCCCGAAGGTCGCCGGTTCGAGTCCGGTCGCGGGCATGGGTGTTTGAGTGTTGTGTGTGTAAATGTCTTGTCTGTCTTGTAGTGTCAATATGTCAATACTTGATAACAACAAATCACATTGAGCTAGCTGTGTGGCCTCAGTAGCCGAATGCCATTAAAAAAAAAAATAGTTAACGGAAAAATCTGGTGATGGAGGGATGTTAAATAAGGCCGACAAGACGTCCAAGAACTTCTCGCGGATTTAGTAGTGGGGTGTACTTAATGCTCCGGTGATGTTGGTTGTTTGAAAAGTAGTACAAGTTGTACTAAATGTTTGCTATATTACAATATCAGATAGTAGTATCTGTACTCCACATCCCTATAACAGTAGTACCACCGAGCCCGGGGGTCAACGGTCAACTGTATGTAGGAGGCCGCGGGTCAATCCCTAGACCGACCATCCATATTTAAGATCCCAAGTGAATGCCAGAATAATTCATCCAAAAGACAATGGACGTGTTACTTCTCATTCGTTGTCGCCAATACTCTCCCACTTCTAACGAATTCGACGTCGACGAAATGCAAGACTTGAAGGGAAATAAAAATCGGTCGTAATAAACAGTGATGTAGAGTTAGTGTATTTTCTCCAGCTAACATAACTGTGTCTTTTTGATGAGTGTGAGGAATCTGTTGCTACAAGGACCACCTATTTATCTTCCGATAAAGCAGTGTCGTATCACAAGCATTAATTTTTTAGACAAGTCAGTACCATATGAACTACATAATACGTATCTGTTAAGATTATATATATATAGGGTGTTACAAAAAGGTACGGCCAAACTTTCGGGAAACATTCCTCACACACAAACAAAGAAAATATGTTATGTGGACATGTGTCCGGAAACGCTTACTTTCCATGTTAGAGCTCATATTGTGGACGGCTGTGATACAATACGCCATTCTCCAGGGCTGCATCAGCGCATCAGTGATTCCATGCGACGGAGGGTGGATGCATGTATCCTCGCTAACGGAGGACATTTTGAACATTTCCTGTAACAAAGTGTTTGAAGTCACGCTGGTACGTTCTGTTGCTGTGTGTTTCCATTCCATGTTTAATGTGATTTGAAGAGAAGTAATAAAATGAGCTCTAACATGGAAAGTAAGCGTTTCCGGACACATGTCCACATAACATATTTTCTTTGTTTGTGTGTGAGGAATGTTTCCTGAAAGTTTGGCCGAACTTTTTTGTAACACCCTGTATATATATTACTTATGGCTTTACGCCTCGTTGACGTCGAGAGGTGGGATGGGACTGGGGACAAGGACCGGGTAGGAATTCGGCAACGACCTTTTGAAGGAAGCATCCCGGCATTCGCCTGGAGTGATTTGGGGAAACCATGGAAAACCAAAAACTGGATGGCCGGATGGGGATTCGAACCGCCGTCCTCCCGAATGCGAGGCCAGAACGTTAACCGCTCACCCACCACTCTCGGCGGAATATTAGAGGAGAATGACCACTATTTAAGAGGCTCAGCTCTCACTTGGAGGGTTTTTATTGTATTATTATGCTGGAGCAAAGTGCAGGTATATTCCCGCAGCGCAAATGACTACTCTAACAGCAATTACTGATAGAATTATCAATGTAATTTAGCTGTCAGTTTAGCTAAGTGATTTATGGCTGCACCACGCCAGAGGGGAAGGGGTCAGGGGTGTTTAAATCACGGAACTGGTGTATTGGCCATCCTTATACGATTTTAGCCTATTTTCCGCATTCATCTGGAAGAACTAAAACACGCAAAGCTCTAATCGTTCTCTGACTTGTGATAACACTGACTAACATCCTTTACGAGTATCGCAGACAATTCTATTTCAATTTAATACGTAGAAACAAAAAAATATTCAGAAGTTGGTATTACTGCCTCGTTTAGTAACGACGGCGCACTGTTTGACAGGTATAAGGGGAAGAAAAAAAACGACATTCTTACAAAAGAAGCCGTGAAACCAAGAGATCTTTAGGGAACACATGATTTTCTTTTTTCTTTTTTTTTTTTTAAGTATTGTTAGACAAGCTTCAGGAAATGGTGTAGAGGATTTAATGATGAATTAGAACTTGTGAATAAACTATTATCTCCATATTGGAAAACACCAACTACGGAAATAATGTGTCAAAGCGCAAGCGATGCGTCTCTAATAAGGCGTGGGTGCCCCGTCAGCTCAGCTAAGTGCATGAACTCGGCGAAGCATGGACTGAGTAAGTCCCTTAGTCCAGTCATTTTAGTAAGTTCACCTCGGAATTCGAGATACCCAGCTGTAATTTTGTAAATACTTGTATATTGACACCCTAAAAGTTGTCTCAAAACCTACATACGGTAGGGTGTACGCAACTATTAATTTTCAAGGTCAAAGGTCACAAAAATCTGTTTTTTGCGCTTTTTTTGTAAATATCTAATTTTCTATTGGTTTTTTTGCTATTTGTAATTATTATCAATATTGTAGAATACAAAATTCTCTACAAATTTTGTCTAAACATTTTTTTTATACGGTGAACCGTTTTCGAGATAGAGGGCGGAGAGCGCGCGATCACAGCATCACTTCAGGTCAACCGGTGCCTCCGGTCGAAAACGCGCCATATATAGTTGATGAACTATCGATAAATCAATGATTATAATTATTTGTCAATTTTTATTAACTATTATATTATATTTTATCATTTTTTCCTAACCTATCCACTTTTTATTCAGTATTAATTTATTTAACAACACTTACCTGCCCATGTAATTGCAGAATTGTTGATGAAAATATAGGAATCAGTTCCGTTGATTGTTTTTTCTGTTAGTGCTCGACCGTCATGCAGATTTTCAACTTGAACTTTACTGTACGACTGGTTTATCGTAAACTTGTAAAGATACATGTGATATGGCTGCCAACTCTTTCGCTTTTGGTTTGGTTGTACATTTTTGTATCCGTTAATCGTAGAGAACAGCATTTTTTGGAGTTACTATCTTAATAATCCCCATAACATGAAGAGTATTGTTACCATCAAGAGTCTGGACATTTATATCGGCAATGTCTCCAACATATTGTACAAGTGCACCTGACTCTGATGATAAAATACGAGGCTGCTGAAACTTCATACTGTACTGTATTACTATAAGAGGCTGCAAATCCAAAACTAGATAAAATATCCAATAGTCTTTTAGATCCATATCTTCTGTGAAGAAATACAGAAAGGCTCAAAAGTAACCGTGATGAAAAAGAACGTTCCCGTATGGCAGCCATAATTGCATGGCTTATTGAAGTACATTTTGTTTTTAAATGATCAATTTGTCCTTTCCTGTTTTTGACGATGACTTCTTCTAAGAAATGTAATAAAGTTTTTGGAATTTCTTGATTAACATTATCCAACATTTTAATAGGAGGTGGATAAGATTTAGTATCAACTATAGATGTTCGGATATCTTCTCTAATAATTGCTGCTGCAGCTTCTACAATTCTTAGCCTTTCTGCTTCAGGATCTATTTTTTACTTTCGTACCAAGCTTTTGATAGAATATTAGCTTGTGCATCACGGAAAGAAATGATTGTGAAAACTCCAACTTTCTTCGTAATTACGATATCGGTTAAGTACTCCTGTTGTAGTCTTGTAATGATAGTTTTATCATCTGCACTTACCCTGTCAAGACATCTTTAAGCTCATTTAGTGTTAATTGAGAATCATTATTATTTTCGATGTAATTGAAAATCTCTAACATAGCTTCTGTAACTTGACTATCTTGACGAGGTTTCTCAAGAGGCGATGATGATGATGATTTATTTGAAAAGTTTGTAAAGCAAGCAGCATGGTACTTCGCTTCAGCAGCGATCAAATCATACTGTAAAATTATACGACTTTTCACCAATTCTCCGAAATCATCACCACGTTCTTCTGCTTTTTTTTATAACAGTATCTTTGAACTCGAGTACTCACATTTTTTATCTTCCGCCTGTATTTTTCTCTTTTCTTTTTCTCTGCAGCCTCATCAGCAACTTCGCCACAAAATAAACATTGATTCTTAAAATCAAACACTTCACCTCGTTTTTTACGGAGTACTAATGGAGAAGTTATAGTTTCTCCTTCTTCTTGTTTCCGTTTTGCTGCTTGCATACAGTTGTTACTAATGTAAACACTTCGGCACTTTTCATGCACTTTAACAGAGGTTACTGATTTTAAATAATCAATTTTTCCGTCGTTTCGTTCGACACTTGCAGTTCGTAGAGATTTCATACCGCGCACTACTTCAATAAGCGATTCCCCTCCCGAATCTGACTTATTACATAGAAAACACAAATCAGCCATAGTTCTTGAAATTGTACGTCCGTAGTTACCAAGATAAGATTCAAACTGAAAGAAAGAGAAGACGGTCGTAACTATACAATACAATTGAACATCTGTCCCTACTGGCTATAAATAGAAAGGTCGGTAGTGTTTAATAGGGGCCCCTATAATTCCCAGGTATAATTTTTGACGTAGTGGAAGGATTTTAAAATTTACAGATTTTAAAGAAGATGCACTTAATTATTTTCTATATAAAATGTCATTAGTGTAAATAGGAACATAATTATATTATGATTTAAGTTTTTCCCTTAATTATTTTTTAATTTTAGGAAACGGTTATCAGTAGACTATTATTGAATAGATATAGATTTAATGCATGAAGAAAATGATAAAATACAATATAATAGTCAATAAAAATTGACAAATATTTATAATCATTGATTTATCGATAGTTCATCAACTGTATATGGCGCGTTTTCGACCGGAGGCACCGGTTGACCTGAAGTGATGCTGTGACCGCGCGCTCTCCGCCCTCTATCTCAAAAACGGTTCACCGTATAAAAATTTTTTTAGACAAAATTTGTAGAGAATTTTGTATTCTACAATATTGATAATAAATACAAATAGCAAAAAACCCATAGGAAATTAGATATTTACAAAAAAAGCGCAAAAAACCGATTTTTGTGACCTTTGACCTTGAAATTTAATAGTTGCGTACACCCTACCATATGTAGGTTTTGAGACAACTTTTAGGGTGTCAATATACAAGTATTTACAAACTAACAGCTGGGTATCTCGAATTCCGAGATTCTTACCTAATTTAAGCTTAAATGACTGGACTACCTATGAACCGTGCTGTGCGCTCACAATTACGTTATTGCGGAAGGTGCTGGATCTATGCGGTTCATATGCTCTAGATAACCGAATCAGAGTGCTCTTCAAACCAATATCTCCAATCCTAGATTGGTGACGCAGCATCTTATCTTCCTTGAACTCGCCATCTTTATCAGGGTCCGTGACGTTGATAAAGTAATAAACACGAACCAGCTGAGCAAACTGACCCAACCATATCAAATAAATAAACCCCACTTCAATATGGAATTACCAAGATCTTGCACAGAAGGTTCTGACACACTGCATCCATTATCTCATGAGGGTTGCACCTCGCCGGAATCTGAGCTTTGCGTTATACCAACTGGAAGCACGAACCACGGCTATCTTCTAGTCCCAGGTGAATTGCCGACGCCATGCTGTGCTATTAGTGAAGACCTTCTGCTGCCATATTCCTCCGGTTTCAAATATCGCTGCACGTACGCACAGACACGTCATTGATGAGTACTTCATTGTCTGTGGCAATCATTTTACGTTTTGCCGTTCCTACGTTGGTACGGACGCATATAATTGTCTCTGACCCTCAGTGTAGGATCGTTCTATGAGTATTGATTGGGTGTGCCAGGATGACTGACACGTAAGGGTTAACCTACGATACCCTATGACTTGCGCCGACTTTCTTCATGTATCTTCTGCTCTTGAATTCTTCTTTCTTGAACCTATCCTCCTCTTCTCTTGTGCTAGTAAATAAACATGAGCATCGAGGGTAACTTGTATCTAGAAGAGGGAGCGGACAGCTGTGAGCTACTTGAAATGAAACAATGTTTCTGGAAACCCCGTTTAATCTGCACTGAACCGTAAATCATCTACAGTCGATGTTGTACAAGATTGGAGGTATTTCGTAGCTCTTTTTTTTTTTTTTTTATCGGCCTCCTCCACCCCTTACAGCCGTCCTTTCGCTCTCCATTACTGCCTTCTTCGGCTTGGCTTCTCCGCCATTTATATTTATAACTTAAATATTTTCCTGTTTCCCAGGCTTTGGGTTTGCCGTTACCGTCTTTTTATTATCTTTTTTTAATATTTTTAATCTTCTCCTGATGTGTTGTTAAGTGATCAAAGAAGAAGACAATGGACTTTGGCATTTCCTCGCACGCCATTGTCTGAAAAAACAAAAATTAAAATTTTCACGTATCCAACGTTCTTATTTAGCCGTCACATTATTGGTTAATATTGTTTTTATTTTTTTATTATTTTTTTATTTTTTTATTTTTTTTTATTTTTTTGTTTTTTTTTTAAATTTGTTTTTTATTTATTTTTTGCCAGAAGTCTCAAGTTCTGAAGTTTTTTACTTTTTAATTTGATGGTCTTTTTATTTTTGCTATTTCGTCCAGATAGCTTCCAAATTTTGTTTTGTATTTCGTCGTTTTCTTTAAACTCCAAACTTTAATTTTCAAGGTTGATAAATACTCTTCTAAGTTCTGGGATGTCTTCTGCAGTATATCCTGCATTGCGTGTCCTAAAATCCATATTAGACTGTTATGTTTCTCTATAGGTATAATCTTGAAATCCGGCTTTGTTAGGATATTGGTGAGTATTTTCCTGGGCGGTTTTTGCATCATGCGTGCCACTAAATGTTTTGTCCACGTCAAGATTGTTTGCGCTCTTCCGCAAGAGATTCGGTGTACTAGCGTATCTGTGTTGCCGCAAGTGTCACATCTATCTGTTGGCTTGAGGTGAATACGATGTAGCTTCTCATTGGTGGCCAGGGTCTCGTTGGCTACTTTGTACCAAAGAGCTTGAGTCTCGGACGGAATTGTTTTGTTGAAAATGTTTGCCCACACGTTTTTCCAGTTGATTTCCGGGTATTTAGTTTCTATTATATTTCCCCGTGTATGGGCCATCATACATGCGTAAATCTCTTTTGTTGTCTTGGGAAAGTTGTTCTTTCTTGTCTCCATGATATAGCTGCTTTCGATGAAGTACAGCCTGAAATGGTAAAGGGAATTATTGATATGGGCAATCCCTACCGGTGCCGTTGTACTCTCCGGTTTGTAATGTTCCAATAATTGTGCCGTTATGGTTTCCTTGTTTTCAGATACTTTCCTCATTGCCTGAATGAAGATCGCATTTGCTTTGGTTCTTGCATCCATTAAACCTAAACCTCCTCTTGCTTTTGGCAGGGTTAGCGTCTGGAAGTTGACTTTGAATATGTCACCTTGGCTCAAGAACCAGGCTACTGCCCTCTGAACGCTTTGTATTATCCCTTTCGGTGCAGGGAGCACTTGGGCAACATAGTTTAATTTGCCAAGGACCGCCAGATTTATTAAATTTGCTTTCTGTATTTTGTTGATCCGTTCTGGTTTTGTGCAGTTGCAGAATGGCCCTTGTGCTGTTTAACACTTCTCGCCAATTGATTACACTCATTTGAGTGGATTGGTTTCTAGCCACACACCTAAGGCCTTGTGTTTGCTCATTTGTTTGAATCCATAAGTATTTACAAGATTTTGAGGTCCTGATCCAATGTAAAGTATGCCTGATTTGTCCGTGTTGACTGTGGCGCCACTTTCAGGGCCATAAATCTTTATCTGGTTATTAATTGTTACTAGGTCGTCATTGTCGGTTACGTAGAACCCAATATCGTCTGCATAAGCTCTTGTAGTGTATCTTCTACCTTGGAACGTTATACCCTTTGTCAAGGAGTGGATGCTCCGTAGTAAGGGTTCCGCGTATATGGCGAACAAGACCATTGAGAGGGGGCAGCCTTGTCTCAGTCCTCGGCCCATACGAAAGTTTTTTTGAGATGAATCCGTTTACTAATACCACTTGTGGTAGCACCGTTGGTTAGTTTCTTGATTACTGATACGAGCTTGTTCCCATGCCCATTCTCCTCATGGTATTGTATAAGAACTGGTGTTCGACACTATCGTATGCTTTGTCGAAATCTAGGAAGAGAATTCCCGCTTTTAGCTTCAGGTTGTCTGCCAAGGAGATGATATCTCTATGTTCCAAGATTGCATGTTGGATCCCGCGATTAGGGATCTGACCCGCTTGGTAGGGGCCAAGAATTTTGGTGAGTAATGGTGTTATTCTTCGTTTCAGGATACGAGTCAAAATCTTGAAGTCGGAGTTCAGTAGCGTTATGGGTCTCTAACTTTCTGATATTCTTCGTGAGTGGTGTTTTGGGATGAGAATTATTATGCCTTCCGTGAAGGCTTCAGGCAATCGTTCAATCTGCCATATTTCATTGAATATATCGACCATCTTGTGGGATATGATGTTCCAGAAAGCTCTATAAAATTCCAGGGGAAGACCGTCTTTACCGGGAGATTTTCTAGTTTTCCCAGCCATGAGGGACAACTCTGCTTCTTCTAGTGTGATGTTTCTGGTAATCTCTCTTCGCTCATTGTCGTCCATGTATTCATTTATGTGGTTTAGGGTGGATTCCCTGTTATCTCCGGTTGTGGTGGAGGCTCTGTAAAAGGATGAAAAATGGTTCCAGATCATTGCGGGAATTTCCTTTTGGTTGGTTGTTCTGACTCCATCTTCCGCAGTTATGTTTGATAAGTACTGGGAGTTTCTTCTTTTTGTCGCCCTAATCAGATGGTATATAGCGATGCCTTCTCTTTCTCTACTAAGTCCACGCTATCGGTGTTGACTAAAGGGATTCCATTCTTGATGCTTGGTATTTGTTAATTTTGGCTTTATACTTTTTTAATCAGTACGTGGTCGTGGATGGTGTGCACGTCTTTTTTGTACAGGTCCTTCAGACATCTGTAGTAAAATTCCATGTGTAACGGGTACTCGCGCTATTCGTGTTTGTATAGTTTAAAAGTTCGTTGAAGCACTTGAGCAGCTACACTTCCTAACACGATTTTTCTTAAGCTTTCTTCCACCACTAATTACTCTTTTAATTAAAGGTTCGTTTTGCCGTGCGGTCGCCAGTCTTTCGGCTATGCTAATTGGTTAATTAAAGTCACAGAAGAAGAACACATATGCGTACTAGTTTTCGTAGATTTATTCCTCTGAGACTACACAGTCAACAAGCATGCCACCAGACAATAATACTAATGTTTCTTCGTCACCGAAGATAGCAGATTCAAGTACAGTCAAAACAACTAAATAAGCAGTGAGCACAATTCTCGAAACTAATTAACAAACAATCGCCATAGTCCGATTCTGCAGTAGTTTACTAAACACAGTTGATATTGAATCAGGTCTCTCGGAAGAACCTTCATAGTCCAACATATACTTTAGCACACATCCCACAGTGTTCTTTAGTACGGAACACACGCCAAGCGGCCGTACGATGTATTCACGGGATAAACACCCTGCCGTAAACCTTCCGCTCCCGCCGGCTGTTCCGTACGTTACCCCTGACAATCACGACTCCCGACTCACCGCGCTCGGCGCTCGCCCACCGCCAAAGACCTTACATACCTCTCAGATTACACTATCCACTCCAAATATAACCGTAACGTTCATGGTTACGTTACACCCCCACCGTTACAATGTGGCAAAAGTCGGCATTGACAAGCACCGACTTTTGTCATCACAAAACCACATTGTTCACATATACATAGAAACATTTACAAAAAAAATACAAGATTAAATGTTACCAAACATAAAGGGAAGTCTGGGTGGCTGCTTGCTTATCCTTAAACTAACATAATTACATACACATTAAGAATAACACACACAGTCTGAAACTGCATGAAACAAATCATCAAACCTTTCAATGTCCATATGTCCTTGCTTAGATCCATGACATATAACCAAGAAATTACAAATTGAGTTACAATATATTTTGACAACAATTTTTTTTTCCCTCTTTTTTCTGATGTATGACACATGCACTGAATCGTGCCTTGTTTACTTCGACAGTGCACTGACAGTGTGCCCTGCTCAGGCAGGTGCCTCATTCACTGACTGTTGTACACCAACACTGATCACTCCACACGCGGAAAGACGCAAACTGACATTACGCTGCGCCACACTTAAATCATCTTAACACTTTAATGAAAGGGAAAACCGCACTTCTAAGTACATTGTCCAGCCTCGGGCTAAAATTACTGGGAAACACAAACCAGCAAGAATGCCTTCCGTAACTGTGTATTAATACTACGTGGGTCACCAATCTGTACCCAACTACCAAAAGTCCTTTCCCCACTAACTTATTGACACAGCCTCTTACACATTCTAATTGCGACTGCGATTGATTGTTACAAGAAACTACTGAAAACTTACTTAAATCATGGCAACACTTAAAGCTTGGAGGTGCGGTAGATGCGACAGTGCTGTGAGGTGGGCCCCTCTATCCGGTGCCTGCACCAAAACAAAACCGTGTGCGGGTCGCTAATCTGCGCACAACCTCAAAAGACATTTGATACAACAACTGTACAATACCATAGAAGAAATAATTGTGATGACCAAACAACCTGAAAACCTAAACCTACCATAACGCTAAGGCATTTATGCATGGATGTTTCCATCATGCGTAGTGAGGCAACTGAAGACTGTACCTCACCCTCTCTACCTAATGTACCTACTTCTTTTTCTTTACAATATTCCTTCCTTCACCAAACAGCATTAAACCCCGCTTCTTCTTACGCTTCTTCCAACTCTCTTCTCTTCTTCCTCCTTTCTTCTTATTTACATTCTTTGCTTCATCATATAACCGTAACTTCTTCCTGCGCCTCTTCCAACTTTCTTCTCTCATTGCTCTTCCTCCACTTATTTCCAAATCTTTCTCAGCAAATACCATCCATCTGGCTTCACATAGTATCCTCTATTCTGCATAGTCTCTTTCTTCCCATTAATTACCTTCTGTTTAGTGTCTTTACATAATGATAGTGCTCATTTACCATCATACAATGTTTCACTTCGAGATTCCCTTCCGGCAAAGTTTCAGGTTTCTCCTGAAGTGTTTCTTTCACCTCAAGGACTGCTTCTCGCTGTCTTCCATCTTCTTCTACTGACCCATTTCTTCTTTTACTACAGTATCTTTCTTAACAATTTTGTCGTCAGTTACACAAGTCTTCTCCTGCTCATCTGGCTCACAAACATCATTTTTATTCACAGTTTCTCTTCCATTTGATCTATAAGTTAGTTCTGAAATTATCTTTGCCTTTTCTTGTCCGAACCACCTTATCTCCTTCCAACTTGACCACTCTTCTGACGAGTCATCACTCTCCTCCTCATGAATGCGCGCTTTAGCGATGAACAGTTTAGCATAATCTCCGACATTCATCCAGTCACTCTTCCTCTCCTTGATCGTTTGTAATTGGTTCATTAGAAATCTCATCTTCATCTCGCCCCTCGTATTGTCTTCTGGTTCTCTTTTGATAGCCTCGTATCGTCTCCTGTCCCCGCCGAGGCTGAAGCAGTGACAGGCACTAGTTTACCTGTGGCGCACTCTCCACCACGGCCACCTGCACCTGATTTACTGACTCCTCGGGCCAATCGTCTCCAGTTGGTCCATTATATTCACCTCTAAATCCTCCCTCCGGTTCCACGACCACGTCCAAATCCTCCTCTCTGCCCCGGTTATTGTATCCGCCTCGATTCCTATTATCAAAATGAGAGTAGCCCTCCGGTTGCTGTTGGGAGTTACCTCTCCCCCATCCGATTGTAGCTTCTCTGCGGCCTGAGAGTGTGTCCTCCCTCCATATTCCTTTGCTCTTATGCTTTTCTCTTGTTCGTCCAGCCGACCCAACATCTTTACCGCCTCGTCAATGGTACATATATTGTGACTGACAAATACAAGCTGTGTCGACTCGGGCAAACGCGCACTAATCATCCGCACATATTCCCCTTCACTAAATGGTGAACTTAAATGTTTACAAGAATTAACACACTTCAAGAAAAAATTTTGCTGAGTGCCACCACCCGGCGAGTATGGTTTTCCCATCATTAAATTCCGCCGAACAGCAATTTGCCGGTCGATGGACCAGAAATGTTCCAAAAAAGCTGACTTAAACTCCTCAAACGTCTCGCAATTATCTGCAGCCCGTTCTCCCCACATTCGGGCATTCCCCTTGATATGTTTACTGAACATTTCTATCTTCTTTCTTTCTACGGCCCTACAGAACGGCCCAAAATTTTCAAACTTCTTCACAAAATCAACTGGGTGTATCCCCCCATTATCACAAAAGTCCTCCCAGTCCACTTTCTCTTCTACCATGCACGCAGTGAGCGCATTCACATTTGGCAAGATTTGACATTTGACAACCTCTTCTCGCACAACTTGTGGAACTCGTAACTTTAGACTTTTTTCAATTTGCTTCTCTTGTAACTGTAACTTTTCATTCACCCACACTGCAGTAGAAGCCTTAACCTTTTCCACCTGACACGACAATTTCTCTACGCCGACTGTTAAATGGTCAACTTCTTCTTTTACTACCGTGTATTTTTCGGTAAGGGTTTCTCCTAAAGTCTCCACCTTCGACAGTCTTTCATCATGGTATCTTCTATAAGCTCGACTGTTTTCTTTAGGGATTCCATATTTTGGTGCAAAAC
>JARYHS010013631.1:187774674-187824718 GCA_031002005.1 Vandiemenella viatica | reverse complement strand
AACTGTGTGATTTACGAATTTTAATTTTAAATTCCTTAACAGTTTTTGGTAAATTATTAATCACTTCACTTGTAATTTGTTCCAATCCCTAACACCCTTACAGACAAAACAAAATTTTCCCACTGCCTTATGCATGAATGGAGTGTTGGCTTGTACTCATGTTCATCTTTCCCCTTCCATGTACTATTCCTAATTCTTCCACCAATATCCTTCCAAGCACCATCACCAAGATATTCCTTGTACATTCCAACTACTTTCTTCACCCTGCTCCTGTCTTCCAATGACTCTAAATCCAGCTCCCTTATCACATTAGATACTGACTGGGTCCTGCGATAATTTCCACAAACAAATCTTGCTACTCTTCTTTGCACGCCCTTCAAATCCCATATTTGATACCCAAAATGTGGGTCCCTGACTACACCACTATATTCAACCAATTGTCTGACCAAAGTTTTCTACCCCAATTACCACACTTCTCTATTACATTCTCTCCAGTAAATAAAGGGTTTTGTAATCTTTTCCTACCACCTGCCCAATGTGCTCTGCACAGTTTGCTAAGAAACGTTGTGCCCAAATATTTACTCTTTAAGCCTTCACCAAATAATTCTGTCCCCGCCCTGTAATCATAAACAACATTTAGTTTTTATCTTTGTACCTAATAAGGTGAATCATCGAGACCAAGGATGGCGAACCAATGGCACGCGACCAAATAATCTGGGCACGGCGTTAATTAAGTAAGTACCTAGTCGATATAAGTAACTTATTTTTTCGTCTACTTAATTTAAGAGCATAAATAGTAACGAAGCTCATTGTTGTGGATGGTTGCTTCTCACTACTTTATTTATTAAAATTCATGTTTGGAAGTTAATTCCCTTAATATGCAAATTTTTATGGGTAAGAATCTCAAGTTCTGCGGGATTACAGGTAAATAAACATCAGAATTTATTGTGTCTTTTGGCGTATAGGGCTCTGGACACATTTACCTTTATTATAAACATGTTAAAAATTAATATCAAACAAGGCCCGAGTTTACAATAAGCCGTTAGCAAATCTTATAATCGTTGCCTTTAACTTTACTTAGTTCAAATGGATAACTATGAAATTGAACAAATGATTTATCAAACACGCACAATAAAACGTGTTCTTAAACAATCAAAATTAGATACTGGGCGCCATCGGAATGGGAACAATTACCATTCCTAATTTGTTAAACAAATTGCAAGGAACTAGAATAGTCTATGACCAATGTCCGCCTAGCTCAGTTTTAAACAAGGTGCAAAGAGCATAGACCTCTTGTCTCCAGAGCGCTTACGGGTTCATTAAACAGTCTCATGAAACCGGTGCAGGCCTGGTTTGGGTAACACTTTACCGTAGATGTGATGATCAGCGACGTGCGAATCACGCAGTCAGAGGTGGTGGTGCATCTTCCATCAGCACCTCAAGCGTAGGCGAGCCAGATCCTCCCCGTGTCCCATCTTGTCGGTGCTCCTACCAGCGGGTAACCTCTTCCCCGCCCCCGTTGTCGATACGATACCCATGGACAGAGAAAACCCCACATTTTTAAATCATGTGCCTTGTGATTCTGCTATGACTGGTAGAACGCGTGGTCGCTGAAATCACGTGTCTCCTAACACTTATTTCATTTGCGACCCCGGTTCGCGCTTCTGTCGCGTGGCTCGCAAACGTCCGGCCATATTCAGCCGGTGGTTATTTTCCATCACGAAACTGCCGCTCAGCGCAGTACAGTGACCTGTGGAGAGGCCGGAAGGTCGCCCCATCCCCTTTTGTCTGCCCTGGCGACAGTGCATACAGCTGCCGTAACGGGACTCTCGGACGACGCCTACCGATGCTGCACGCAGGACTTTTCTGTTGTTTTTTTTTTGTGTTACACTTATAGCACCATATTTAATAATAGTCTCCATATACCTGAGCAGCCTTGCGTATTAATTAACGATTTGAATCGCACGAGATCTAAAGTACAAAATTAATTGCATCATAAAAAAAAAAAAATCTGGACAACATAAGTAAATGTAGTATGGCGAGACGCGTCATATTACATCGTGGACGAAACTACCGGTGTCGGAACGACTACAGATTGCGCTAAAGAAGCAGTTTTCGAGCGAATTTCTGACCCGGCGGACAGAGAGAGCGGCGGGAGGAGCGCTAAGCTAGTCACTTGTTTTGTTTTGTTGACGTCGTTGACTGCTTTTAGAATTACACATACTTCTTGAATTTTTAAAAGTAATTTCGTTAACAGCAGCTTGTTTAAGTTTGTTACAGTTACATGTAAAACTATTCACTTTGGCTAATTTGGTAAAAAAAAAAGTGCTGGATAAGTGTAATAGAGAATTTCTACCTTGGTGGACTGAGAAATATGGTATGATTAATATAGCCGATAATGCGGTAAGTGCTTTCTGCCCCGGAAGAGTGTGTAGAACATAATCTGTAAAACACCACTATGAAACAAATCACAAATCTCTGTAAAAAAAAAAAGCGAACCAGAATAATATTAAAGACTCACTTCGAAATCGTTTGTAAGATGACTCCACTTCGCCTTACATGCTGGTAAAAGTAGCAAAGTATGAACCTAATATATGTTATTTGGCATCTAATTTGCAACAACAGAAGAAGTTACACAAGTTTCATTTCTTTCCCCATTAATTCCTAAGTGATGATGGCACGTCATGGCTTCATTCAACATTTCTTTAGTAAAAATGGCAAGAAGATCGATAAAGGTTCGCCATCCCTGACCTAGACAGTTGTGCTGCCCTTCAGGCAAGAGCTCCTGCAACAGGACTATGACCGCCCACCCACCTCTACAGCAACCAAACGCGTTCTGCAAGGAGTTAGTCAACTCCCCACACCAGCATTATCTCCCGCATTGAGCGCATGTGAGACAGGACTCGATGTCATTTGCACCGGCTTGCGATAAGGGAGCGTGCACAAACTACGTGTTTCGGTTCAGAAGGGGGGGAGGGGTTGGCTAGAAGGCTACGCTGGACTACGTGGGGGGAAAGGGGGGGGGGTGTTCCGAGCCAGGCCACGTAGCTTTATTTTCATAACATTTTTCACAGTTAAAATGAGGAACCTAACTCACAACAGCATGTAAATATTTATTTCCCTCAGTTAATTATGTCCTTATGTAATTTACAATAGTCTGACTGAAGAAAACAGTACAAAATGTCTTCTGGAATCAAAAGGGAAAAAGGCTACGTGTTACATGGGGGAGGGGGGGTAGAGGCAAAAGCCACTTAGGGCTACGTGAGGGGGAAGGGGGGGGTTCACGGCCTACAGACATTCCTGTACACACTTATAGTCGTTTGCAACTGATCGTGTACACAATAGTATCTTAAGTGTTTGTCAAAAAAGTTCATCCCACTCAAAAAAGAGGCAAAGTCTTCGTATATTAATTTGCCATAAGTGCATGTCGGTGTCAAAATTTTGGAGAAACCATGAAAAACCCAAATAACCCAAATGTGGACATTCGGACGGGGTTTCGAAGTCGCGTCCTTCCCAATGCGAGACCAGAGCGTTACCGTTCACACACCACCAGGTATTGTAAGCATTCTGAACTGATGTTTCCACATGATCTAAGTTGGGTTATTTTGCAAGTAATTTTTACCCTTTTTGACTAAAACACGTTTTGCGCTCGTGAAGAATTTCTCCATAAACATTTTCACAAGTCACTTAAGAGTGAAAATGGCGAAAGAGTATTTTGTATCTCCATTAATTATTACTATTGCTTCAATAAAAATACTCCGTGCCTTACATTAGTTAATATTTCTTGAGAAAATATTTGACTTGCAATGTTATTAGTGTCTCTAAATACCTTCCAAAAGATGTGAAGATGATCACCAAAGATACTGTGCCTTACTTGCAATATCTCCAGTCTCGCATTCACGCATCACCGCTGTGATCTATGGTACTGATGTAGACATAGAAAACCTGTTTAGTTTGGCTTTAAAACCGAGCGTGGTGGGTGAACGGTTAACGCTCTGGTCTCGCGTTCGAGAGGACGCCGGTTCGAAACCCCGTCCGGGCATCCAGATTTGGGTTTTCCATGGTTTCCCCAAATCACTACAGGCGAATGTCGGGATGCTTCCTTCAAAAAGGCCATGGCCGAATTCCTTCCCGTTCCTTGTCTTCAGTCCCATACCGCCTCTAATGGCCTTAACCGTTGACGAGGCGTAAAGCAATAAGGGGAAAAAAAAGTCTTTTAACTGCCACTGGCTTCCTATGTTTCAAGTCTCATTTGACAAACGGTTGGATCACACTCTTATTTTAACTATTTTCACAGATTCCTATTTTCTTTCTGAGCAGCTTAGTGAACCGAGACTACTTTGATGATGGAAACGCTTATATTTTTGTCACTTTTTGAAATCGAACCTGCATCGCTTTCCATAAGATGACAGTAATAACTCTGGGTTCTTGAGATGCGCTCCGCGTTTTACTGCCCATAAACCTGGGTACGTTTCCGAGATTTCAGCCAAGTGGCCATAATGCCTGCTGTCTGTACGGTCGTAAATGTTGAGCGGTCATCCGCCGGAAAAGCCTCTTTTACGGGAAGTGACGGAAGAGAAGAGTTTTACAGGCACCATGCGCGATACGGAACACCGATAGTTGCGCATGCTAACAGAACTAAGTGAGGGGCGATACTGTCATTTTATCAAGTGTATGCAGTGACGCAGCTTCCAAACAGTCTGACGGAACTGTTGTACGTGTGATTCTGCAGGGTATCACAAGTGAGAAATATTACCGACGAATCAATTCTGGAAAGAACAATTCGTCTGAAGTATTGCTTACAATCAGAAGAGGTGTAAGTATAGAAGTGTGGAGAGAATAGCGTCAACTCTAAAACTTGTTCTGGTAATACTAGAAGCGGTAACGAGGCGACTTAAAAAGTAATTGGACGAAAGAAACAGTACGTATACGTGGAACCAATAGAAAGTGTTGCAGTATGGTAACACTCCCCACTCACCCATCTTGTGCTGCTAAGCACGTTACTGCTCTATGTTGATATGGTCGATGGATGTTTCACTCACTGCGTGCTGATGTAGGACGCCAGAAATATAAGTTCTCTCTCACTCTCGGTGTTTAGACTGAAACCAAGATTGCGCACTGCTAGAAATGTTTGGTGACTTTGTGCTGTTCCATTTATTTTGAGTAATAGAGGACAACGTTTCATTTGACTAGAGTGCAAATATTCCTGATAATAATATTGCCTGCTTGCCTGGCTCTCACTCAGATTCGTTGCCTTTTGAACACTGGTAAAGGCGTTGGTTGGAAAACGCTGTACCTGTGTTATTACTCGGCAGATCCGCAAATGTACCATAGATTCATAACAACGGATGCTGCGGTGAGATGTAGAGCATAAGGCTCTGGTAAAATTCCTTTAAAATACGAAAATATGTTATCTTGTTTACTTTCCGAACGACTGAAATAATACGACAATACCGTTTGAGATTATCAACTGACTTAAGATCGCGTTCAGATATTATTATGAAAATTTATTTGCTGAATTTAATTTAATCGAAGTGAGATAGGAATCATATAAGCTAATGAGTTTTAATGCTATCGAAAATTACATCACCTGGTCGTCATATTATTATATTTCACCCGAAACATCAAGTCCAAAACAATCTGATTATACTCGTAGCGCTCAGATGCATCGAGAGAAAGCTATGTAGTATGGACTATTTATTATTTTCTTATTTTTTTAGATAAACATATGAGAACTTAGTGTCATGAAATGGACTGAGTTGACTGTTTATGGACTGGAAGGGTGCTATGAATTTCTGGTTTTTCAAGCTTTTGATTGTGTTTTGACACCTGATTTTCGTCCTTTTGTACATTGTGTATCTATGCTCCCTCCACTGCTTCGTTGTGCTCTATGCACTATCGCTGACCACCTAATGAGAGACCATAAATAATTTTTTAAATTATCTTTGCCTTTACGTTGGTAACGGTTACTTGCGATTCTCTGGGGTTTATTCCGAATTTGAAGTGGAGAAAATTCCTTACCAAAGTTACTAGTCTGTAGGCAAATTAAATTGGTGGGAGCTTAACGATATGATGACGGAGTTTCAAGCTGTATCGTACATTCGTGGCTGGCTCTGCATTTTACCGTGGAATCTGATGCACAGAGATTCATAACAAATTTCCCAAGAGGTCTAGTTAGCACTAGGTGCCCGGAAAAAAAATCGGTTCCAACTGGATATCTTCAGATAGATGAGTTTCAAACACAGCCGCAGGAATACTACCAGTTTGAATGTTATTATAGATTGTATTCATTGACTTACATACACAGTCAAGAACGAAAGAGGTAGCGATCTTTCAAAGTCCTATCCTCCGGTTTTTATCTTTACTGTCATGAAAATGAAGAGCGATGAAACCCTCTTGAAGTGTTTCTGGTCCTCAGAATTCTTGGCCTCCGGCGGTGGCCTTTGTTTTCACTAATTTCCGCATTCAGGCGACTCGCTTCTTGAGCTGCACAAGTTGTCTCCTCTCCAGAGGTTATTTCTTTCGCGTCCCGCGCTACATTACAACTTCTTCTCTCCATTTCATTAACTCCCGAGGTGAAGGCCTCAGGCAGCAGCGTCTTTTCTTTTTGCATCCTAGGTAATGGACTCCATTCTGCTTCCGGGTAACCACATTTATTTATCTTTTAGTTTTTTGTAACACGATAGAACAGAGAATGTATTTCATTCACGGTATGATTTATATTTACAGATCTCAGCCGAAATTTACATTTTGAGATTTTGTGATAATGTTCTGACATTTTTTCTGAAAGATCTGAGTCACATTTGGATGTTACAGTAAATTAGGTAACGAAGGACAAACATATAATACGAAGCTCCTGCCAGAGGTTTCAAGTTAAAAGTTGGTTGTGTGATTAAAATTTGAACCTTTCAAAACAGTTTAAATTTCATATATGCAACTTCTATCGCACACAGGGGCGTAGCTACTATGGGGCTAGGCGGTGCAGTGCACCGGGGCCCTCACGCTCAGGGGGCCCCCAAGCATACCTTAAGGGGCCCCTAAGCGCACCTCTAGGGGCCCTCAAGCGCAGTTTAGAGGGCCCACGAGCCTTCACGGCAAACTGGCGACCTTGTTTTTAGCCCCTGAGAACACAGGAGCCCCTCACTAAGGGCCCTCGCTGCTCAGGGGGGGCCCCAACCACTGCTCAGGGGCCCCTAAAGAACAATTTAAGGGCCCCCATACTCAGTTCAGGGGGCCCTTACCAGCACACAAAGCAAAAAAAAAAGGTCGCCCGTCTGGCCTGAGGGCCCAAAATAAATTTTTTGCACCGGGGCCCTTGTTGACCTAGCTACGCCACTGATCGCACACACAATTATTTTTCTAAAACAGCTGTAGCTAATATGAAAAGTATAAATAAAAATATGTGGTAGTTAATGCCATAATATTATAAGAATAAAAGCCAAAGTTTTATAGCGACTTTAATAAACAGATTTGTTTGGTTTTATGTTGTTCTTCAATCATTGAAGTGTAATATTTAAAACGATGCAAATCTTACGAGATTCCGTGTTTAGCAGTTACAACTCCTGTTTGAACTTCATAACATTTACGAGTATTGGTTACATTCTTCAGATAGTAGCATTCTCTGTTACTCAAATATTTACTTTCAATTTGATAATGATGATTGTTGTATTACTTTAGTATTATTCGGACGAGTAGAAACTGAAATATTGTTTAATTTCACCAAACTTGGTACAAATAATAATAGTACAGTTCATCACATGCAGAAATACAAGATTTGTTACGTTGGTTAATTGCGCCCTCGCTTCACCAGAAGCTTAGGTATACTTTGGATTGACACTGACTGTATTAGCTGGTTGTAAACACCAACAAAATAAAACAATTAGTATTTAAAGGAATAACATCTATTGTCCCTAATACAAACATATGATCTGTGTGTGACGTATACAGTTTGTTTTTGTTTTATTGATGTTGAAAATCAGGTAATATTCTGCATAGAGGATGCTAGCAAGCCTCAGACAAAACGTCACCGTAATGTTATTTTGCATTAGTGACGTCTGCCACAGGATGCGTAATACTAAATACAAATGATAAAACTAATAGCAGTCCATCTACTTATAATATGCCAATAACAAAGTATATTTTAGTATCTATTGGCATGAAATCACATGTACTGTGTATCCAATGTTCCATACATTTACATATTCGATTGACTATTTTAATTTAAATTCAAGGTATCGAAAAAAGTTTTATGATTGATCACTTCAATGAAACGCCAAATATTCAGCGTTTAATGTTCAGTTACAATATTTATTGTTTCTGCCGGTCATATATATAAATGTTCTAATCGTTTATGGTAAGAAATTCATTTCAAAACGGAGAAACATTTTGATATTTAAATCAACTTACTGTGTTGGTGGAATTCATGGACACACTTTATTGTGGAGGTGAAGATACCAAACAGTAATGGTCGAAAGAATCGTCGCAGCTAAGGGCCATTGGCGAAAGAAGTTGATCTCCTTCATCTAATTGCCACTTCGCCATTAATGGGTTTAGGTCTTAATTAAAACATCCATTAAGATATAAGAGCTAGAGGAAGTTTAAATGGCATAACAACTGCAATTGGACGCTGTTAAGGTTAAGTAGGAATCGTTTGTCATTTGCGGCTAGAAAAAAAAAGAAAAAAATGTCAGCACACACGTTAATAGATGGAACATAAAAAACCAATTCTAAAGATGGTTTCCAAAAAAAGTATTTTTGAATCACTTGTGCAAAGAAAATAAATTTTTATTGTCAGAAATTCTTATAAAATGGTTTATAAAATTTTAATGATAGATATTTTCACTAAAATACAAACAAAACAAAACAATTAGATAATAGAGGAACTCCTTATTACTTGAAAATTAATTGTTGAAGCCAGCAGAATTAACATATGGTTTGCCATAAAAACCACAACAGTTAAAAATCTGAAGTGGATACCATTAAATTTATCTCTTGGAAAAGATTTAATTGCTGTCCCAAGTGTCGCAACGCCAACACGTTCCCGGCAAGGCCAATTAGAATTAACAATAAGTTCGAACTGTAATTACTCGTAATACTGATCTTCTGTAATTATCGGGGCTAACCCATCATGTATTAGTGACAATTTTAAGTGGATTTGTTAAATATTAACCTTTATTAATCAGAAGAAGCAAAGGCTATAGGATCAAAAGTAGAATTGAGTTTGAAAAACACTAGACTCACAGTAAGTTACAGAGCATTCATGACGAAAATGTAAAGTAAGTATGGACCCTGACGAAATAAAGGTACCGCAAGATCTTATCAGTTTTGATTGTGTTTAGAAAAATTATGTTAGTATGCAAGCAATATTACAATTGATAGCAAAAGGAAGAATGATCTTATAATCTGAACAGTCTTAGGGCGCTAATGACCCCGTCGTCGACGCGCCCTAAAACCCGAATAACAACAACAACAACTGAACAGTCTTCTTTCAAATCGGAGACCTTTTGTTTTCAAAAAGTGATCGAGAATTTATAAAGAAATTTCGGAAACTGTATGTATTGAGTACAGTACTATATGAAAATGAAGCTTGGGTTTTAGAAGTACCAGAAATAAGAAAAAAATGAAGCATTTGAAATGTCCTGTTGATAAATATCGATAATTAAGATGACTGCTAAACATAAATAGAAAATAAGTTTGTTGGAGGAATGTGAGAGACAGTGATGGGTCATATTTTTAGACATGAGGATTGGCTAATTTCTAGTGCACTGGACATTGGAACGTAAGAACTGTAAAGAAAGACAAACAGATAAATGAGTCCGTGGACTGAATTGGTACGTCGGCGGGAAGGGAATACCTCAACACGGAAAGAGGCCCAGGTTGGTGAGTAACGCTAGGGCCGAATGTTTCGATTTTCCATTGTCTCCTAAATTCACTTCCTTCAAAAGATAATGGCCGAATTCCTTCCCGTTTCTTGCTTTCCCCACCTCTCGACTCTAATGACCTCGACGTCAACGAGCTATAAGGATCGAAAGTTTATTTAAAAAAAAAAAAAAAAAAAATAAAGATGGAAAGATATACAGCGTTGCGTAAAGCAGTGATGAAAAAAAATGTGCTGCTCTTTTTTTACTGTATGGAGAGAAATATTTATGTGTTAGTTCTTTATTATTGTGTTGTCATAAGATTATGAGTCTCTACAAAGTGTGCGATACAGAAAGCTCGTAAAACCAGAAAGGTTTCATCAGTTAAAAAGTGTATAGGATTTCGCTTGAGAATATATCCCATCCCGTATGCATCTTAACCATATTCCAGTCTTTGTACTATTGCAAGCAGAAAATGTAAATATACCGAGGCAATATTTTCAACAAAACCGAATTACAAAAATGTCCCCAAAAAGCATGTGATTTTTCAGTCCCACACGCTTGCGCGTTTCTGTCCCGTTATTTGTCACCGGTTTCGAAGGCCGCCCGTATTTCTGTGAGTTCAGACTGTTGTGGAGTGTTGCCAAAACGACCGAATTTCTGCGCTGCGAAATGAATTGTATCCAATAATTCTCGCCATACCGTGCGCTGTATACTTCAACGCGTATCCTCTCTGTATCTTCCGTATCTACGCTTTAACACTCCGACATTAAGCGGTCCAAGTGTATTCATTATTGCAACTACACTATGCACTTAATTTCCGTCCCAACGGATTAGCCTGTGTGCATAGAAGACTGCCTCTATGCGCGTAGTCACTTTAACACCGAGCGTTGTGGGTGAGCGGCAAAGCTCTGACCTGGAGCTCGATAGGACGGGGGTTCGAATCCCCGTTCACGCATCCAGATATCAGTTATCAATGGTTTAACGAAATCACTCCAGGCGAATGCCGGTATCGTTCCTTCCAGAAGTCGTCGCCGAGTTCCTTCCCGTTCCTAGCCCCCAATACTTTCCCGCCTCTACTGACCTCAGCGAGGCAAAAAGCCATGAATATACAGTATATATATATATACTAGCTCGTACCCGCGACTTCGTACGCGTGGATTAAGAAAGTTGTTGGTAACGAAGGATTGGTCCCAAACAATATCAAGTCGGAATAATATGACAGGAAAGCTATCACTATATCATTGTACCGTCGAACCTGTCTCTCGAAGAGAATCAATTTCCAACATATTTCTGTCACCTTTCGATAAGGTCTCTAAATTTCGGGACTACAACTGTTAATCATACTGGAAAAAATATCCTGTGCCTTCATACAGATTTCCTTATAAAATTCCACCACAACGATATAGCCATTTAGTCGTAAAAACGTAACAAAAAGACAGACTTGCTTCCGTATTTATAATAATATTACTGTGATTCACACTCACACACTGACTGCGAACAACACCTGAGGGATCATTATAACGTAAAAAAGTGTACACCTACAACATTGCAAGACTACCTACGATTTGCCTCGCATTGCACCCCTAACTTTCCAATATCTACAGTTTAACATTCGATCGGAATATCCTACGGCCCAGGCCTGACTCTTACGATGAAAAACAGTTTTTAAAAATCTTAGCCTCCACGGAGATTTGAACCGGAGACCACGACGTTCGTAAGCAAACGCTTTAACCACTGAGCTGCCAGTCCACTACACGGAAACACGGTACGGAGACGTCCATATCCAACGTGTCTGTCTATCGCCGTATTTCGAAGTTATGAGACAACATGTGTTATTTATACAGATAATTTTTCAACCAAATGAAGAGAGTATTTTTCTCCTTGTTTCAAAGGATAAGTGTGCAAAGTTTCATCGAGATCGGATGAAAACTGTGGATTTGTATGAAGAACAAATAAAGTAACAAACAAACATACATTCATCTTTATATATAAAGATCTTTCCTATTATGTTGGTGACGGTTTCTTGCGATTCTCTGAAGTTTATTCCGACTTTGAAGTGAACAAAAGTCCTTACCAAAGTTACCAGTCTGTAGGCAAATTAAATTCGTGGGATCTTAACGATATAGTAGACAGTTTCGAGTTGCATCGCATATTCGTGGCTGGCTCTGCATTTCAACGTGGAATCTTATCCGCGAAGAATAATATCAGATTTCCCAAGAGGTCTAGATAGCATTAGGTGTCCGGAAAAAAAATCACTTCAAACTCGATATCTTCAGTTAGATGTGACGATAAGTTAATTTAGATTTCAAACACAACCACTTTGAGTGTGATTCATTGACTTACCTACACAGTCAAAAGGCAAAGGCGTAGCGATCTTTCGATGTCCTAAGCTCCGGTTTTTGTCTTTACTGTCAAGAAAATGAAGAAAGATGAAATCCTCTTTTCACCCTTTACCTCTTGAAGTGTTTCTGGTCTCTGAGGCGTTGTCCTCAGAATTTTTGGCCTCCGGCGCACACAGGGGTATTTGACACCAAAAGTCGATCAAAATTATTTCTACGTAATTTGGATTTTTGTTTCGCTTCTTTTGTGTATTAGAACTTATAACTGTGAAGTATGAGTAATAATAAAGAACACGTACTGTGTTCATACTCTTTATAAAATATTAAGCGAATATTTACAAAATACCTAAACAATAATCATACATGTACAATAAAATATCATTCTGACTAACCGTCCCATCCTTCGTCGTCGGAACCTTCACCTTATGGCTCATTCTCTTCTTGAGTACTCGGGTCCCATTACAGTAATATTTTAATAGTTTCTGGATTGAATGATTTAGATGTTTTGGGGATCCTAAGTTAATGAAAGCCTATTAATGACATCTGTGTTGCACTAAACCCAACTAAGTTTTCTGGAGAGTCTCTCCTTAAATCGACGAAAATATTTGTTTCTAGCTTCTGCTGCTGCTTCTGACAGAGTGTCTATAGGCAAAAGTGCATACTCTATTATAAGTGGGCCCTCAATCAATACTTCTTGTATAGGTGATATTGGATGCCACGAGTACAGTTCAATGTACAGTACATCTTAAATTTTTCGTGGCAATGGAGAATAATTTTTTTATATATATCTATCTTGTGCCCACTATATATCATTCACATAATAGTATAAAACCTGTCAATCATTGTTTTGTTAATACCTATTATCTCTGCTGACATCATTTGCTAAAATCGGTCAAATCCTCGAAAGATTTTCTAGGCCGACCCACATTGGTCGGATTGGAGTTTATGGGTATTTAGATACATCTTTTAAACCAATCGTGGTATTTCTTAAAAAATGCACTTTCATTTCTCTTAGCAGCCTGCCATTTTCTTTTAATTTCCAATTTAAGCCTTGAAAACTTTTATTAGAACTGTTGCGTTTGTTCGACCGTGAATGTCGGTTGATTTAAAATATTTTCCTAGACTAATTACAACTTTTGCATGAAATCATTTCCTTGGATTTGTATGGATTTGTATGAAGAACAAACAAACTAACAAACAAACAAACATACATTCATCTTTACATATAAAGACATAGCTCGCTTTAAGATCCGCGCAGCAACGGCGCAAACTAATACTGTGTTGAAAAATGCAATGAAGCTTTGCTAAATTATTTGTAATAGTTTTAGCGTTTATAGACTCGTCTGTTAGCATTGCACATGAACACGTTTCACCCCGCCGTGTATTCCGTGACACACAAGCTCTCCGTTGCGTTGCGCGCGGTATCGTTGGGTTCTGCATGAGCTGCTCTATCTAGTGATGCTACTCACGTCGATTTCCTTTTACATTTTATGGCCGTGGTACGCGACACTCCGGAATAGTAAGAAATTGTTTCTAGTAATTTTCCGCAAAGTAACGTTAAAAATGTATTTGTGCTTTCCATTTTACTCCTAATTTGAGATTAGCTTCGTGAATATCAGATAAGACAGCTGTATACAGTGAGGATCTGAAACCAACCACTATGACTTTCTTACTTTCCTGATTTTTTTCTTTTATTACTTTTCATACTGTAACAGCCCTCAAACCTAAAATTAAATGTAATTGTCTTTTATGAATCATTTGTAGTAAGCTAGAGTTTGGTTAAATATGATCTGATAGGTTTGTTTTTCAATTAACTGTAAATCAATGTATATAGATTTTGTTTTATGAAAAGAAATTATTTAAAGACCATTCAATATCTTTAAGAACAGAATTGTGCAAGAGAATTGCTTAAATGTTGGTAATTCCAAGTATTAAAGCAAGTTACGATGTCTAAAGGACAATTTGCTACAGTTTAAAATGATTTCTATGAATAATTTTGTGTTTAAATGTCTTCAATTTCCATTTCTGACTATTTTGTAATGATGTTAAATGATTATGTATTAATTCTGATTGATTTTAATACGTTTCAATTGTTTGAGTATTGTCAATGTTCGAGAAATATCTGGCGGAAGATTTTGAAGTGTTCTAGAAATTTCGGTGGAGTTTAAATAAAGCGACCATCGAAGACAGTTAGTTAGTTAGTTTTTCGGCAAAGTTTTTCACTAAATCAGTTTTCGACGGCCGGGAACTGTATTATCTGTGGAAGAAGTGTTGTACGCAACCTCTGGATTGTATCTATGCATGTAAACAGTATCGTTGACGTCATGTTCTCTTGGTGAATAAAAACAAACGTTAAACTGAACTTTATGGTGGACTGATTATTTATCTTATTAATTAGAGCACCAACAATCTTATAATAGGGCTTATCGATCGTTGACATAGAGGTCAGTAGAACCTGGAAAAGATTTGGAGCAAAGACCTGGAAAGGAATTTAGCTATGGTCTTATGAAGAAATTATTCTGGCGTTTGCCAGGTGTGATTTTGGGAGATCACAATAAACGAAGTGTAGATGTTTCGACCGGGGTTGGAACTCGCGTTCTTTCGAATGCCAGGGACGAACATTGCTTTTTAGACAACGCCTAACACGATAATTCTGGAGAGATATAGGAATTTTCGTCTGCCTGCGTTCGAGTCCCGCAGAAACTACACATAATGATAGCTTACGTCATGGGTTCATATACAGGATACTTTCTGTACTGATAAGTTACATAGCTGCCTAAGAAAACTTAGAAAAAAATCACGTTCCTTAAATCACGCAGTGTATAGGTTAAAATTAAATGTAGCACATTTATAGTTTATGTTCATACTAATAATTTCAAATAGTAATTATCATAAAATTTATGCAGCAAAGAAAAACGTAGTGGTTGTCTTGACCCTTTTTATTAATACGTACAGTTCTCTTACTCACATATAGTTACTTACAAACAGACGGACACATTAGCCTTTTATCCACTGTGACGATGAATTTAACTGGCACAAACAATTAAATTAGGGATATAATGTTATAGTTTGTATGCATACAAGTAAAACATTATGTTCGGTCACGCGCCACGCTCGACCACTTTAAATATTGCTTACGGAGCAGCTACAGTGTGTGAATAATACTGAGGTGTACTTGCGGGCCATACACAACTAAAAAATATTCAGAATTACTGTCAGTAGGGACGGTAGACACCAACCGAGCGTGTTGGGTGAGAGGCAATGTCCTGGCTTCGCATTTGAGTGGACGTGGATCCGAATCCTCGTCCGGCTATCCAGATTTTGGTTTTCAATAGTTTCCCCAATACATTCCAGCCTAATGCCGGGATGGTTATTTTAGAAGACCATGGCTGAATTCCTTTCTGTTCCTTGCCCCTAGTTCTTTCACGCCTTTAATGACCTCAATGTCGACGAGGCGTAAAACCATAAAGAAAAAAGGTAAACACTAATAATGTGAACAAACGTGCTTAAAACATGTACATACAACATAAAATCAGAATTAAAGGAGAAAAGTAATAAAAACATGGCTATTCCTCTCCTATTCCCTTCCCATTCATTATTTCATTGAATTTTTTTTTTGAATTAATAACAAAAATCTGAAATAACAGGAGGACGAAGTCGCTGGAACAAGTAGTGTGATAGAAATATTTTCAGTATACACGTATCAGGCAACAAGTAGACATAATTCGCGTGATGCTTGCTCGAGTTTAGGTAATTATCTCCGACCTCCCTTGGTACCCGCGCAAATTACTAAATGAATTAGGATAAGCGATGACACTGTTTCACGCTAACTAACCTGTGATGAGCACTGCCATCCTAGAGAGGCGAAACTCAGTGAGTTGCTACTGATATTAAACTCGATGGTCTATGAAGACTTCTCTCGAGTGTCTTCACCTCTACCATGGTGAGCAAGACGATTACGTAAATCCGCCAGATGTAAGAGCTTGGGGAGACTATGTTACACTCCTCCAGTCCAGTTCAGCTCACCTTCATGTGGAACACCATTTTTGCATGGAAGAGATTCTGGCGACTTTAAAATTTAGCTACTGCTTGTCAATAATCTTCTAAAAGGAGGATGCAGGAGCAGGAATCCTCTATGCCACTCTCTTACCCAAAAGGTTGTGAACAGCCTTTGTGTATTATAATACGAATGACGATTTCTCAAAAAATATGACACACCAAAATTGTTATACCACCTGACAAAGAATTCAGCAACGTGTTGATTAAATTTGTTATTAATTGATGGCACAATGTACAATACAGTATTACAAGGAACACTGTGACCATAAAAAAAAAGCACACAAAGTAACAATGTCACATTTAGGAAATGTTGAACAAAAGAGAAAATGTTTAATATAGATAGGCCAATTGTCTTTATGAGATATCAATCTCTGCAAATACAACCATGTAAGATAGTTTTGTCTATGTTCATACATAAAAATGCTGTCGCTTCCTCCTTCTCAAATTGGTAACAGCACCGCGAATATGTTATTCAAGGACAGGGCAATCTGTAAATAATTTTTTTTTTGATGTTTCACAATGTTTTATTAGGTGAACGTGTTGCAAATTTGAATACAAAAGTAGCATTATAATAAAAGAATATATGTTTCAAATTTAATATATCATTTTGATCCTTTTTTGAATAGTAACTATCATCAACTGGACCAATTACAAACTTCCAATTTTCATAACTTTCACATGGTTCCATCAAATTCACAAGAATAGGCATTGCCTGTGTAGCTATTGTAGAAGACTTTACGTATTTCTTTGCTTTAGTTAATATTGTAAATTTATATTTTTTTCCATATCTATGTGTAACCTGAAGCAACATGTCATTTGCACCAGCAGAACTACTTGTGATGTCCATACCCCTCCATGAAACCCAAAACAATCTCTCCGGTGGATAACCCTTTTGTGGCGAATCTGGTGTTACATTATAACTGTCACTTTTCAAACAAACATTATGAAAGAGAACAGGCTGGAGGGCACAAGGCAGCGGGAATCGATTGTAGTTCTAACCGGAGGATTGTATAAAAAGTCCCGAGTTCGGTATAAAAAGTAAAAACCCATTTGTCGTACGGTGTTGAAACGGTGTCATAAACCAGTAAGAGAGAGAATATTTTTTTTTTTTTTCCAATGTCCAGGCTGTATTGCGAATTTTCAGTACATTCTGCCACGTCAATCCTCCGATATGGTACTATGATACAACGGTGTCCGGATGTCTGGTGTTTGTGGATGAACGATAGCCACTAATGAATTACACATTCGCCTATAACCCAGTAATTATTAACTTTTTTATTCATTTTCTGGGTGACCTGGAGCGACCGCGGATAGAACGTGCTTGTCTCGTTGGTTCGTGCCAGCTACAGGTCTCGATGTTTACTGTCACTAGGGACTCGTGATCGCGTGCAGACACGAACTAGGTAGTGCTGTTATTCCTTCCTCTATTTCACTACTACTGGTTGGACAGTCTCCGTAAAAAAATCAGGGATTACTTCTATCAATGAGCAGTCTGGTATCTCAGTGGCTAAGCCTCAACCACCTTCAAAACTTAGCGTCCTCGGTTCGAATCCTGGTTCAGCCAGGAATTTTTCACAGGCACCTCACCTGATATTCATCTCTATAAAAGTTTTGGTTTTGTCATGTGAACAACACTACGATTCTCCATGGTCCGGATTCAACGTTAAAATGTAGTTCCAGACTACACAGAAGCATAATGAGAAGAGAGATGAAACTTTGTGCTTCTGTTTTTACCTCTTAAAATGTTTTGAGGGTAACAAACTAGATTTAAGCTATGATTACATGGGACTGAGAGAAATTCTAAAAGTGGACTACAGAAATACTCTACCAATGTTAGTGTAAACGTACACTGGAATTATGATTTAAATAAGTGGCTACTTGAGATCTTATACAGAGTGCTTATTCAGGAAGCTGGCTGAATGTGGCGACCTGTATGATATACTTAAGCAACCCTTCATGAATGCTTAAATTTTAAATCCCTCGTCTGGGTAGCGGTTAGAGGGTTTGATATTCGAGTGTGGCCTATGGCATCGCAGATATTGAGTTACTGTTCTTTTACTAAATTACGCGTATTCTGTTCTTATAAACATGGTACCTCTAACTAACTTAAACCGTGCCATATTATCAAAAAATTAATTAATATCATTCCCAGTAATCATGCAGTCATTTATAAGACTAATTTAACAATTTCTATATTTGTCAGAATATTGTTACAAAAAAGGTCTACGTTTGGTTAGTGCAATACAAATTAGTAATAACTATAGCATACTGTTAACAAAAATTAAAAAAATTAACTCACCATGCCAATGACTTATTAACAAATTAAAATTAACAGATTTTAATTGATTGTTGCCTTTTTGTTGTTGTCCATATTGAATTGTCGTTTAGAAACAGTTTCAAAGATTACAATGCCTTAAAATTCCATAGAAAAATAATTTTTTAACAATCATGTTAGAAGTGAAACTTCTTTCTTTTGTTTGTGTTCAGCATAAGGTTTTTTTTATGTTATTCTGTTTAAGAAGGGAATGTATAAATTACAGGTTGTGGGCTAACTTAACGATGACCTTGTTTAATTTTTTTTCAGAAACTAGTTTTCTACAAGTCGTCTTAAGTATTCCGATCAACACTTTTGTATTCTTCTAACGCTCTCGTGTAAACAGATCTAGTGACTAGTTTTGTGCATTCTTCTTTGTGCCTTCATCTATGCCATCAGTTTATTGATTGCCATTCAGTAATATGATATTAGATGTCTTAAGTTTGCTATCCCCGAATATCGCCCTTATGGTAGGGAGCGTCGATACGGTCACAAAATTATTTATAGAATTTAGTTTGTTACATCAGTAACAGATGCCCAAGGCCACGACAATGTTAGATTATGAATTGAAAAACTTTAATCTCAACTTATCATCGTTTTCAGTCGGCTTTTATTTTATTCACACTGAAATTTATCTATCTTTTTCATGAATTATTCTTTTGTGTCATTAGAACTTTCTGGAATTACGGTTCAGTCGATTTCTTGGGAACGGTAATCATCAAGGGATACTACCCGATATTTGGAGACGAAACCCACAGACGGCCTTAGGTGTCAGTAAAATGCAATGCAATAACAGCACAATCTATGCACATCACACATGAAAATGTCTCTGCAGTTTGTGTCCTTGGTCCATGGCACTGGAACGGAGGTAGTCTCGCCAACTGCACCTTTCAGCCGCATTACCTCTTGAGCGGAATCCGCACCCCTCCCCCCTCCACCCCACCTTCCAGCCGGTCTCATTTGATTGCAGGGCGAGTCGGTCTGTGAAATCTTCCAGAACGTTTCGTTTCAGGAGAAAATCCGCCTCTTCGTCGGGATTTGAACACGTTTTGTCCATACCGTGTTCCAACTATTAACTTCGGGTTCAGTCCCCTTCTCAAAGACACGTATTTCATCCTAGGTAACTTTATGGCATTGGAATTTGAGGCCGCGGATGAACGTATACAGGCATAGATAAGTTGTCGTAAAATCTTTCTTGTTTTTTTTTTTCACTTCTGTGTTTGCGACACTTGATGGGAAGGTAAGAACGACACTTATTGTATATTTTGTCATTAACTTTGCTAGCAGCATTAATACTAATTTTTAGAATAAACTATTTGCCTACCACGATTCTTGGTCTCAATTTTTTTTTAACAGTACGTTGGGTGGTTTTGTCCATTGCACGTAACGTCTCTGGTTCGATACCCGGTCTGCGTGTGTATTTTCACATGATCTTTGAGTCAGAGAATGCTTTAAGAATTAATGTTACGCTAGTTTCTGAAAAAATGTTGATCTCCTTTGATTGGTTCGATTATAGTTTTATTAGTGCTAATGTTCGCCGCCAGGAGCGCTATAGTAAGTGTAAAACCCACTTTCCTGGAAATTGATACATGATATGTTATAATGCGTAGATGAATACGTATAGGAAGATGAATAATGCTAGCAACTGTAGGTAATTTCAAGCAAGAAACTTGGAATTTTGGACCCTTAAGAAAGCGTTCTGTGTAGGGGCAAAGTAGATGTGCACGACTGACTCTGAAACAGAGGGAATGGAGGGAGTGGTATGAATTTAGGTGCGTTCAGGCTGACTGAACAAGCGAAGAGTTACGAATACGGATTGTGATACTCTCGTCTCTGGAAGAGATAAGTAGTGGAGCATGAAGAAAATTTGTGGTGAATTAGAGATTGCAATTATTATCAACTATGCGGACAATGCATCTTCGAAAAAGATCCTATTAATTTTAAGATACATTAGTTTAGTTGGTGACTGAAGTGATTTGTTTTCTTATCCATAGGCAGTGTTGTAGTTGTTATTTTTTTGAACAAATAAGAAGTCTGTTAACAAATAGCAGACATCACTTTCTGGTTAATCGCACCTATTTTGACTCTGTCATTCTAACATTGGTTAGTCATAATTTAACTTCAGTCTATTAAAGTACAATGTTGGTCAAGGTTTATCATATTTTCTTTTTCTATTCTAGTTCTGTTGTTAAATAACAAACAGTGGAATAATATTTGTATATTACCAGTGCGTTGGTGTATGTTAAAGAGTTTAGTCAGATGGTGGTTATATCTTTGCGTTCACTGATTCATGTAGTTGGTTGGTTGTAGTAGTAGTGGCTTACGTCGCTGATTTAACAAGAGAGTTCACTCTCGGATTCTTTGTTTCAGTACGAAAATTTCATTAAAATAGGACTGCTGGTTTCTCAACAGGACTGGAAACCAGATCTTAGTTCTTACGTTAGTGTTTTAGCCAACACACAATTTTTATTGAAAGTTTTGTTGCTGATTGATTTTTAGGCTACTTCGTGGGCTGCTTTTTTTTTTTTTTTTTTTTTTTTTTTTTTTTTTTTTTAAAGTCTGAGAGATTTGGCATATAAACGGTGGTAGAGAAGGAGAAGATGTCTTAGGAAGAGATATTTCTTCCATTAACAACGCAAGCAATATACTGAACACACATATATTACAGTCATGCACACAACAGAAAGAGGAACGTACACTTCCATCACAGGGGAACGAAAGGGAAATCACGCCTCAGTTGAAATTTTCTCCGTGGCAGGTATCATATGACAAGGAAAAGTCAATATTCCTGTAAAAAACGTAACTGCGCTTGTACCGATGTAGTTTCGTCTTACTTCCTTATTCTTATTCTGGAATCGTCGTGACGTCAAATGCCATTGATTACAATTCCCTAAACAGTTGCAGAGGCCCCTAAACATTGCCTTGTTGGACAGTTTACACTCACGGCAGATACTCTAGTCAGCTCACCGAAGCTGGTGCAAGCTAATAATACGGTGACTGGAATGGCTTCTGGACTGGGAGAAAAAAAATATATTTCACAAGTTCCTGAACATAAAGACACAGTTCGTATCCGACAGCAGATCATCAGAGTAATATCCTTTCAGAAGGTATTTTTATAACACTGTGCTTCCATTTATTTATCTCCCGATATATCTTTTCTCTCTATATACCTTCCAGCCTCTCTCCTTCTTTCTTTAAATAGTCCTTAATCTAGTGCAACTATCTGGTTTTAAAACGCTTCACAAGTCTTCTAACCTGCACATTCCTATCCAGACACTGTCTTGGCACTTAAGATTTCTGCGTCCGTTTCATATGACCAAACTACTTCCTCCACCTTTCCTCCACGGCGAGGCCACATTTAAGTCACGTGTTGCTTATTTATTTCTGGTTTGGCCCTCTTCTGCTGATCTAAGAAACTTCACCTCGTATAACTGTAATGAACTTCTCTGTTGTTTTTTACACAGATCTCTGAACAGTATGTCGTGATTGGGTAGATGGTATACTATAGTTTTGATATTGTTTGCTTAGCTCGTAAAGGATTCCCTTAGTTATAAATTACGTTACACACTTGATCTTTCATCATCTTATGTAAGATTGGAGGTTTTCTCGGCGTTGAATATGAATAAAATCCTCCCGGATAATTAGCCGAGTGAGTTCATCGATAAAACACGACGTTGTCAAGTGACTTGACAATGGCGGCAGAGTTGAGGCCGCCGAAACGTCGTGTTTTATCGATGGACTCACTCAGATAGTTACCCGAGGGGATTTTATTCATTTTCAACATCCTATTCTGCACTTCCAACTTTGCACTTTCGTCATATGAGTCAACACTTCCAAGACATTTGAAGCTTTCTTCTCTTGCTGAGGTAGTGTGTGTGTGCTACTCATTTTTGTTACCATTGCCTTACTCTTAGTTGCATACTTTAAACATGATTTTTATGAAATAGGATAGCCTTTCTGAGTTTATTCTACAAACTACTGGAGTGAGTCATTTATAACAAGATCTTAGAAATAATTCTTGACTGCATACCAACATAGTAGGCAGGATTTCAACCAAACCGATGTTGCTGCATCCAGGAAATGGAGCTGGCCAATCATATCGAAAAGGGATTTCAAGATCAGAAGACGACCCTCGCAGTGTTTTGCAGATTTGACTGCGGCATATGACATAGAGTGGAGACAGGGAAAAATCCTGAAACACGTTAGGATTATTCCATGCAAGGCAACTGCCTCTATGTTGAATGATATGCTATGCAATCAAATGAATGATGTTCACCTAAATTGAAACATAAGTAAATCCTCCAGATTAAATAAAGGGCTACCACAATGATCCGTCCTTGCTCCATTATTTTCAATATCTACTCCGCAGACTTGCCATTCACCGTTTCTAGAAAAATTATAAACGCCGATGACAGCACAACCTAGTCACCTCCAAACATCTGAGAAGTTCTCACAGGTGACCTTCACTTACTGAATGAATGCTTCAGCGCTCGGCACCAGAAACTGAATATAAATGAGAAAGTGACCACTTCTTTTAACTTAAACAATACTCAAGGCCACTATAGGCCTCAAAAAATTCAAAGACTAATTACTGAGGTACAATTCTCACCCAAAGTACTTAGGCGTGGTTCTGTGCCGTTCACTGAAATACAAATAATGTTCTCATAAAACAGCGGCAAAAGTCAAAACTCTAAATAATATACCTCAAAAACTTTCAGGAACGGTGAGAATTAAGTTATTCCCGGCGTATTGCTGACACGGATCCTTCACGGGTTGGGGAGCACATGCCGCAGGTCTCAGAACATCAGCTCTTGCTCTGGTATACTCAACTGCTGAATACTGCAGTCCAGTATGGCTAAATAGCAGTCACACAAAAAAGATAGGCATTCAACTAAAGGACACAATGAGAACAGTATCTGGAACTGTAAATTCTACACCTACAAAATGGGTACTTGTACTTTCTAACATCCTCCACCTAGTCTCCGAAGACAAACGGCGTTAAAAAAAAGAATAGTAGAAATCAATGAAAGTTTCACGGGTGTCCAGCCGGATGGTGTCATAAAACGACGACGTTTCGACAACCTGCTCGGTTGTCTTCATCAGGTCTATTTAGATGTTGCTTCTCGAAATCACAAACAGTCTGTTTTATGACACCATCCGGCTGGACACCCGTGAAACTTTCATTGAATCAATACGCCGGGAAAGTCTCCATTTACATAATAGTAGAAATGTTTAAAGAGTCCACAACACCCAATACATAAGGACTGCACACGTCAAACTCAAAATGGATTGAAATCAAGGTAGTTCGGCGAGATACTGTTCCAAAAGCACTTCAATATAAACGAAGCATGGTGCGCTGTGTGCACCATTACCAATCCTGACAAACAATGCTGCCAGCCACTTGGCTTTGAATATCCGTAGATTGCTGCTAAAATTTCCGTAGATTGGGTACAAAAATCCGGAGACTCGGTAACTGAAACAATAATTATTTGAAGAAAGAGTCAAAATTAATAATACTTTTTATTTTCAGGTCTTTAAAATTACAAAACTAATATTCTACATTGAAAGTAAGAAATATCTCTGAACATATTTTATACATCGTCACTTTCATCACTGCTGCTGCTATGCCTAGTAGTTTCCCCCCCCCCCCTATTGACCATTCGTTTTCTTTGTTGACATTAAATTTAGCACATCTTCTGTAACAGGAAATGTTAAAAACTCCGACCCCTTTGATTCTCGGATATTGGTTAAGCCTTCTCGGAAGGCTTAGCTTTGTAAGCCGTGCCAACGAGCGTGTCACCGTGCATAGAGAGTGCGCTGCTAGTTTTGTGATAAGATCTATAAAAATTGTAACCAATCAAAATATGAGGTTTATTTCAATCGTTGGTTCACACGAGCGGTTGCAGGGAAACGATTCACAGTTATTGACAATTCTGTAATGCATTAACACCATACGCTCAAAGTTTAACAAAACACCAGTATAAGGAAAAATCAACAAATGATAAAACGTGTCAAAAATCCGTAGATATTCGAACAAAATCCGAAAATCCTAACTTTTCATAAAAATCCGTAGATCTATGGATAAATCCGTAGAAATGGCAGCAATGCTGACAAACTAGCAGTAATTCAAGACCCCTCATTCGTTCAACCTACCTAGATAAACCTGGACTGCTCTGAATCGAGTGGGAACAGGCCACGGTAGATGCAACTACTTGATGCACAAGTGGGGAATAGTAGAGAATCTTTCTTGTGACTGTAGCAACCACCAGAAACTATCGCCATGGAATGCCCTCTTAGGAGATTCAGTGGTAGAATCCAACTGCTTTATGAAGAAACCACAGAAGCAAACGAAGGGCTGAAATCTCTGGATATCAGTATGTATTATCTTTGAATGCTTGTTGCAAACGAAATAATAATAATAATGTCGTATTTAACTTTTCTTCTGTCTCTACCCAGTGCTAATATCATTTGCAAAATGTAAGGCTAAGATAAGTATTCCACAGCAGAATTTTTGCTTCAGATCAGATAGAAAATGTGAACTAAAAATGAAAGTTCATATCCGGTAAGTACTTCTCAGAGACTCCACGAAATAACATGAAACACTGCGCGCGATTGTTGGGAACAGCAGTCCAGTCGGCTTGGCGTGCGGGAGGCAAGGCGTGACGACAAACACAGGTGTCCAGCAGACACGCTCCATGCTCGGCCGACAGCCAGACGGCCTTATCCTTCATGTTTGCTTACCTTTGCCATGTCCAGACTTATTGCCAACCAGAAATATCACGAGGATTGGTTTCACTAATTTTCTTAATTCAGGTATAGCAGCTCAGTTCCATACAAATATAATTAACACCATAATGACGTTAACATTGTTTTAATTACTAATTACAGGTTCCTCTTATATTTTTCTTCTGCTAGGGGGCGTCCATAAACTACGTGGCTCGGGTCTAAGGGGGGGAGGGGTTGGCGAGAAGGCTTCACTGCGCTATGTGGGGGGAGGGGTTCCGAGCCTGGCCACGTAGCTTTCCATTCCTATCATTTTTCACAATTAAAACGAGGTACAGAACACACAACAGCATGTGAATATTTATTTCCTTCATTTAATTATCTCCGTATGTTATTTACAATAGTCTGACAAGAGAAAACAGTACAAAATGTCTTCTGGAATCTCTAAAGGGGAAAAAAGCTGCGTGCTATGTGCGAAGGGAATCGGGGGGGGGGGAGGGGTAGAGGCAAAAGCCACTTCGAACTACGTGTGGGGGATTGGGGGGGGGGGTTCAGCAGGCAAAAATGGAGCTACGTGGCTTATGGACGCTCCCCTATGACATAGTAATAATTCATTCCGTGTAGTCGTAATGACCTGGTGACAGGGTTTCTATTCGCTGCACATTACGCCCCTGTCGTAGCCGCCTTAACCTAACCCAACAATCCTACTGGGTACAGGGGACCTACAGTTCAACGTGGAATCGGAACCACGGAAGCGTTCTGACGTAATTCACATCACTCAGCAAGCTGTGCCAGAGGTGAAGGTCAGGTTGAAGGGCCTATGAAAGTCCCCGCCGAGACAGGGATTCGGAACATCTGAACCACTGAACCACAAGACCGCTGTGCCAGGACATGAAGGATACGTGCAATTAATCTCCCTACCACATCAGCTCCGAACCTCGGCATTAACCTAGCAACAATAATATGTTGTTTTTTTACATACTCCCTGCTCCAGCGATATTCTGCCCAATTGATTTTTTGTGTCACGCACATTCTCATCTACCCGCTCCTCGGTCCAAAGAAAGTTTTAACACTGGTTAAATATACACAAAAAATTAGAATAATATGTATCGCAACCAACATATGTGGTTTGTACTGTATTAAAAAAACTATTGCAGCTCATGGGTATTATTTTTCTTACATGAAGCAATGTTCTTTCATTAGAGTTTAATTAAATCCGTCACAGCTGGTTACCAGTCATCATTAACTGAGAGCTGTTGACCTTACGTTTAATTTCCTTAGTAGTTAAGGTAATTACTCTTTTTTAAACTTTGACAACGCATCTCTTGATGAGATTGTCAAAATATCAGAAGATAAAATGAAGAAGTTGAAAAGTTGTTCTACATAAGGATGAAGGAAAGTAACGGGACAGATCAGATCAGTTCCTTTGATTACTACTCATCTTCTTGGGAAATCCCTTCTCGGCCGTTGTGAGGCTGTGCTATAACTCGGTCCATCTGTGTTGCAGTATTATGCCTCGTTAACGAAGTTATGCATGTTACGCGTGTGTAAATCTTCTGTCCGGCAACTAATTTAGGTCGGGTTTACACTGAAACAGTCAGCAGAACCATTCGCCAGGTGTCTTTAGAAACTGACTGACTTATTATGTCTTCCAACATACCTTAGGTAATCCAGTACATACAACTAACATTCTCACCTACCAAAACTGACAGCAGTGCATGAACTTTACGAAGAACCTCAACACGACAACAGAGGTAGTATTATTGTAAAAATGTATTTACAGTCACCCTTCTTCTTATTCTAAATTGCATGTTGAGGTAAGGGAACGAATACCATCAAATGCCAGTTGAACTCAACGGCCGCAATCAGACTCTTCCCGTATTCAAAAAAACAGAGGTGAGTTGAAGCAGTGCCTCCTGAGCGCCATGTTTGCATCAGGGCCGATGGCCGCCAGTTTCAAAACTGCCCAAGATAAAAATGTTTTCCCTTCTTGCTCAGACAGAAAATTGAAAATTTGATATGATAACGGAATGCACGGAGGAATTTTTTAATGAGAAGAAAAAAATGTAAACATCTTTTATGTTATTTAATTAAAGTGTCAATATAGCAGGAAGTTTGAAGAAATTTCAATATCCTCGTCTATTTCAGGGGATGATAAGGTGTTACGCTTGCGAAGTTTTTAAACACCAAGCACTAAAAATACTTACCCCACGAACAATACAAACAATACTTTACATGTTGTGATTAATTAGCCGTGATTAACATTATTTTATTTAAATTTCTTCTGCTTCAAACTGCATTGCATCCTAATGGATGCTGCTTACTGGGTAATAAAATAATAAATTTGATAACTGTGCTAGAGGTGCGAGTGGAAAACCGAAACTTTCTCAGGCATTGATTTCTGCGCCAACCAATGTCGTCTGACTTGTTACATCCACAACTGAGGAGATATGTATAATAATAATTTCGTGTGGTCGTAATGACCTGGTGACAGGGTTTCTACTGGCCGATCATTTCACCCCTTTGGTAGCCGCATTAATTTAACTCGGAAATCCTACTGGATCCAAGAGAACTACAGGTTTACGTGGAATCCTAAACACGCAAGCGTTCTGGTGTACATCACATTACACCAGTACCGGATTAGCCACGTAGCAGGAGTTAGCAAATGTAACGGGTCCCGCGCCTTCTGGGGGCCTCGCGCCACCTAGGGGGGCTCTGCACATAGGGTTTCCCCGGACGGCGAAAACCAAAGGCCCCTTCTTCACATTTGTTACTGGCCCCGCGCTGTCTTAATCCTGCCCTGCATTACACAACAAACTATGCCAGAGGTGAAGGCAGGGGACCGTTCGATCTCCAGTCAGACGCCTTAACCACTGAGCCACCAGATCGCTGACCTGTGTAAGTACAGAGCACTAACTGCGCGAAGCTCGACTCGCACTTGGCTGGTTTCATTTTTGTCGGTGTTATTGAAGGGAGCTTGAAGTGGATTGATAGAGTACGAAATAAATGTGTCTGATAATGATTGGAGAGAAAACAATCTCTCGTCAAGAAGAGAGGGGATGATGGGTCACATTGTAAGTCAAATGGGATTGTTAAAATGTTAGCTGATGGAACTGTTGAAGGAACGAACTGTACAGACAGACAAAGGTTAGAATATATGAAGAAGATAACTGAGGATATGATGAAATCAAGTCGTCAGTTAAAGGTTGGAAGAGTTGCAGATTTGCATCAATTCGCTTCGAATGACGAGGAAGAAAAACTAAAATCTAACGAGTATCGGTGAGTGAATACTGCATCCTGTCGGCATATAATGCAGTGCGTCATGTTACTGTCACGTCTTTAAGGTCTCCAGCAAGGTCGGACTCAGCTCCCATGACGGCCATGCCTCGCATTCCCACGGCTGCTGCACGGGTTATGCACGTCTATTTCCTTGAGATTAATATCACCCAGTAATCAGAACACTCCGCAAATTCACGGTGATTTTCTTTTTCTGTCAACACGTCACAGATTTCTAGAAAATTTAGAGCATGATGGCAAAATGAAGAACGGGAGAGTATTGGGGAAGCAGAAAAAGCTGCAGGCAACGAAGAGTGTTATAAAACTTTAGCTTGAAATATATATATATATATATATATATATATATATATATATATATATATATTTACGTTAATACCTGTTCCATATAGTTCCATTCCAAACTAAAGTTCTCTAACACTCTTCGTTTATTAAAAAAATAAATAAATAGGGCTTAATGAAGATCGACAGAGCCTAGTTGTGTCCCAATCCATTCCCGCTTTAATGACGCTGAGCCCTTTGTTGAAAGAGGTAGCAGCATTATGTTAGAGGTGAAGGAAGTAGAGCTAAACAAAAGATGGAAAGGATAAAATGGGTGGCCAAGTTAAAGAATGAACTTGGAGAGGAAAGAGATAAACAAAAGTTTAATAATATAAAAAAGTAAATTGGTTGTGACATGTACTAAGAGGTTAGGGGCTATTAGGAAGGGTATTGCAAGGACAGAAACAGGGTGAGTGAGTTAGCTGTAACAATCTGTCCTGACATTGGGGAGGACGGTTCTAATTCCCTTTCAAACTTTCAGACTTTGGTTTTCAATGGTTTGCAGGAATAATTCCAGGAAATTGACCGGAATGTTCCTTTAAAAAGACCATGGTCGAATTCCTACCTGTTCCTTGTTCTCAATCACTTCCCGCCTCCAATGACCTATGGAATAAAGATAACAACAGATGATAATAAAAAGAACGTGAATTTTTGGTTGTGATTCGTCTGCTTTGAAGTCAACACAGACTTGAAACAGGGAAGGAAAAGTAATCTTGCCGCGGCCGTTATGAGAGAACCACCTCGAGTGATTTAGAAAACAATAGAATCTAAAATCTCTGTGGCCGTGCCGGTAATCGAACTTAGTTTATACGAGATCAGGGGTGGATCCAGGATTTTGTTTTGGGGGGGGGGAGGCTTGAGCGGACTTTGGTTTGGGGGAGGGGGCTTGGCTTGAGTGAATTTTGGTTCAGAGGGCTTGCCTTCAGTGGATTTTGGCTTTGGGGGGGGGGGGCCTTGAGTCGGGAAAAAGGTAGTATTTATACGAGATGTTACCATCTGGACTCTGTGATTCAGCTTCCAGGAAACATCCTTGGCTTCATCTCCATTTTAACTCCTGCGTTGCGTAACGAATCAGTTTTCCTAGTTAATTACTTTGTAACCCATTAGAGATGGCGCTGAGTTGCTGTCATCTGCTATTACAGAGCTCTACTTATCAGGGTGTTCCACTTTCACTGTAGGTACTTGGTTAGGTTTCCTCGGAGCTTGACTTACCTTGCGACGAATGGAAAGACCTTGGTTCCGAAGGAAACACGTTCAGGCCCCTGGCACTCAGCGAGCAACAGAGTTAAGTATATGAAAACAATCTCTCGTGGTTTCGAGAAGACACTTTACAGTAACTGGGTTATTATGATACAATTACAGGAGACATTGGATTCAAGGGGATACTTGTTTCCATTAAGTAAAAACAACAAGCAAGGCAAGTCGACTGACTTTCGTCACAGAATAACATCTTTCTGTGGGTAATTTAATAGCCACTTTGATCTTTGCTATCAAAACGAGGTAAATGTGTATCCTTCAGAAGGTTTTCCCTACCACTAAAGGAAGGTCAAAAATGCATTTTTCACTTATTTCTTGTTTATCTTAGTTTTTAAGTCTAACAGCCGTTTTTAAACAACTTCTCCAATCTTTCTATATGGATATCATTCCGGCGTAGTTATTATTTTTCATTTTTTCTCTTCTCTCTTATTCTGTTTCTGTTTTCCGTTAAATTTTAGGGATTACTGTCCGTCGATTCATATCCTACTCGTATTTAAATTAAAGTTTGCTTTAGTGAATCTTCTAGTACGCAAGTATTTATTTTCATATGCGTTTCGCTCTGACGTTCAGAGGCATCAGAAGCAGATTTTTAGTTAGCAGTGTCACTTCTTTACCGTGAGCAGCACACACAATCGCACCAACACTAGCACAGCGGCAATGTTCTTTACATAAACGGTGTAAAATATATATATGTAGGGTCCGGCGTTCAGCATTATTGCTAATATTAATGCGATAACAAAGCTGTTCCTAATCCAGATGGCAGCAGCTTTCGATGTGTCGTGATGTAGCCTCAAACAATCATGGCTAACACGAATGAGAATATTTTCTTACAGAAACAATTTCTCTGAACGGCTACAAGTCTTTTATGAAAAAGATGAAGAGAATAGTTCAGTAACCAAGTTATCATATTTCTGTGTTCAAAAATATAGGAGACTGTGTTGCTGACATCGTGGCTAGCTTCTGATGACAATAACGTCAGATAACAGCTAACTCCCCACAATACACGTCCATCTGTGGTTGCTAGTGTTCAAGAGAAATCATGAGTTAAGGAAAGAATTTTTATACAGGGTGTTCCAGTTAGGCCACATCATTTCCTACTATATAACAAAATGTTATTTTAGTAAATGTCTCACCATTTTCGAGATATTGATTTTTTAAATATTTTTCGAAACATGTGACTTTGTTCAGTTTATTGCATGCCATTTCTACACGTTATAATTTTTTGAATCCTGGCTTTTTAAATTTACTCAAAGATATGTGAGTCATCTAAAACAATGTTCCTTTTTTTCTTAAAACGTTAAGAAAACCTTATAAACATCTTAAATGGTGTAATTATTTTATACTTCTTTTAATATGATTGTTTTATGGTAGTTCAATCTGCTAAAGAGACCATTGTGCATTTTAAAAATGTATCAAAAGAATGAAAAATGGTTTTTGCTATGGTGTACATAAATAATAGTCAGGATAGATGTAAGTAATATTTTTTATTTCGTTAATTATAAAAATTGTTCAAAATGGCCGCCATTTGCTCTTATGCACGCCCTAAATCTTTTGATACATGATATTTTTATTCGGTGAGCACCTTTGCTGTGTAATCGAAACTACCTCCGTCGCGTAAACTAAATTTTTTAGGCAGCTCCAATAAAAAAAAGAACCCAAGGGATTCTGGTCCGGTGATCTTGGTGGCCATAAGATAAGACCGAGGCGCCCGATCCACCTTTCATTAAGGTGGTCTCGGACCGCTGGGCTGGGCCGTAGTGTGCTGGGCAGCAGCCATCGTTTTGCAACCACATTTCTTCCCTTGTTGCGAGCGGCATCTGATTTTGTGAAAGTCCTATTAAAGTTTGTGGCAGATCATAGGGGCATATTGTCCGTTTAATATCCAGTGCAAATGTTGACTTGTGTTTGAGAGCCGGGTTCAAAAAGTCTTAATTTCTAAAAATGGTATGGAATAAACTGAACAAAGTCACATATTTCGAAAAAAAAAAATACAATATCTCGAAATAAAATTTTGTGACCTACCTGCGGTTGCCGGATTATCCTTTCATTCCTGGACACAGAGTACATTAAGCAACTCTTACGACGATATGATGGCGGGCCGCAGTATTGGTTTTAGCACTTTGTGTTATGACATTTCCTGTATCTCTTTTGTCTCTCAAGTGCTATCTTTTTGACCTGCTACTTCGTTTGGTCTTGTGAGCTGCCGAGAGGGAGGGAGCGGTGAGGTGTCTCTTCGGGATTGGCTTTCTGGTGATCCCAGCACCTCTTGCGGGGCACAGAGATCGCAAGACTCAAATGGAATGCGACGGCGAAGTGTGTATTGTACTTACAAACAATAGAGTTCCTCAGTTTTTACATTATGATCTTGTTGATGATGGATGATAATAATGATGATATATAGTGTTACCCATTATATAACGTAATGATAGCATATTAATGATACTAAACGACATTTATAGAGTGAGACGTAGACGATTCGTACAAATAATACGTAATTAATGTATTTATAATTTCGTAATAATTCAACCTTGATCAACAGTTAATTTTTCAAAGATAAAATGCCTGATAACAATTTATTTTCAGTACACAACCTAGTTACCCCTATTATTATGTGAATTAGTTTTGTCAAGTTCAAGTAACGTATCTTTTCCATTACAAATCTGTTACTAGGCTTAGTTTGTTTGTTTCGGCATGAAGCAAGGTACTAACCAGATTTTGGTTGCGTTTTCACAGTTTAAAAACTTTTGTTATGACTTAAAGTATGGCCCCCGAGTAGGAAATTAAAATTTGTTTTAAACTTTAAACTCTTTTAATGTGATCTTCACTAACCCAAAAACAGATTTAAACAGAAGTTTAGGATATGGTCTAAAATGTCATATACGTATCATCAAGCTATATTTACTGAGGACGGGGAAGAAAATTAATATTTGATCAAAAAAGTAAGAAATAAATTTGTCGCTGTACAAGTGCAATCAATCTATTATCTCTTATATATTAGTTATTCTACTTCTTTGGCTCTGTTGTAGTTAGAGTTTATTTCGCAGTAGATTTAACATGATGTGAATTATTGGGAGGAAACTGATAGCTGGACACTATATTTGTTCGTAAGGTGTGCGGTAACGATCTCGCCTAACATTTGGGAGGACGTAGGTTCGAATCTGCTTCCGGGCATTCAGATTTGGGGCTTCCATGATTTCTCCAAATCTTACCAGGAGAATGGCGGGACGGTTTCTTCAAAAGGCCATGGCCGAATTCCTGCTCATACCTTGTCCCCAATCCTTACCCGCCTCTAATGACGTAGACGAGGCCGTAAAGCCAGAAACAGTAAAATATGGGTAAAAAATTACAGTAATTAAAACGTGTAAATAAATTTCTCACGGTTAATCACGTCTACAGCGTCGAAAACAGAAACGTAGTTTAGTCTTCGCTTGTGCACCCATCAATAACGTTAATGTTAATTGTTTAATGATTCACCAACGGTTGGTATCACAAAAAATCTCTATCACTGTACAGTATAGATCAGCCTCAATTTTCTAAGTGACAGGAGACGTAAGCAATTTTAATAAACGTGAAACATAAATACGTCTCTAGCAAAAGTAAAAAATATAATTTTTTAATTACATTTATTTTCAATGATTTGTTAGCAGACCAGGTTCATACGGACAAAGTCACAAGCAAACTGTTGTATTATCACATTGCCTACGTTAGACGGCTATAACTAAATAGGGTGTTACGTACTTAAACATTGCGGTTAAAATCCCAAATATATTGTCTTTATTGTTCTGCGAGTTACAATGCAAGGTTGCAGCAAAGATGAGATTCGTGTAAAACTTTTGAAATACCTAGGAAAAGAAGGAATCTAACCTGATATCAAACAATTAAGACCCAGTGGAGATTCCAATTGATTTTAATAAAAGTATCATCTTCACACTTCCAGAGGAAGCTCAAGTCGGGAATTATACTTGAAGGTTGGATCAAGAAAAACAAAGATATTTTTATTACATTTGTTAAATAGAAAAAGCTTTTAATAATATGGGACAAGATCTTCAAACTTTTAGAAAAGTCAGGTATAAAATACCGAGATCAAAGAATACTTTATAATCTGTACCAGAATGAAGTGGCTATAATGGCTATAATGAATCATGAGAGACAAGGGCGTTAGATAATGTTGTAGTCTATCCCCATTAATATTCAACTTGTATCTAGAGGAAGCCATATAGAAAAAATTGTTTGTGTCGTAAGTATTCAAGGAGAAAAATCAGTATGTTGCGCTTTGCTGATGACATTGTCCTGTTAGTGGAAAAGACTGAAGTTATTGAATGGTATGAACAAAATACTGAAGTAAGATTTTGGAGTAAATATTGACCAAAGCAAGACAAAAGTGACGAAATGTAGCAAAAACGATAGCAATTATTGTAGAATAAATATAAAAATGAAATCGTTTGCAGTAGAAGCGGAAAATGAATTCTGCTACCGAGGAAGTAAAATTACTACTGACGGCCGAATCAGGAATTGTGTTAAAAGTGGAGTAGCACTAGCAAAAAGATTCTTCATGGAAAAGAGAATTTTTTTAGTTTCAAATATTGATACGGGACTCAGAAAGAACTAGCGTGAATAGTCGAACGTAAGAACTGTAGAGAAAGACAAAGATTAGAATATATAAAGCAGATAACTGAGGACGCAGGTTGGAAGAAGTATGCTGAGATTAAGAGATAGTGGAACATCAAACCAGTCAATACACCGATGACAGAAAAAAAACCTTCGGTTTCAAATCAGAATTTTGTTTTCTTCAGGTATAAAATATTTGCTTCACATGTCTTCTTGTGGAGTAAATTCGTGTGGTCTTGCAACCTGGTCGCAGAGTTTCATTTACCGCGCATTTCGCCTCTGTCATGCTTGAAACTACAGTTTAAAGTGGAACAGAACCACGGAGAGTGCTTCTTACACAAGGCTATACCACGTGACACTAGTTTTCATCTTGGCTCAGCCTATATTCACCGTGATAGATATGGAGTTTTTTCCATTCTCATGAAGTGAATCCGGAACATGACAGTCACAAAACGAGCATAAATGACTAATTAAAACCAAGTTCCTCGTGCTTTATGCTGTAGCAAAGAGTGTCAATTGTCATTTGAACCGGGCTGTATTTTGACCTATCCGCTAGAACAGCGGTTCCCAACCTATGGGTCGCGACCCGCTGGTGGGTCGCGGCGTGTGTTTTGGTGGGTTGCGGAAAAATCGAGGTTTTGCCACCAAAATATATCTTAGTGTTTTTGAAAAACAAAATACAGAAATAAACGATGTGTAGAAAGTGACTTAAGGTTAAAATTAACTAGTGTTAGCACTGATATCGACGCCCTCATCAGTAAACACCAGTGCCAGAAATCTTACTTATTGTAAAGTTGTTTTTCTATAATAATTAAACGTATTTTTCATTATCTTTGTAAAAAAAAAAGCGGGAGGCGTCTGTACAAAGCATCACCTCATCGAGCTGACGGCTGAAATTCCAGGATTAGTTAAAACTCGATTTGCAAATTAAAATGGCTCTGATGTGCCAAGTCATATATTGGTGGGAAACACCTATAAAAACCATTTTAGTGGTTGACTGGTAAGTTTACCATTGTGTTTTCCTGCTCCCAGTCTTCTATATTTTCATACATTTGGATGCAGTAAAACACAATTATAAAGTTCCCAATCAACCACGAAAATCAGATCTGCAGGTGGTTTCCACCAAAAAGCGACTTGGAAGACCAGTTTCATTTTAATATGCTGATCGCGTTACTTCTAATTTCAGCAGTCAACTTGATGAGGCGATGGTCTGTGCAGCCGCCTCCCGTTCTATAGTATGTTTGTTGTTTTATGTATTATTAACCCTTGTTTTTGTTGATAGTATATCCTTTGTACTAAAATTTGCCTTTTCGCAGGATAGAATAGTCGATTGCGTATCGAGGTCATACAATATTTCCCATTCTGAAATTAGATAGACTCTCATATTAGGTGGGTCACGAAAATTTTTTTTACTTAAATGTGGGTCGTGTACCAATAAAGGCTGGGAACCGCTGCGCTAGAATATCAAAGCTTCTTTCACACACGCTTTAATACATGCAGTGTAAACTTGACCCTATACTTTTACTGTCCTATCTTGTATTGGAAGAGGTAAAACTCAGAAGGCAGCCACTAGCAATGGACCGCTACCGTTTTCCTTGTTGCAGCAAGCTGGAAGCTAGCCTGCAGGACAGAATTGGCCGGGACGCTCAGTAATTACCTGGTGGGGGGGGGGGGGGGGGGGGCGGCCAGCGGACTACATCGTTTAGCGACCGCCGGGGCGCCGACAACAATGGCAGAGCACAATAGCGTCCGGCCTGCACGTTGCGCAGCAAAAGCCAGGCAGCGTATTTTAACCACATCATCAGCCGCCAGGCTGGATCGCTGAAACACGAGTCACCACCAAGGTAGGTATACCAACAAACGGTTTTCAGTGCCCAAACCTAATGACTGCTGATAGAGTTTTCATTTTCCTCGCATTCAATCTCTGTAATGACTTAACTGAATGACAAATAATGTTTAACTATATTATTATTATTACTCCGCGATTCACTAAAAGTGTGTGGCGGAGGGTGCATTGCATCTATCGAAAAGGGTTATGGTTTGGAAGGGATATGGCAGGACGCGCCCATGGGCTATTGTGAGGAACCATCCCCACATTCGCGTGGAGTGATCTGGGAAAACCATGGAAAACCCAGATCAGGATGGCTGGAGTGCTTTATCGAAAGCTACTCCTGTCGGATTTTAAGTTTACTCGCCCGGTAAATCCTTTCTATTCCATTCCCTAATCGCTCGTGGGAAAAATGAGTACAGAAATGAATCGGTTCTGGCCCTTTTTTCTCTTCTCTTATTTTCGCGGTCATTTAGAGATATGAATGTTGCTGGTAGCAATATTTGCTGGCTGTCATTCCGAAATACGTCTGTCGTGAATTTTTCAATTAGCTTCCGTCGAGAGCAACGCCTTCGGTGTTCCAGGTCTTCACATACTAACTCCTTCAACATGGCACTTACGCTTTCCCTCTAACTATATATACCTGTCACGAATCGGGCGGCTCTCCTTTGAACCTTCTCTAAAGCCTCCATTAACCTCTTGTGCTTATCTCCGATTGATTACAGAGGTGCCTACACTCATGGGAAAGCCGAGCTTTAAGCCTAGGTCCTGAGACGGGCTTGTGTATGTTGTCTATGCCTGATTTTTTTTCTCTGAATTTAATATTTTGTTTTGAAGATTGGATGCATTTTCTCTGAAAAATTAGGAGGAATATGAGGAAGAGGAAAGTATTATGTCCTAAAACAGGTATTTGGTTTAAACCAAACGTGAGCGGGAAAGTTTTCATTGTTTGATAAGTACCATTACTAGTCCGAATACAGATTTCTACGTTTTATGGTGTAAATGCTAAAAAGTTGCTGAAATTCCATCAGGGATATTCAAACTGATGAATCAAAGCACGCATAATAAATTTGAATTTGATGCTAGTGATTTACAGAATGTAGATCTGTGTGGTGTAGGGTGTAAATGTCGCATCTCGTTGAAATTCCGGCGCCGAATTTTGAACGGAAGACACTTGGGACTTAAAAGTTTCTTAAACGAGGTGAAATGGTGCCCCTACGCGTGGGACTCGTATCACATATGGGTGTCGCGAGACTATTTTGTGGACGTTACATTTGGGGAAAATAAGCATGCCTGACTCAATATCATAATTTTAATTGGCACGTGAAGATAAGACGAAACAACTCCTTATCACATGTTTTTATGGTACGAGATGTATAAATATTACGAAACATTTAATCATCATCATCATCATCATCATCAACATCATCATCTAGGACAGCTTCCAGCCACTGGCCGGGTCTGCTGGGAACAAAAGCCTCGCCAGCGCTTCCTGTCTAACCACCATCTCTCTTCTTTCATTGACGCCCAATTTCCTCCTCTTTCCTCCACACATTTCTTAACACCTTTAATCCATCTGTCCCTCGGTCTTCCTCTAGGCCTCTTCCCTTTCAGCTCCATGTCCAGCATCTTCCTTGGTAGCCTCTCCTCTCCCATTCTCTTTACATGCCCGTACCACTGTAGCCTAGATTTTTCAATTCTTTGTTGTAGCGGTTCTTCCTTTATAATCTCCCTGATTCTCTCATTCCTTATTCTGCCTCTTCTTGTTACTCCCAATCTACTGCTCTGAAATTTCATTTCCACCGATTGTACCCTCCCTTTGTCTCTCTCCTTCATCACCCATGTTTCTGCTCCATATGTTAAAATTGGTACAAAATATGTTTTATATATTGTCTCTTTACTCTTTTGTGGGACATTTAATCACTTAGTATTAAAAATGTAAAAGGCCGACCGAAATATGGTTTTGTAAATATGTAGGGAAATTATTTAAAAACCGTTAAAGTTAATTTATTATATAATTCGCTGATATATCATGATATTTAGCGAATAGTTATTTATTTAGTATGATTTTTTACAATGACAAGTAATTATGAGTTGGATTATTGTAGCCAGTAATTATGTAATCATTCTTATTCTTAATGCATGTTGTCTATTTCGGCTGCAAATAATCATTTTACAGTGCATTCGTTATTACCATTTATCACGTACAATTGCAAGGTTTTTGCGATTTTTTCTGATTAAACATAACGTTAGAAACATTACTTAAATATAAACTGAAACTTGCCAACTTTGTGAATGAATTTGTAACAAATGATAATTAAAAGTCTAATCTTTTTTACAGTGAATGTTATTTTTCATATATCCAAATAGAGATGCGGTTGAAATTGACCTATGGGGAGGTGAGTATGGGTGTGTTTGACCTCTGACTTCTTATTTGTCATGATCTAGTTGTAGGTCGTTACAGGGTAGCGAATAGCAGATCGTGACTCCTGATAAGATAAGATACAAAGACAGCGAAGCATCTCTTTTTTACGCTCTATTTATTTCCTTTAAAGAAAAGTCAATGACGCAGTGCAGAATTTTGGCTTGGATTGTCTGGCAGATTCATCACGTAGTTTCCGATTCAGTTTATTGGTAAACATACAAACATCTGGTAATATACTGTAAACAGAAAACTTTTGGATTTCTTCCCTATGTTCCACCTCCAGATTACGTCCTTAATGTGATGGTACAGTTGTCGACTCTTCCATATTCTCTGCCCTATCCCCTACTCCATCTTTCCGTTGGTAGTTACATTGCTTCACAGATACACAAACCATTCTACCTATTCCAATTTCTTGCCGTCAGGTAACAGTCCATTAGATGGAAATACAGTAGATGAACTTTATTTTGGAGACAGGGTAATTGCATTATATTTTACTGTTTAGTAGAACTGTGTTTGTCAAAGTGTAAGGGAAACTACCTGGGAATTAATAACTTTAGTTTCCGTACATAAGTACTATATATTTTTACTGAAGTTCTCTTATGTGCCATATGTGGCACTCCCAATATGTTTACGCTATTCTGATGGCCAAACAATTTTTAGTAGGTGATCATTTAACCACAGACTAGTTCTGGTTGATTCACAATACGACATTTAATTCACATATTATTAACATGCTTTAGGAGAGAGAAACGTTCTCGCTAGCACACAAGTGAATCTTCCAATAGGTCTGCAAGATTTAATTCAATTGAATTAAATTCCATTGGAGCACACGATCTGGTGCTAATTGTCCTAGTTATTATTCTCGTATCAAAAACATCAAAATACACAGTTAAATACATTGTGCAAATCAACAACTTTAAACACACTTAGCCTAGTACTTCGCAACCTCAATCGCATTGTGTGTTGCTTGAAACAGGTCTTCGTTGTTGCAGGATGATAACATATGATTCATAGTTTGGTCTTCACCACATTCGCACTTAATACTGGTAGTATCAGTATAACCCGGTCTCATTAGGTTTTCCTTGGACCTGCCCACTCCTGTTCGCAATTGATTTAAGGACCGCCAGACGTTCCAGTCCTCTGCATGACCAGGTGACAAGCGCTTTGCAACTGTCAGTGGTCCCGAGATGTTGGGAACCCTCATTTTCCATAACTGTACAGAAGAAATCGGGCGATCCCTGGGCAACGGTATAATGCCGGCCAAACCTTTCACACCAGAAACATCAATAAGCGAGCCCTTGTCAGGGCCACAGTTAAAGATTGTCTCCATCAACATTGAAGGCATGTCATCAGCCAAAGAAGAATTGCTACAAGACCTATGCAATCAACACAAATGCCACATTTTATGTGTACAGGAAACACATAGAAGTACTGAAATGCGCTGACCTAAAATAAATGGAATGATCCGCGCGGTTGAGAGACCTCACCATAAACACGGAAGTGTCATCTTTGTCCGACCAGATGTTCAGATCCTGTCCACGGCCTTCACAGAAGAGAACGACATCGAAGTCCTCACCATTGAGCTTAAAAACTGCACAATCTCATTTGTATATAAACCACCCAGCAGTAAATTCACTGTCAAACCACCGTTTAATTTCCAAAATTAACATCTGCAGATTGTTATCGGAGATTTTAATTCTCATTGTACTGCTTGGGGATACGACTTCGATGACGAGAATGGAATTGCAGTAGAAGAATGGGCAGATGTAAATCAACTTACTATCGTACATTATCCCAAACTGCCAGCATCTTTCAACAGTGGGAGATGGAGACGGGGCTACAACCCTGATCTAATATTCAGCAGTAATCACATCAGCCAGCAATGTGTGAAGTCTGTCTGTAGCCCAATACCAATCACGCAGCACAGGCCAATAATGTGTGAAGTGTTTGCGACAGTGAGACCCCAGAGAGTTCCTTTCCGCAGGAGGTATAACTTCAAGAGAGCTAACTGGTCTATGTTCACAGAAATATTGGATGCGGCTGTGTCTACTATTGAACCAACACCAGATTCATATGACACATTCACTGCAACTGTGAAAAAATGCTCCAGAAGATTCATTCCCCGTGGTTGCCGATCATCATGTATTCCGGGTCTCACCTCAGATCTAGCTGCCCAGATCATAGTTTATAAATCACTTTTCTAAGATGATCCATTTGGTGATAAAACAATAGAAGCTGGTAATCAACTTATCTCATCTCTAAGTGCAGCAAAAAGAGACCGCTGGATCAAAACATTAGAAGAGCTGGACCTGAAAAGAGATAGTCACAAGGCATGGAGACTTCTAAAACGCCTCAACAATGATGCATCGAAGACCACTGGACATTCCACTATAAACGCAAACCAAATTGCACATCAGCTACTCATGAACGGGTAGGAGACTCATAAAAGTGGACAATCTAAAAAACAAAGAAAAACGCACAGAAACAGTCAGGAAGATATTGTCCTAGTGAACTAGTTACAATTTTCTTAAGTTTTTGTTTTTTTTATATTCTTATATACTTTCAGTCATAAACTCCTTCCCCATCCAATTTTGCGTTTTACGAATTTTATTTTTGAATTCCTTCTCGTTTTTGGTAAATTTTTGATCATTTCCTTTGGTACTCCAATACCTGACACCCTTAACCACAAAAGAAAATTTCCCCACTTTCTTCTGCTCATAATTAAGTGCCAGCTTGTGCCCACGATCATATTTTCCCTTCTACGCACTACTCCTAATTCTTTTATCAATATCCATCCAAGCCTCATCACCTACATATGCCTCCCAGAACTCTCCACCGTTCTCCTGTCCTCCAATGTCTCCCAATGCAGCTCCTTTATCCTGCGGTAATTTCCACAAACAAATTTAGCTGCTCTCCTTGATACCCAAAGTGTGGGTCCCAAACTGCAACACCATATTCAAGCAATGATCTGACCAAAATTTTGTAACCCAGTAGTCCGATAAAGGTAATGGACAGTATCTAGCTTAGCCGGTTCTCCTGACTGGATGGAAAACTCGAGATAATTCTAAGTACTTTACACTGATGGGCTACTCAGTAATTATATTAACCGAGCTGATTTGTCTATACGTAAATAACTAAATTTACTTTCGTTACAAGTTTCATTGAGTTCTCAATTAATCAGTTATATCTCCCGTCAGACTTTCAAGGAGTTAGGAGTTCATACGTTGTAATTCTGCTCTTGGAGCATTATTAAGCAAGAGCTCCCGAATGGAATTACCTTGATTTATTAGAAATGGCTGTACTCCCAGTTGGTATACTACCTAGTTGGCTACTAAACAAAGTTTTGCTGTTGTTGCTTTCTTACTACACTCCTGGAAATTGAAATAAGAACACATTGACGCCGGTGTATAAGACCCACCATACTTGCTCCGGACACTACGAGAGGGCTGTACAAGTAATGATCAAACGCACGGCACAGCGGACACACCAGGAACAGCAGTATTGGCCGTCGAAGGGCGCTAGCTGCGCAGCGGTTGGGCACCGCCGCAGTCAGTGTTAGCCAGTTTGCCGTGGCATACGGAGCTCCATCTCAGTCTTTAACACTGGTAGCATGCCGCGACAGCGTGTACGTGAACTGTATGTGCAGTTGACGGACTTTGAGCGAGGGCGTATAGTGGGCATGCGGGAGGCCGGGTGGACGTACCTCCGAATTTCTCAACATGTGGGGCGCGAGGTCTCCACAGTACATCGATGTTGTCGCCAGTGGTCGGCGGAAGGTGCACGTGCCCGTCAACCTGGGTCCGGACAGTAGCGACGCACGGGCGCACGCCAAGACCGTCGCATCCTACGCAGTGCCGTAGGGGACCGCACCGCCACTTCCCGGCAAATTAGGGACACTGTTGCTCCTGGGGTATCAGAGACGACCATTCGCAACCGTCTCCATGAAGCTGGGCTACGGTCCCGCGCACCGTTAGGTCATCTTCCGCTCACGCTCCAACATCGTGCAGCCCGCCTCCAGTGGTGTCGCGACAGGCGTGTATGGAGGACGAATGGAGACGTGTCGTCTTCAGTTATGAGAGTCGCTTCTGCCTTGGTGCCAATGATGGTCGTATGCGTGTTTGGCGCCGCGCAGGTGAGTGCCACAATCAGGTCTGCATACGACCGAGGCACACAGGGCCAACACCCGGCATCATGGTGTGGGGAGCGATCTCCTACACTGGCCGTACACCTCTGGTGATCGTCGAGGGGACACTGAACAGTGCACGGTACATTCAAACCGTCATCGAACCCATCGTTCTACCATTCCTAGACCGGCAAGGGAACATGCTGTTCCAACAGGACAATGCACGTCCCCATGTATCCCGTGCCACCCAATGTGCTCTAGAAGGTGTATGTCAACTACCCTGGCCAGCGAGATCTCCGGATCTGTCCCCCATTGAGCATGTTTGGGACTGGATGAAACGTCGTCTCACGCGGTCTGCACGTCCAGCACGAACGCTGGTCCAGCTGAGGCGCCAGGTTGAAATGGCTTGGCATGCCGTTCCACAGGACTACATCCAGCACCTCTACGATCGTCTCCATGGGAGAATTGCAGCCTGCATTGCTGCGAAAGGAGGATATACACGGTACTAGTGCCGACATTGTGCATGCTCTGTTGCCTGTGTCTATGTGCCTATGGTTCTGTCTGTGTGATCATGTGTTGTATCTGACCCCAGGAATGTGTATATAAAGTTTCCCATTCCTGGGACAATGAATTCACGGTGTTCTTATTTCAATTTCGAGGAGTGTGTTTACAACCTCAATTGTTACGATGTTTGTTCGTTTTACCACAAAGCTACTTACAGGAAGAAATTTCTAATGACCCATCATTTCAGAACGAAATAATCACACTAAGATCTGCCTACATTGTTTCATACCTGTGAATTTGCATTTCCTGATCGTACAAGCTTTGAGCTCAGTCAGATCATCTCGCTCATTTACATTATTCGGGACTGGTTGCGCAGTGCCCGTAAGCCTACCGTCCAACGAATTCAGATATACGAGCCATGTTAACCTCGTCCTCCCATCACGAGCCCGGGGGCGCTTTGGACACCTGCAGGAACTACCTGGGGTAAGATGTTATTTGCTACTAGCAGTTACCCGCGACTTCGTGTCCTTCGCAGTGTTTTACTATTAGAGTTTTCTTGAGCAATAATCACAGTAATAGTACTAAAAATTGCGGGTGTTAAAAAAAAAAAAAATTACGTTCAACAACAAAAACAGAATTAACATAATATTTAACCTTTATTCGATAAATCTATTCTGTTTTAAAATGTAAGTTTAAATGTTAAATTACGAATTAACTGTTTCTTCATTGCGTTCTTTGGTTAATTTCATAGTTCTAGATTTACTGAATTTAATTGAAATATCGTGTCTTAAAACACATTTTTTTAAAAATGTTTTAATTTGTTCTTTGGGTATTGATTTGCTATTGACGATATATCGATTGCTCAATTAATGCCGCTTTAAAATAGAAATCTACATGTTAAAGTAGTAATTGATTCTTTCTTCATAATGATGTACGTTTATATTATTATAGGTTGTTTTGTTTTCTCAATTTGGTAAAAGAATTCAAAACCTGCGAAGCAGTAATTTAATTGTAGTTTAATTAAAAACAACAACCAATTTCTACTTCAACATGTAAATATCTATGTAATTTAGATTTGCAATCTATTAACAAATGGTGTTACAACAGAGGCCGTCTAAATATGTTATTTCATTTTTCACCTCAAAACTCTGCACACAGAATTGAATGTCACGGCCAATTACCACTCCACGAGTCAGCCACTCCACTGTCTGAAAAAAACGTATGTAATTTCCAAAAAAATTTACTTCGGACAACGCCGCGTCATCTGCTAAATCAGCCAAGCTTCTTCCGGAACATAACTAAATGTCTATTATCAGCTGCCTTACCCAGAATGGGGTGCGTAACGGTTGATTTACACCTACAATATTTTCAGCCACCTAATGCAAAAAATTGTACTGTTTTTCATCAAAATTGCAGCGTCTTTCAAAGAATCCTGAATATGAATTTAGCTGTATTTTGGTAAAGAGTGAACAGTAACAAAAAAGAAGAGACAAAGAAGAAGAAATCGAATCGAATTGGAACCGAAAGATTGCGATTTATCTTTAATCTACTGTTACGATGACTTATCATGCACTACCATTTTAGCATTATTAATGAATCGACTTTTGTTCTAATGTACTAAGCTTTTACAATTATTTTTACAAACTTTAATTTTTCGTATGGGTTATGACAAATATTTTACGAATGAAATTACGGTGGAGTACCTGACGTGTTTAATGTTCGTGCCTTCTGAATTTGCCGTAAGTATGAGTTTAAAAAATGAACAGTTTTACATTTCCTGCTCTGGAACTATTATTTTACCAAGTGGATTGGTGTTAGCACATTTAAACGGAACATACCACTATCTTCTTTGCTCTCTGGTAATCAGTGTTTGCCATATACGGAAACGTGGAAATACCGTCTACGATGTAGGAAACTCTTTGACGTTGGTGAAATGCGAGTTAATATTGACAATTCCCAAAGGAACTATTCGTATTTGCAGGATAAAATCTATCCTAAGTTACTATTCACTATTAACTCCGTAACAAATTTTATTTAAATCTGTTGAGGCAAACAATCCAAACATCCAAAAACACATGAAAGCAAACTTTCTCATTTATAATATTATTAATATTGTTATTGTGTTAGCAACCCGGCTACAATGCTGCTGAACTGCCTTCCTTTTCATTGGTTTTTTTCATACAACTGAATGAACAAATTCAGCCATTGTGGAGTTTTACGTCTCTTTTTGCAACCGTTATCACTAATGGGCCTATCCGTCTGATAAACGACCCTGTTAAAGCGAGCGCAGCAAACGCTGTTGCACAACTGTCACACCATTACAACTTCACTGTTAAAATGTAACAGCCAAACAGGTTGAAATGGAAGCCTCTAACATCTGGGATAATTCTAACTGAATGAAAAGGAATGTTGCTACCAGTAGCTTTTTTACAAATACTGTATATGTACAGAATTCTCAAAATTTTGGTGCTGGTTCGTTTAGCATTCAATTTTACTCCGTCACTACGTTCCATCAATTTATACGTCCAACTAACAGCTTTATTCTATAGTAGCATCTTCAGTGGACATATCCGTAGTGCGAGATTCCTATTACGGAATTACTGAAGTTATAGCAGAAAGAAGGGACAAGTTTCATTTTAAGCGTCTGGACGACATCAACAAAACTAGAATATTCCGAGAAGTGATACAAAAAAAAGATAAATAAATACATAAAAAACCATTTAAGTCCCTACGGCGAAACTTTTTTTTCACCCTTGTTGAGAAAGTCATATACAACTAAATGTTGTAAAGCACATCGAAATGTAAAGATGAAATGATAATGTGTATGGCATGAAAATAAGATCGGCCGACGAGTACAGAGTTTAGAGTAGCCGCGCATTCCACAGTTTATCGTGGGATATGAAACACGCCGTCTTGATGTATGACACATAAACGACGAAAGTCCGTAAAAATTCCTAGCTGCCCCGGGAATTGAACATAATTGAATAAGTTTCGGTAGCAAGTTTTTTATACTTTGAGGTCTCGTCGACGTCGAGGTCATTAGAGGCGGGAGAGGACTGGTGGCAGGGAACGGGAAGAATTCGCTCAGTACCTTTTTAAAGAACCATCTCAGCATTTACCTGGAGTAAGTTAGGAAAAACCTGGAAAATCCAAATCTGGATGCGCTAATGGGGATTCGAACTCACATCATCCCAAATGCAAGGCCAGAGCGTTACCGCTCGCCACGACGCTCGGTCGCAGTGAGGGAGTTTAGCCATTGAGCTACCAGACAGGCCATTCAAAATACTTCCAGTTAATCAATGATTTAAGCATTTTGGTTCGGAATTTCAACTTTGCGTTTGAGATTGGCTGTATCTCGAAGATATATTTATAACAGTTTAGGCAATAAGGTTGTATTATACCGCTTTTTATCGAATTTTCCTGCAAACACGATTAGAAAGTCTCTGTTGAAACGTGTTATAATTTAAAGTGAAACTAGACTCGATAATGTATCTATAAATTAAAATAAACTGCAATTTCATTGGACAAGTGTTACTTAGGCTACTAACAGAGCTGCAGCTTAAAATTCTCTTTAAAGATTATGTGTTCATAGACACGGAGCACACATTACTTTTTCTTTACTCAACTGTGGTGGCAACTGTTAAACGATTACTAACGGTCCAGATAGCGTATGTCTAGTTAAATTAACTAAAATCACAATGCTGAATACTTAATTTATGTACTGTAATAAAATATGCAAAGAACCTTCAAGAAAAGTGATGCAAATAGGATCAGTCTTTTTTTTAGATATAAGCTTCCTACTACACAGTGAGGAATTTGGTTCTGTGATAAGTTTCGCGTGTTGTAGCATAACTATAAATGTTATTTCAGCTATAGGGTTTATGGTGTAACTGAAAACTACATTAGGCGGCGAACTGCAGTAGGATAAGCCACAGACTGTAATAACTGACGGGCAACTCTTGCGAGGCTGCCCAACCGCGTAACGAGATTTAAATAGCGTGCGGCAGGGCCGCTAATCCGGCGCCTGATACCCGATGCATTTATGCCGGCGCGGCGAGCGCGCCCACCTGATTGCATTACAGCCAGGCCGCTCACTCGCCGGCTGATTATGCAACCGGCCGGCCTGCCGCGTCAAACGTTCAGTTGAAGGACCGCAGGCGCACAGAGCGCTATGCCCTGCCTAACTAATCTACAACGGCCTTTCATCGCATTAGTAACGCAGCGTAGGAATCCTATACGGGCGATTGTATACCATTGCTGGAATCAATCAGGGAGCTTGTCTCAGGAGGCTTTGCAAACGCTAAACTTAAGCAATGAACAAAGAGAATGTCTTGGGCTGTTGCGGAACACGGCTGGTAGTGTTTACGTGAATACGTCTTCAAGGGGTGAAATAAATATAAGTGGAGTTGATTGAATCAGATATGTTTTATAAATATAAATGCTTACGGGATTAGCACTGCTTTGCTATAACCCTCCTTCTTCTTTTCCCGACGTTTCAACATAGTCTTAGGCCTTCTTCAGGGGTCGTGTGCCGAATCAGCTACAGATTGTGATGTGCTGGAGACTGGCGTGGCTAGTTGTTTACTTATTTGTACTGTCGATTGTCTGATTATCCAGAGATGTTGTTTATGATGTATAGTGGGTTCAGAGTTAATTATTTATCCAGCACACATTTCCAACTCTGGCTAAGACCTTCTTTGTTGAGGTAGTTTGGATGTTTGAATATTTCAATAGCCTCTGGATAATCAGACAATCGACAGTACAAATAAGTAAAAACTAGACATGCCGGTCTCCAGCAGATCACAATCTGTAGCAGATTCGTCACACGTCCCCTGAAGAAGACCTAAGACTAGGTTGAAACGTCGGGAAAAGAAGAAGGAGGGGTATAGCAACGCAGCCATAATCCCGTAAGAATTTATCTTTATATTAATATGACGCCTGCAAAAACAACAAAATCCTTTAAGTAATGTTGTTGTTTACTTAGCATCAAACTATGTAGTACAGGTCCACGTTACGAGAAATATCATAGCAATGGTAACGAGCGTGGTAGGTGAGCGGTCAACGCTTTGGCCTCGCATTCGGGAGGACGCCGGTTCGAATACCCGTCCGGGCATCCAGATTATGTTTTCCATGGTTTCCCAAAATCACTCCAGGGCGAATGTCGGGATACTTCCTTCAAAAGGCCATGACCGAATTCCTTCCTGTTCCTTGTCACCAGTCCCATCCCACCTCTAATGATCAAGACGTCGACGAGGCGGAAAGCTATTTAAAAAAGTTATAAATGGTAAAATATGCACAGAAGAGTTTCTAGCGAATGTTCTATACATTATTTTACTTTAAACACATTTATTGTTCGAAATAAATTGTTGAGTTCCTCTCTCGATAGCTTATTGCAGTCTTTGACTCCTCTGACGGTAAATGAAAACTTTCTTACTCACTTATTAATGAAAGCAAGGGATATCTATTGGTCATGGTAATTTCGTTCTTCTACATATTAATTCTTTGCCCAGTACCCTTTCAAGCACGCCAGTGCATGTCTTATCCGAATATTGCACTCTCTTTGTTCGCCTTCTGTCTTCCAATGAATGTTAGCCCACCTTCTGTATCGAAGCAATTACTAAGTGTGTTGTAAGGTAGTTTCAAAACACAACTCTAGCTGTCCTTTTCATTCACACCAGTTACATTTTTTATTCACAATGTGGTAAATGAAAAAAAAAATCATGCATTAAACGAAAAAGATGTGAATGAAATGCATACAGGAATCGTATGATGCTCAAGCTGCTTGTGTTGGCCCGTCCGGCAATCCAGGTTTCAGTTTTCCATGATTTCCCAAAATCATTCCAGGCGAATGCCGAGATGGTTCCTTCAAAATACCATGCCCGAAAGCCTTCCCGTTCTTTACTCCCAGTAGTTTCCCGCCTCTAATGACCTGGGCGTTGACGAGGCGAAAAGCCATTTAAAAATGATGTTAGATAAGCGGAGATTGAACTAAGGGCACTAAGCATTACAAAGATGGGAAGTGGAGAAAGCGGTTCAAGAACACAGTGATCGAAAGTTACGTGCTACTGTCAAGGCTTTAGGAAAAAGTGAAAAAGCTATACTGACGAGTCTGGTCATCTTGATTCACAACACACGAATTTGGCCGAAAGAATTCCTCAAGATGGATCAGGTTTCCTTACCAAAGACGCGTAACGCCAAGAAATGCGAATATTATCATACAATTTTATTTAACATCATATTACGGAAACTGTTAGTGCTGAAGATAACAGAGAGGAAAACACGAAGAGAATATGGAAGAGGATCAATTTGGTATTCGATACAATATAGGGACTATGAATACCAATGACTGTGTTAGAAATCTTACACAAAGAATCTTCAAGTATAAAAAT
>JARYHS010013631.1:187536756-187773674 GCA_031002005.1 Vandiemenella viatica | reverse complement strand
AGAAAAAATTTTGCTGAGTGCCACCACCCGGCGAGTATGGTTTTCCCATCATTAAATTCCGCCGAACAGCAATTTGCCGGTCGAGGACCAGAAATGTTCTAAAAAAGCTGACTTAAACTCCTCAAACGTCTCGCATTATCTGCAGCCCGTTCTCCCCACATTCGGGCATTCCCCTTGATATGTTTACTGAACATTTCTATCTTCTTTCTTTCTACGGCCCTACAGAACGGCCCAAAATTTTCAAACTTCTTCACAAAATCAACTGGGTGTATCCCCCCATTATCACAAAAGTCCTCCCAGTCCACTTTCTCTTCTACCATGCACGCAGTGAGCGCATTCACATTTGGCAAGATTTGACATTTGACAACCTCTTCTCGCACAACTTGTGGAACCCGTAACTTTAGACTTTTTTCAATTTGCTTCTCTTGTAACTGTAACTTTTCATTCACCCACACTGCAGTAGACGCCTTAACCTTTTCCACCTGACACGACAATTTCTCTACGCCGACTGTTAAATGGTCAACTTCTTCTTTTACTACCGGTATTTTTTCGGTAAGGGTTTTCTCCTAAAGTCCTCCACCTTCGACAGTCTTTCATCATGGTTATCTTCTATAAGCTCGACTGTTTTCTTTAGGATTCCATATTTTGGTGCAAAACCCTAGTTACTTGTTCGCAGTCTGAACGATACTGAGTCAATTTACAAGATATTTCAGCAGTTTGTTGTGCACAAAGTTCCCTATATTGTGTCAATTCTTCCCTAAACTGCCCTAGTCGCGATTCAAAAAGCATCCCGAAGACATTCGATTACTCTCCTTATTTCATTTAATTTAGATTCAAGCAAAATACTATTTTCATTTAATTTGGATGCAAGTGATTCATTTAATTTGGATTCAAGTGAAATACTATTTTCATTTAATTTGGATTCAAGTGAAATACTATTTTCATTTAATTTGGATTCAAGTGAAATACTATTTTCATTTAATTTGGATTCAAGTGAAATCTTGTTTTCATTGAATTTAGCTTCCAGAAAGGACTGAATTGACATGACAAATTGTCCCTGAAAGCAAAAAACATTTCCGACATGGACGCCTCATTACTTTCCCTAACCACTTCTCTTGACTTGTCAACTTCTGATTCACTAGCAAAACTCGTCATCGACTGTAAATGATTAGACACAGTAAGGGAGGAATGATTAATGCCTACACTGGGTGCGTCACCAAGGGACTCACCTCCCAGCACCATCTCTCCATTCACACCACCCTCTACCTCAGATGCCATATTACGAAATTATTTCACACAATAAATTCAATCTTCCGTTGTAGAAAAGACAAGAAGTAACCAACGCCGTCAATCCAGCAAACAAGATATACACCATATACATTAGCACAAAAAAAGGTAAAATTCTGTTTCCAAATCTCTTAACTACCAAACAAGATATACACCATGTCATAAAATACACTTTCAATTGAATACATACACTACTATCAATGACCAAAAAAATTACGGAAACTCTAAAATATTTTTTTTTTTTTTTTAAATGATTTGCTAGGCAAATCTACCACAGTTGTCCGGCATTTCAACTTTAATAAGTTAACGAAAGAAAAGGTAAAAAAAAAACCTGTTACTCAATATGCAAAATAATAATAATTAATTTTTTTCTTAAAAAAAATCGCGAATTATTCGTGCCGGTTTGTGCTTTTACAAAGACTGAAAAATAAATCTTGCACTTCTTTGGAAATCAACAAAAAAATCTACAAATTAATTCGTTAACAGAAACTGACATAACTTGCCCCACATCAGAATAACATTAAGCTTGCATGCATAAAATTTGCAATCCGCATAGTCAGTAGCTCATTTGAAGATTCATTAATGCAAAACAAATAATTACTACCGCGGAAATGTGATTCCAATCGAAACAGTAATATTTTATTTTTAATGTCAGTTTGTCTCCTTTAATTAAAAAAAAATTGTTCGCACTTCCCTTCGAAGAATCTCAGTTGCTGACCGCGCTGCCGTCGACCGCTATGACGCCGCGCCGCTTCTGCGTGCCCGCGTTGTTCCGCTGTCGCGTTGTGCTCGGGCAAGGCTTCCCGTCAGACTGCGTTGATCGGTTCCGATCGTGAAAGCTCGGGTCTTCTCGTTTATTACATTGTTGTGGACTCGCCGCCTCGAAGTAGCCGTACCATCGCCGATTGTTGTCTTCCCGCTCTACTCACTGCTTATTATTTCCAGCACTTTTTTTTTTATTAATCACTGTCCGTCCTTAACAATTTTAACTGCAACTTGTCCTGTCACGTTGAGCCATGTAACGGGTACTCGCGCTATTCGTGTTTGTATAGTTAAAAGTTCGTTGAAGCAATTGAGCAGCTACACTTCCTAACACGATTTTTCTTAAGCTTTCTTCCACCACTAATTACTCTTTTAATTAAAGGTTCGTTTTGCCGTGCGGTCGCCAGTCTTTCGGCTATGCTAATTGGTTAATTAAAGTCACAGAAGAAGAACACATATGCGTACTAGTTTTTCGTAGATTTATTCCTCTGAGACTACACAGTCAACAAGCATGCCACCAGACAATAATACTAATGTTTCTTCGTCACCGAAGATAGCAGATTCAAGTACAGTCAAAACAACTAAATAAGCAGTGAGCACAATTCTCGAAACTAATTAACAAACAATCGCCAATAGTCCGATTCTGCATTAGTTTACTAAACACAGTTGATATTGAATCAGGTCTCTCGGAAGAACCTTCATAGTCCAACATATACTTTAGCACACATCCCACAGTGTTCTTTAGTACGGAACACACGCCAAGCGGCCGTACGATGTATTCACGGGATAAACACCCTGCCGTAAACCTTCCGCTCCCGCCGGCTGTTCCGTACGTTACCACTGACAATCACCGACTCCCGACTCCCCGCGCTCGGCGCTCGCCCACCGCCAAAGACCTTACATACCTCTCAGATTACACTATCCACTCCAAATATAACCGTAACGTTCATGGTTACGTTACACATGGTATTGTTTGTCCAGTGATGTTTTACGTGTGAGTAGGCGATAATAGCTTTTCTTATTCTTGGTTTCGCATGGGTTATCCACCAGCTTAAATTTGAGCTATACTTGTGGCAGTTTCTGACACTTGAAAACCAGGGTGGTGATGACGCTTTCCTTACATTCAGCATCGCGAAGAAGCGAAACGTTCATCTTCCAATATCCTTTACCTCTCTGAATATTAATGGGGTCGCACTTATTCTGCATATGTACGCACAGTGATCGGAGAAGCTTAAGGGTACTATTTCATCGCTACTAACTGCTGGGTCTAGAGTGTTAGATACGTAAATTCTATCAAGTCTGCTTTTTGATGTCGGGGTCATGTGTGTGTGACTAGTTTGGTTTCCGTGCAATGCCCGAAACGTGTCCTTGAGGCCTAATCCTTCGACCATTTTTGCTAATTCTTGACAGATGTTAGGGTTTGGTCTTTGGTCGCTTCGGTCAATTACGCAGTTAAAGTCACCGCCAATTACAAGTCTGGTCGGTTTCTTGCGTAATAAGTAAGGTATATCACTTTTGAAGAATTCCGCTCTCTCCTGTTTTTTATTAGTGCCTGAGGGTTGCATATAAATTGACGATGCATATGTCCTTGATGTATATTGCTATACCCCTTCCGGATGTTAAAATTTCCGGGTTTGTGTAGGACAGTCCTTCCTTGATTATTATTGCAGTTCCGGTTTTGCAGTGGGAGTCTAAATTGGTTATGGTTTCGTAACCGAAGAGTTCAAACTCCCTGATTATCACTTCTTGCATGAGTGCGACGTCTATTTGATTTTGGATAAGAAATTGTTGCAAGGCATAAAACTTTGTTTTAGCTGTTATGCGATTGATGTTAATCGTTGTTAGTGTCAAGACTTGATTCATTGTGATGGTGCTTGGCCTTGGTTGTCCGCCAATCCATTAGTGTCCGACAGCAGCTGTTCCATACGTCAAGTCTGTTTCTATACCGTTAAGTTTCCTGTTTATGGTCTCCAGGTGTTTGTTTCCTTGTGAGTTCATCGCTGCGATTTATGTTCAGGAAGTCTGCCTGACATCCTCTATGTCTTCGTTATGATCGTTGTCTGCCCAACTAAAGGACATACCTTCTGTCTCCGTACCTGTTTCTCGGTGTCTGACTGAGTTTGGATTTAACTCTGCATTAAATGTTGGCCGGCTCTTCCCGATTTGTTGCTTTTTGAGCTTTTTACCAGTGCCTTTAGCATCGTCTGTATTTTCTCTTTCAGTGGATGTTTCCCTAGTTTCTTTACTTTTCGTCTCTGGTTGTTTTCTTGCACGGCGTTTCTTACTGGGTTTGGGCTTCGCTGGTTACGTCCACTCGGTTTCTTCTGCTGTCGTCGTTTCGTCTTTCTCGTCGGCCGACTCCCTGTTATCGTCGGTTTCTGCCGTATTTTTCAACGATTCAACATTTCTCTTCTGTTTTGTCTCTTCCATGTTTGTTATTGTCTTTTCTATCAAGTCTCCTTCTTGTTTTCTTGGTAAGTTTTTCGCTTTTGTGTTCATGGTTTTGGATACCTCGTCGCACCTTGTTTCTTCAGTGTTCCTTATGTCGTCATTTTGTTGTTCCCTCGTTTCTCTTCTTGTTTTCCTCTCCGTGTTCCCACTGTCCGTTATCGTCAGTGGTGGAAACTGCTGCTGATCTTCCAGTGGCATTTCTTCATCTTGTTCATCTTGTTTCGGTGTTCCTGTTCGTCTGAGGTAGGTTAGCGGTAGTACTGTAGGTTGTATGCGGGGGCAGTTTGCTCTGATATGTTGTATTGAATTGCATAGAGCGCAAGTTCTGGCTGGCCGTCGTATACAACCAGTGCTCTGAAACCGCATACATTGATGTATGATGGTATGTGTTTCGTTATCTCCATTTTACTAGCCGCACTCCATTTGCTTTTTAAACCTGATATTGCCTCCCCATTTGTCTTCTACGATCTCTTCCACGTTGCCGAACGGTTTTATTGCTTGTAGAATGGCTTCATTAGATATTTCAAAGGGCAGATTTAACACTCTTATCTGTCTTTTTCCCATTCCTGCGTTCGTTACTTGAACATTGCTTACGTTTCCATCGGCATGATGGAATTTTAGGTTCCCGGTATTTGATTCAATTACACTAACACAATGTTCCTCGCTTATCATTTTAACAAAAACGCAGTTCTGGAACGAGTCTAGTTGTATTCCCAGTATTTCTTCGTCAATTAGCTTTACTTTATCAAACAACCACTCATGTATTTCATAGGCCGATGGTCTTACGTATGCTCGATCGAATGTGAATTTCACTGTGTTTTTCCTTGTTATGGCGGTGGAAGCCATCTCTTAGCTTTTACTGCAGAATCGCCTAAATGCGGCTGCGTTGATGGGTTTTTCAATAGCTCACACACAAACTTCACACTAACACTGTTATAATAGCTGCGGCGTTAACGGAAGTTGCTGACAGCACGTCCGCGTCTGACCGCCGCTGAACGCGGAATGGCGCCGACTTTCTTCATGTATCTTCTGCTCTTGAATTCTTCTTTCTTGAACCTATCCTCCTCTTCTCTTGTGCTAGTAAATAAACATGAGCATCGAGGGTAACTTGTATCTAGAAGAGGGAGCGGACAGCTGTGAGCTACTTGAAATGAAACAATGTTTCTGGAAACCCCGTTTAATCTGCACTGAACCGTAAATCATCTACAGTCGATGTTGTACAAGATTGGAGGTATTTCGTAGCTCTTGATACTGATCCTAGGGACGAAACTTAGCCCTACAGTTGATAACTAACAGAGAATGGTAAGGTTATTATTCGTTTTCCTTCTTTTAGTGCTTTTTGTATGTGGTAGTTTTCTTGGAATGTTAGTATTTGTGGTTTGTTGTTGTTTATGGTGAGTATTTGCATGTCTGAGTCAATATTGACTAACAGAAGGAAAACGAAAAATAAATGAATACACAAACCTCACACACCCAACACTATACAAAACACTGAAGCTAAAATAAAATAGAGCCGGCCTCGGTAGCGTAGGGGCTAGAGTGCTGGCTCCGCGTGCCGAAGGCCGCCGGTTCGAATCCGGCCGCGGGCATGGATGTTTAAGTGTTGTGTGTCTGTGTGAGTGTCCTGTCCGTCCTGTGGCGTCCATACAATGGAAAAATACAATATACTTGATGACGACATATACACTGAAAGCTACAAAAAATTACATTGAGCTGGCTGTATGGCCTTCGTTGCCAAATGCCATTTAAAAAAAAAATTAAAAAAAATAAAAAATAAAAAATAGAAACATCGACACACAAAACAACAACTACTGAAATCATTTATATTTGAAAAAACCGCCAAACAATAGAAGACTGAAAAAACAAAACAGCACCGCATAACTACAAAACCTCCATGCTTAGTAAACAAAACAGAACGGCCATTTGCAAGTAATAACAAACACATAGTGCAGTGCAAAAGTGTAGTGTTGTGAATCTCAAACATGAAGACACTTCCCACCGTTAATGCAAAAGCACTGATGCTGAGAATGGAGCTAAAAGAAATACAATAGACCACAAAATGTAAGTAGATTATAAGTTAGATAATAATTCATTCCACTGTACAAACCACAAACATAACCTGATTACAACTTTTGTACATAATTAACAGAAAAAACCCGCTGAAGATGCTTCTACAAAAGAGGTGAAACGCGTACGGGAGACAAATAAACACAAAAAAGTCAATTGCTTTGGCGTAATTTATTTATTAATATTATCAGCAATTGAGGAAAATGATCCACAACATCCAGATATTAGCCCTACAGTTCACAACTAACAGCGCATGGTAAGGTTGGTGCAGCGGCTAACTATTCCGAGAATTAGCTGATAACTTGTTGCCCGACGGTGAAGAAGTGAGAGTGATCCATATATCCTGGCTTGCTGGTAAAGTATTGGCTTGCATGCTCAGCACTGCACGTGTAGCTTGAAACCTGAACTGTCGATCGGCAGAAAGTCGAACAACAGGACGTGCTTACTCGACGTCTGGCTGCAGTGAAACTTACAAAACTTACATGATTTCGGTATTAAAATATTATAATAAATGACGTCCCGTCACATAATCATTCGTCACCCGTCTCGATCAATGAGCAGAAGTGATGTCCCGTATGGGACGAATTCTACCCATGAAGTATTCTCGGTACTCACTTGGAACTATGTAGCGTGGGATCTTAAGTTTCACATCCATGAGTCGGGCTACAGCTGCCAGTACGTCTCGTGGAGTAGCCATCCTCACGTTACAAGTCCAGCTATCAGAACTGACTTCAGCATTCCTATTTACACACATTTATTGCAAAGCGTGCACCGTCTGCACATCGCGATCCTGATGTCCTAATGTTGAAGGAATGTCAGTGTGATACGTGACACAAAAACAGTTGTTAGATTCTGTTTAATGATACTGCAGTGTCAATAAAGCCAAATGTCTTTGTTTGATGATTTTTATTATGGCTTTACCCCTCGTCGACGTCGAGGTCATTAGAGGCAGGGAAGGATTGGAGATAAGGAACGGAAAGGAATTCGGTCATGGCTTTTTTAAGGAAGAACCTCGGCATTCGCCTGCAGTGATACGGGGAAACCATGGAAAACCGAAATCTGGATGCCCAGATTGGGATTGGAACCCACGTCTTGCCGAATGTGAGGCCAGAGCGTTAACCATTCACCCACCACGCTCGGTTTTGACGATTTAACTAATGACGTACAATTACAGCACGGTGCTACTCATAACATGAGTGTACACCGACCAGTCACGAGGTGGATTACTACTTTCCAATCCTGGTAAATCATCGGCATCAAGTAAACAGTATACCAAGGGAGAAGGCGACCACAGCATGGCTCTACATCTACATCTACATCTACATCTATACTCTGCAAATCACAAATACTGTGGGTGGCAGAGGGTGCTAAGCACCAATCCTAATTCTGCGCATTCCAATCCCGAACAGATCGAGGAAAGAAGGAATACATAAATGAATCAGTACGGCATCTTATTTCTCTAATCTTATTCCTCCTGTCATTGCGACCTAAATAGATTGGCGGAAGAAGTATTTCGTTGCACTCGTAACTTAAATATTTTCGCATATTCTCCAGCAAATTCAAACGAAAACGACGTCGTCTGTCCGCCAAACAATCCCAGCCCAACCCACGAATTAGCTCTGTGACACTTACGTAAGGACTGTAACTAGCAGTCACGAATCGAGCGGCTCTTCTCTGTACTTTCTCTAATGTGTCAATCAATCCCTTGCGATACGGATCCCAAATTCCACAACAGTATTCCAAATGTGGACGCACTAGTGTTTTGTACGCTATTTCCTTTGTATGAGCATTACAACTTCTCAAAATACGTCCTATGAATCGTAGTTTGAAATTAGCTTTTCCTACAACGGAAGATATGTGCAAGTCCCATTTCATGTTGCTTTGTACTGTTACGTCTAGACACTTCAGGGAATCTACAGTGTCAACAACTGAATTGTTAACTTTGTACTCCAGAGCAAGCGGGGTCTTTTTATTACTTACTAGCTGGTACCCACGACTTCGTTCGTGATTGTAAAGAATTCATATTGACAGCTATAGACATCTAACCACCCTAGTGCACGATGGGAGACTCGATAATATTACCACACACAAGTACCAGTCTTCTGCGCTATGTAGTTCCGGCAGCAAGGTAAAATTATAGGATACACACAAGTCTTTGGATGAACCACGAAAATATTCATGATCGACCAATTTCAAACACCATATTCACACACTCCCACAGTTACCGAATTTCGGCCAACGTTGTGATCGATGGGAGACTGTGTTACTACCACACACAAACGCCAGTGATCTGCGATTGACAGTTTTCACTTAAAAGTGATACACCGTGACACATGCGTCTTTGGCAGAAATATGAAATTGCCGCAGGTCGACCATTTCCACACCCCCATAGCTACAGACATCTAACAACCATAGTGCACGACAACAGACACGATTCTACTACCACACATAAACACCAATGCTCTATGCTATGTAGTCGTGGTAGAAAAGTGAAATCTGCGGAGACACATGCCTTTCGTCGAAATACGAAAATATCCTTGGTCGGCCACTTACAACCACCATATCTACCACAGTTTCTGAAATTCGGCCGCTGTTGTGATCGAAAGGTGACTCTGTGCTACTACTACACACAAACGCCAGTTATCTGTGATCTGTAGTTTTCGCTGAAAAGTGATACACCATGACACTTTTGTCTTTGGCAGAAGTATGAAATTGCCACAGGTCGACCACTTTCAACCCCCATTTCTCCCACACCCCCATAGCTACCGACATCTAACAACCATAGTGCACTACATGAGATACGATTCTACTACAAAACACAAACACCAATGCTCTATGCTATGTAGTTGTGGCAGAAAAGTGACATATGCGGAGACAGTCGAAATGCGAAAATATCCTTGGTCGGCCACTTACAACCACCATATCTACCACAGTACCACAGTTTCTGAAATTCGGCCGCTGTTGCGATCGAAAGGTGACTCTGTGCTACTACTACACACAAACGCCAGTTATCTGTGATCTGTAGTTTTCGCTGAAAAGTGATACACCATGACACTTTTGTCTTTGGCAGAAGTATGAAACTGCCACAGGTCGACCACTTTCAACCCCAATTTCTCTCACACCTACATAGTTACCGACATATAACAACCATGGTGCACTACATGAGATACGATTCTACAACCAAACACAAACACCAATGCTCTATGCTATGTAGTTGTGGCAGAAAAGTGACATATGCGGAGACAGTCGAAATGCGAAAATATCCTTTGTCGGCCACTTATAACCACCATATCTACCACAGTACCACAGTTTCTGAAATTCGGCCGCTGTTGTGATCGAAAGGTGACTCTGTGCTACTACTACACACAAACGCCAGTTATCTGTGATCTATAGTTTTCGCTGAAACGTGATACACCAAGTCACTTTTCTCTTTGGCAGAAGTATGAAATTGCCACAGGTCGACCACTTTCAACCCCCATTTCTCCCACACCCCCATAGCTACCGACATCTAACAACCATAGTGCACTACATGAGATACGATTCTACTACCAAACACAAACACCAATGCTGTATGCTATGTAGTTGTGGCAGAAAAGCGACATATGCGGAGACAGTCGAAATGCGAAAATATCCTTGGTCGGCCACTTACAACCACCATATGTACCACAGTACCCTAGTTTCTGAAATTCGGCCGCTGTTGTGATCGAAAGGTGACTCTGTGCTACTACTACACACAAACGCTAGTTATCTCTGATCTATATTTTTCGCTGAAAAGTGATACACCATGGCACTTTTGTCTTTGGCAGATGTATGAAATTGCCACAGGTCGATCACTTTCAACCCCCATATCTCCCACACCCCCATAGCTACCGACATCTAACATCCATAGTGCACTACATGAAATACGATTCTACTACCAAACACAAACACCAATGCTCTATGCTATGTAGTTGTGGCAGAAAAGTGACATATGCGGAGACAGTCGAAATACGAAAATATCCTTGGTCGGCCACTTACAACCACCATATCTACCACAGTACCACAGTTTCTGAAATTCGGCCGCTGTTGTGATCGAAAGGTGACTCTGTGCTACTACTACACACAAACGCCTGTTATCTGTGATCTGTAGTTTTCGCTGAAAAGTGATACACCATGACACTTTTGTCTTTGGCAGAAGTATGAAACTGCCACAGGTCGACCACTTTCAACCCCCATAACTCCCACATCCCCATAGCTACCGACATCTAACAACCATAGTGCATGACAGGAAAGACGATTCTACTACCACACACAAACACCAAAAGTCTATGTTATGTAGTTGTGGCAGGAAAGAGTAGTATACGGAGATACGAGTTTCTGGTCGAAATATGAAAACGCCCTGCACTGACCAACTTTAATCATTGTATCTCCCACATCTCCACAGCTATCGGCATTCGGCCAACGTTGTGCACGACAGGAAACTCCATGCTACTTCCACCCACAAACATCAGTGATCTGTGCTAGGTAGTGGTGGCTGAAAAGTGAAATATAGGAAAAAACACGTCTATTTTTATATATATATATATATATATATATATATATATATAAGATTTGCATTGCCTTGCACTTTTTACAGTTAAGTGTAAGCTGCCATTCACGGCACCATTCCGAAATAACAACCAGAACGCGCTGAATTTCTAAGCAATCGTCGGAGCACCTCACTTCCCTATAAATAAGTGTATCATCAGCAAAAAATCGCATCCTGCAATTAACGTTGTCACCGAGATCGTTTATAAAAATTAAGAAAAGAAGTGGTCCTATTACACTTCCTTGAGGAACGCCCGAAGTAACATCTAGTTTAGAAGAGGCTTCCCGTCTACAACGACATACTGTGACCGACCAGTTAGAAAATCGCGTATCCATTCGCAAATCTGATCAGATATACCGTACGCTCGGATCTTCGCTAAGAGTCGGTTGTGTGGTACAGAGTCAAAAGCTTTCTGAAAATCCAAGAAAATAGCATCAACTTGTGATCCCGCATCAATAACTTTCATTACATCATGCGAAAATAGAGCCAGTTGCGTTTCACATGATCGGTTCTTCCGAAATCCGTGTTGGTATGCTGTAAGTAGCTCGTTTTCATCTAGAAACTTCATAACGTTAGAGCATATGACATGCTCCAGAATTCTACTGCAAACAGATGTTAGCGATATCGGACGATAATTCCTAGGATCTCTCCGATCTCCTTTCTTGAAAACGGGAATCACCTGCGCAATTTTCCAGTCAGAAGGTACTTTTCTTTCCTCTAATGATTTACGAAATATATCTGACAGAAATGGTTCTATTTCTTCCACGTATTCCGAAAATACTCTTACTGGTACACCATCGGGACCCGGCGCTTTCCCCCACTTCAGGAGCTTTAATTGCTTTATGATACCTACACTATCAATTTGTACTGGATCCATTTCAAATTCAACACGCCATGGAAAATCGGGAATGTTTTCCATGTTTTCGTCAGTGAAGGAATTTTTAAATTCGGCGTTAAATACGGTAGCCTTGTCGCGGCTGTCATCAACTTCCCGACCGTCTTTTAGTAGAACTGGCATATTGTTGTCACAACCACCTATTTTTTTTACATACGACCAAAATTTCTTTGGATTTTCAATGAGGCTCTTGGAAAGTGAGTTGCATCGAAAGTCATTGAAGGCTTCGCGCATCGCATTCTTGACCTGTCCTCTTGTCTCAGCTAGTTTTTCTAAATCACTCCTATACATCGTCCTTCTTGAGCGTGCATGAATCTTCCTTTGCTTTTTAAGTAACCTTTTGACTTCACGCGTATACCACGGGGGATCGTTCCCGTCCCTGATTATCCTTTTCGGTATATGTAAGTCCATACCTTCCCTGACTATATTTATGAATCGAAGCCACATCTCTTCAACCGAGCCTCTTCCTTCTACAAAGGTAATGTATTTATCCCTCAAAAACGTTCTTAAACTCTCCTTTGGGGCCTTTTCGAACCTGTAAACGACCCTTTCTTTTTTCTTTTTGCGCTCGACTGTTAATTTTACTGTAACAATTACAGCTTTATGATCACTTATTCCCGTGGTGGTAGAAATGTCCGTAAATAATTCAGGCCTATTTGTAACGAGAATATCTAAAATGTTTTCGTTTTCGTTGTCGCACCGCGTTGGTTAGTGACGAGCTGCTCAAGATTAAGATCTGAGAAAAGGTCGAGAATAATCTTACAGGATATTTTATCCCTGCCACCAGTAACGTGGGCGTAATTACTCCAGTCAATATACGGCAAGTTGAAGTTGCCTCCTAGTATTATTCCATGATCCGGAAATTGACGAGCTATATTACTTACATTATTTCTTAAGGCCTCAGCAACACCTACATCTGCATCTGGTGGACGATAGAAAGACCCTATTACAAGTTTTGTCCTAGCTACTATTAGTCTAATCCATAGGATTTCACAGACCGTATCAATATTTATTTCGTTACACGACAGGTGTTTACGAACAGCTATAAATACACCACCTCCATTAGAATGTAACCTATCCTTACGGAAAACATTTATGCTATGGTTAAAAATTTCTGCTGAACTTATATCCGATTTTAACCAGCTTTCAGTACCTAATACTATATCAGCTTCTGTGCTACTAATAACGCTTTCAAGCTCAGGCTGCTTATTACAAACACTTCTACAGTTTATAACGAGTACTTTTAACGGTCGAGATTGATTTTCGCTACTCCTAACATATGATGCCGAATTTAATTGGGCTGCCCGTGACTGTAATCCCAGTTTCGGGTCTTCCTCCCTCAGCCTAAAAAATCCCCCAATGCACTTCACACGGCCCCTGCCACCCGTGTAGCCGATTCACGTGTGTAGTGCACACATGATCTATCCAAGGGAACCCTACACGATTCGACCCCAGGGCGAAGATCAAGGAATCTGCAGCCATGATTATCGCAGAAACGATGCAGTCTCTGGTTCAGACCCTCGACTCGGCTCTGAACCAGAGGTCCACAGTCAGTTCTATCGACAATACTGCAGATGGTTAACTCAGCCGAAATCTTGCGGTCATCAACCATAGAGCTCACCGTATGAGCAAGCCGCCGGAAGGAAGAGAGGATACCCTCCGACCCAAGGCGGCAAGCATCATTGGTGCCGACATGAGCTACAATCCGCAGCTGGCTACACCTCGTCCGCTCAATGGCATCCGGGATGGCCTGTTCCACATCATGGATCAGACCGCCCGGAATGCACAAAGAATGGACATTGGACTTCATCCCAGACCTGTTCGCCATGTCCCTAAGGGGCTCAATGAAACGCCTAACGTTGGAGCTACCTATCTCCAGAATCCCCTTCTGTGATCGCCCAGACCTAGCGGGCGGGGGGGCTGGCAACTCGCTGATTGACGATTGTGGATCTGAATCAGATCCAGACAACACATCAAACCTATTGGACAATGGTACAGGCTTGCCCTCCTGGGATTCAGACCTGTACTCCTGCCTCCGCATGCGGCGTCGACGTCCGGAAACAACGCGCCAGACACCATCAGGTGACTGCCGCACAGGCCCCGAAGTCTCAGCCTGGACTGCAGGTACGATATTTGGCAGGGGACAACCTGTGACAACACCTGCTTCGTCAGGGTCACCCCTTCCACATCTGCTGCAGTCACCTACGGCAGCTTCCAGCCTCGTAACTTTCGTTAGCAAAGCTGCCAGCTGAGCGCGAAGATCATCCACCTCAACCCGCGTCTGCACACAGCAGTCACAGTCCCTACACATATTACTTATAAAGCAAAAACTACGGAGAGGATAAAAGTTGAACTAACTGAGTAATCCAAATTAACTGTTCACACTTTACTACCAACCGCTACACGACCTAAAGAGAACCTCCTGAGGAATTGAATTTAGACCATACGACTGCACTTAGTAGTTAATAGGACGTACTGATGAACGGTGTTAGCCAACCAATGTACTAAATAAAAAACAAATAAGCTCTATATACTTCCCTAAAGAAAAAGCAAATAAACGCGATCACGATTGGAGCACGCTGTTATAATTCAATTAACGCAAATAAATCAAACGCTACCACAACACTTTAAATTATGTAAACAGATGGCGGCACTTGACTCGACGGTTGCTGGAACTCAACTAGCCCCTCCTCTGCGACGACAGAAGATATTCAAAGATAAAATCTACCTACAACACTTTAAAACAAAATACTCAGAAAAGGCGGCACTTGACGGTTGCTGGAACTCAACTCTCAACACACCTCCTCCATCTTATTCTAACGGAGTGAATAGCATCTCGCAAGTATACCTCACCAACGTCCCTATGACTGCTCGGTTATTCTGGGGAAGTTATACGGTGAAATTTCTGTTCAAAATTCTGAACTAGTCTCTTAGCTGTGCGCTTGCTACTCCCATAGAAACCACTATTCTATTTAAGGATGTTAGAGATCTCGGTAACCTGTTGCGTAAATACCAATTACTACGCAGTGCAATCCACAAACTCATTACTCCAAGCTTTGGTTAACCGCGTTGCTGGCTACCTGTAAATCTACCACGCTTTCTGCTGATAGATGTTGTAAGGTGCCACAGACGACCTTTTCGAAAAGACGTCAAACCCGGCATTTTATTTTTATTAACATAACTTTTTCGACTATAATCTTTCGTTTCATCTTGTGATAATCCCGTTTACGTATCCATCAGAACCTATATTTTATATTACCTGCATCGCTTGTGTCTGATGTTTAGCTTTTCTCCACTTACTTCTACTGTAACACTTGTTTACCTGTTTACGACTGAATTAACCAGACCACTTCGGGAAAAAGTAGAAAACCTAAATTTGGATGACCGGGCGTGGTATTGACCCAGCGTCCCTCCGAATACAAGGGCCGAGCTCTAAACTTTCAGCCAGCAGGCTTGGACTAAGTATTAATAGAATGTTTAGTGCTGAATGTTTTCTCCTCTTGAAGGCAATATTTTGTCCTGTATACATGTGAATCAGAAATGCTTCTCGCTTTTGACGTCCATTATTTTACACCCTATATAATCTCTTGCTTTTTATTTTACGTATTGAATTTTTTGCTATTACAACTAGTCTTCAAGATTTTTATATACCTTTTATTTATATTTAATACAAATTCCTGTCCGAGAATCTTACGCACACTGTTCGGTAATCACTTCAAACTTTGAATCTCGTCAGCCTAGTCAATATGTCGAGCCGTTCTGATTCCTGCTCTGTGATTCTTTACTCAATATTGAATACATTGTTTTGATTCCTGTCTGGTTTCCGGAATGTGCATGCTCAATAACGTTGAATATTAGTAGTGGTGGACCACAGCCATCGCTCACTGCTCTTGTTTATTGCTTATTCTGAGATTTCATTCTGAATACCATGTTGTATTGTGATTATTAATACAGAAAGCGTCGTGGTTAAATAAACAATGACTTATTTATAACCACTAAAAACTTTCACGAGATTTTAAATAACCAAATGGTACTGTGAAAACATTTCCCACTAAGTAGTATTCTCAACATGATATACGCTCAAAATCAATTGAACAAAATAGATTTATTTACATTTATGGAGAAGAATGTCATCAACACGCGACATGAGAACGCCACACAAACAGCCACCGATGAAAAATATATATATATATATATCACTATAATCTTAGTATACCGACGAATTATGCAGTTGTAAAGTTAGTTTTATTGACGTATCCACTATACGGCGCTATAAAAAGCCACAACCAGGAACATTAAGAGTTTAGAAAATATGACACTTGAACACTACATTGCACTATTGCGTTTTTTTTTTTTGTCTTAATAATTGAATACGTTGAATACGACGGACTATCGATAGTCAATTGTATAGATACTTCTGACCGATCGTGGCGGTGTAACGGATAGCGTTCTCGCCTCGCATTCGGGAGGACGGCGGTTCGAATCCCCGTCCGGGCATCCAGATTTGGGTTTTCCATGGTTTCCAAAATCACTCCAGGCAAATGCCGGGATGCTTCCTTCAAATGGCCATGGCCGCATTCCTTCCCATTCCTTGTCCCCCATCCTTTCCCGTCTCTAAAGACCTCGTTGTTGAGAGACGTAAAGCAGTAAAAAAAAAAAAAAATTTCTGCGCAATAACGAATGATACGAAACGACCCGCATTTAAATTCATTTTATTATTAGGATTTGGAAAAATCAACGACGGATACAAAAATTCTAAAAGAACATCTCCAAACAGTCGATCCCATTAGTTTTACCCAGTATATAGACATAGCCCCGTTGGTTTATTATATTAACACAAATCCGCAATTGTTGCCGTTGCTTAGTAACCGCTTGTTCGCGCAGCATCTGCAGATACAGTGCACTTGATCTCCGCCATGTATTCTCTGACGGCGGGAGAATGAGGAACACTTAGCAAGTAAGTGAAATATTCACAAATTTTCCTGTAATGGAACGTACATTTCCAGGATCTTTTTGGAGCCAGTAGTTTTGTTTCGTTAGAGATCTACTTTTAAGCAAGGACCCTGTGGCTATCTTACAATCTTCAGGTTTCCCAGCATTAGTCTAGTCAGCTTGATTATTTCCTGTCCTATTATAATTTAGTTCCTCTGTGAAATGTTTCTAGAAGCTGCGCACAATCCATCACCAATGAATGTTGTGAACATCTTCAAATTTTTATGAATTCCATCGTTATAATACTCGATGTCTCAGCTACACTGCATCGTAAACATACACTACGAAAAAATTAATAATTAAACACATCCATTTCGAATTCAATATATATTTTAATACTAGTTTAGAAGCCATACAAGAGACAGGAAGTTTCTTATTAACTATTCACACTGATAATAATTTGTAAGAATGGGGAAATCTGCATCGAGCTGAACAGGATAGTATTTTACAATGGCGGACTCAACAGGAGAGAAATATTCTGAAATTTCTGTGGATAGATAAGTAGTATGCAATTCGATTGCGTAGATATCCATGTCGGTAATATCTGCACTGATCTGACATAACGTTACTGTAGAAACTTCGGTAAACTTCGTGAGATACAGCACAATAGTAAGTGCTGGTGATGCAGGTACATTTTATTTAATTAATAACTTTCCTGATATTAATATGTGTCTAAAAGCTGTTTTCTTAAATATCCTTTTTATCACTAACATAAAACGTTTGTGGCTACTACACAATTTCGAATAGCATTAAAGTGTATTTAAGTAATTAAACTTACCTATTAACTGAACAGTACTGTTAACATAACAATAAAAGGTAAACTTCTATATTGTTAGTTATCAGAGGCATCTTGTTTACACACCTTCAGTGACGGAACTTTGAACTATACGAATGTCGATAAAAGTACTACACGTTTATATTATCGCAGAAGCTCGTGTCTGGGATAGGATAAATGCAGGATGCGTGGTGAAATGTGATACAACTAGAATAATATACAATAAATCGTTCTGTCACACTGCTAACCGAGGACTGGTGAAATTATTGTACACCAATTAAATAGTTTTGTTACGACTGGTGTGTAATGTTTTTGAGCTATTTTGAAAGAGGTAAAACTTAGTTAGGTGATGCAAACCTATGATCACTTCCTGGTGCACAGAAGACTTATCAGGGTAGTATGCGTTTGCTTATCGGTTTTTCAGCAATCCTGAAGTTATCAAGCTTGCAGAGATTACTATTCACTTCCGTGTGAGCAGCGGACGAGAACGGTCGTGTACTTCCTCCACTACAGTGCTCGCATCGCTATCGGAAAGTTCTACTGACGCAACGTGTTCGCGAATCTCGTACTTTGAACAATAAGTGTAAATATATTATATCGTTTTACGTGAGCTACCAAACCTTCCACCGATGTGACCCCACAAACTGTTAAGTTGCCCATCGGTGGAAGACTACAACCGAACGTTCTCCCTCTGAGCGACCGGTTGCTTGTGATGTCTATAAATACGGACTTGGCTTCTGCCATTCGCAACTCAATGATCAGCGAGACCTCTAATATAAGTGCCGTAAATACATCTGATATCACCAACGAGATGATTTCTGAAGACAACGCAGCCCACCCATCTTGATTAGCGGTCCCAGACCAGCAGCCATGTCAAACAGCCCATCATCAGCAGGTCACAGCCTACCTGCAGCATGATCTTCAACAACAGCAACAACAATCAGCCCAGCAGCTCCATCTCCACCAGCAACAACATTTATACCACCACCACCAGCAGCAAATGCTTCAATATCAACAGCATCAACTCCAATCCTCACAACCGATGGGGACAACACAACATTCCACGACGCCCGACGCATTGCTGAACCAAATTTATGTATAGTTTAACGCAGGCGCCAATATGCCTCAGCCTCCCCAGTGCCCAAATAATACAAGTAGTTTTATGTCGCCCATGGATGTTGTTAACGATCAAAAAAGAATCGGTCAAAAGCACCCACGCACAAATAGTGGAAATAACCTGCAACAACCTCCAAGGGCCTTATCTCCTGATAATGGACCACCAGAAATGAGATACGTTATTGATATACCGACGCAAAACAGATTCCAAATCTTGCATTGCGGAGAACCTGTAGAAGAGACAACCGAAATTACAGAAGTAGTTAAAACACCACCAATTTTTCTACACGACGTAATCAATCATCAAAGACTTACTCGATATCTAAAAAATTTGCTAAGTAATTACTTTTCAACCGAACTTAAAGGAAAAGTGATTAAAATAAATACAACCTCTATTTAGGATTTTAGAACTCTGACAAAACATTTTGATACCATTAAGCAGAAATACCATACATTTCGTGCCCCAGACTCAAAACAATTATCGGTTATCGTGTGTAACTTACCATATTCACTAACAGATGATGAAATGAAAGAGTAACTAATTAGACTAAAATTCCCAGTGACCAAGGTAACAAGACTTTTAAATAAAGATAAGAACCCTATACCACTCTGCGCAGCCGAGCTTGAAGAAAATCGCGATTGTGGTAATATCTTTGAATTAGAGAGATTTTTCCACTGCATTATTAAAGTAGAACCACGCAGAAAGTTAAAAGACATCCCTCAGTGTACAAATTGCCAATTCTATGGTCACAAAAAACTATTGCAAACTTGATCCGCGATGTGTTCGTTGTGATGGGAAGCACAATTACTCCTCATGTAACCACCCGCGTGCTGCAAAACCTAAATGTGTTGATTGCGGTGGGGAACATCCAGTTAACATTAAAGGATGTAAATATTACGAAGAAGTGAAACTTAGACGCTCCAAAAAACCTTTACATCACAACAAACTTAGCCTCTCAGACAGACAGTTGACTGGGACACACATACCGCCCAATCCGGCCTCACCAGATTTTCCGACTTAGCCAACCATAGTGCCGCCTCCACCACGCCATAAATACATAGCTAACCAAATGATACAAATAAAGAGCAACCTAATTTACAGCATACTCCGCAAAACAACTCTCGACCCTCTTCAAGTAATATATTACAAGGAAACCGTAACACATAACCTCACGACACAAACATACCACATAACGAGCACAACACTGGGCAAGGTACTGCATGGACCAGCCTAATAAATAAACTAATCTCTGTATTAATCACAGCTTTTCTCCCTATGATAAAAGAGATAATCATGTCGTCAGTAGCTAGCTTTCTCCAAAATGTCAAATAATACGGACAATGTTTGTAAGTTAACACTCGTAAACTGGAACGCAAATGGCGTACGAAATAAGAAATCAACACTTGCCGAATTTATGAGCCGCCACAATGTTGACATTGCTTGCATAACTGAGACACAGCTCACTTCGAATGACACTTTTAAAATTACTGGCTATAAAATTTATAGAACAGATCGTGATGCGCCTATAGCCTCCGGCGGGGTAGCTATATTGGTTTAAAATATTATCAGTCATTATTCGATCTATATGCCCGCCAATGATCTCGAAACAGCTGGAATCAGAATCCAAACTAAAACAAACTCCGAAATAACAAAAGTTACTGCCGACAAACAACCTAATCGGAGGCTTACACAACAACAGCTCATACCAATATTTGATCAAAATCAGTCTACCTTACTAATGGGGGGTCTCAACAGCAAGCACGAAGCTTGGGGATGCAGAACAACAACACCCAACGGTAGGAAACTGCTCGAAGCTGCAGGTGTAATCTCGGTTTACATATAGTCACACCACACGGGCCGACCTATTTCTCTAATAATCGAAATGTTACTCCTGACATACTTGACATTGCGCTAGCTAAGAATACACCACTACCAATACATATGGAAGCAATCTCTGAATTAGACTCAGACCACATTCCGGTGTTAGCAAAATTTGGTACAAAACGAGAAATATCAGAACAAACACCAAAGATATTAACCGGACAAGAAAACTGGAATCTATTCGAAATTAATCATAATCAGGTCTTACCATCATTCTTTAGGAAGGATAATGAAGATAACATTGATGAAGGAGTACGACAGCCAACGACCGCAATTCACCAGGCGATAGAAGTATCGACCAAGAAATCACAAACAAGATCGTTTAGATAATTCCATGAAAAAATACCGCAAAGAATCATTGAATTAATCAACTATAAAAATAAAAATCGCAGACAGTGGCAAAGGCAGCGACTCCCACACCAACGCCGACTACTAAACCAATTAATTAGACAGGTAAAAACAGAACTTGACTCATTTCGTTACGAATCATACCAAAAGTATCTATCGAAAATGGTACCTGGCGACAGGTCTGTATGGAAAACCACAAAACGTATTCTCAAGGAACACACTATCTTACCACCCTTAAAATCTTAGCAGATTATTCCTAAAATACCTTAAAACCAAATCTTGTAGTAGATCATGAGTTCAACACAACAATAGAAAATTCTAATCAGCATGTTACTATTGGCGCGGAGAATTACGTCAGATTCACTACTCCAAAAGAAGCGCGACAAATAATTAAGAATTTACCTGTACGAAATTCCACAGGCCACGATAACATACCTAACATAGCACTAAAGTCATTACCCCCAAAGGCAGTAAGCTACCTCAAGTCACTTTTCAACAGCATTCTCTGTACCAGGTATTTCTCAAGAGAGTGGAAACATGCTAATATCATAGTTTTCAACAAACCAGCATCCCTGCCCTCTAGTTATAGACCCTTAAGTTTACTCCCTACTTTGTCAAAAATAAAAATAATACAGTAGCGACTAACTTCCTTCCTTGATACTACAGTAACTATTCCGCCTCATCGATTTGGTTTTCGCCCTATGCACTCAACCTCACACCAAATACTATGCCTGGTAGAAGACATTACAAGAGGCTTTGAGCTCAAACATCACATATTGGCTGCTTTTATCGATGTTGCCAAGGCATTTGACAAAGTATGGCACAATGGCCTACTACATAAACTGAAAAACACAGGAATGCCTCTATATTTGTATAAAATTTTAGAAAGCTTTTTACAGAATCGAACTTACAGCGTAAGAATAGACACAGAAATATCCACAGCACGATCAATAGCTGCAGGAGTCCCACAGGGATCTGTCTTAGGGCCAATGCTATTCAATATATACACCTCAGATATACCATCTCCTCAAAACACCTCGACTGCACAGTACGCTGATGACACAATCATATACTCTTCGCACAATGACATTCATATCGCACGGTTCAACCTTCAGGAAACAATAACGCAATTAACTAAATGGCTCAATCACTGGCGAATATCTCTAAATCCCGGAAAATGTCAAAATCTTCACTCTGAGACGCCCACCAAACCCCCCGGAGATAAACATCATGGGAAGTAACATAGCATGGAATCCAAATGATCAATCTATTAAATACCTACGAGTCGATCTTGACAGGCGGTTAACATGGAACATACACATTAACAATAAACTAAACCAAGCCTATGCCTATGCCAGATTACATAAATTGTATCTTGTGTTAAGCAAAAAGTCATAATTAAAAACAGAGTGTTGCCTGCTAATTTACAAAATGATATTACGGCCACTAATAACATATGCATGTCCTATATGGGGATGTGCTAGCTGTAGCAAATTAATAGACTATAACTATTTCAAAACAAACTACTCCGATTAGCAGTGAACGCCCCATGGTATGTACGCAATAGTCGGTTACACAGAGAGTTAAATGTTGCTTACATTTATGAATTTATAAATCAACAAACCATACAATTTATCAAACGAATGAGTGCAGTACCTGGTGCGCAATTTTACAAACTAGGGAAAAGAACCGGTCAAACTAGGCTAAAAAAAAACGCCTTCCTCAAGATATTTTTCTATCAGGCAGTGGTTCAGAAGAAGAAGTGAACCAGCAAATAAATTAAATACCTTCTATTTGACATCTCGTTTGTTAAGTATGGATCAGGTTTTTGTCAGCGCTCGAAACAATATATATATATATATATATATATATATATAAAGTGTAATTATTTTAAAACAATTTCATTTTGACTGTTTTGATTATTCTAATTCTGATAACTGTATTTATTATTTTAATACTGACATTCCTGTTGCTAACATTGTTATAAAAATATATTGTATCACTGTATTGTAGTCATTGAGGGGCCCTGTGTGTTGACCTCAACCATGACAATATGTAAGTTATGTTTTTTTGTAAAATTCAACATCGTCCTGTATAGCAATATTTGCTGAACGGATAATAAGTTCATAAAAAAGTGATTACTACTCCACACGCAGAAGGTATTTATTTATTTTATTTTTTTATTATTTTTATTTTTCTTGCTGCTTAACGCCTCGTCGACGGCGAGGTTATTAGAGGCAGCAAAGGACTGGGGACAAGGAACCGGAAGGAATTCGGCCTCGGCCTTTTTGAATGTAGCATCGAGGCATTCACCTGGAGTGATTTGGGGAAACCATGGAAAACCCTAATCTGGATGCCCTGATGGGGATTCAAACCCGCGTCCTCACGAATGCAATTACTTGTAGATGAGCCATGACATAGCTTTGCTTTATGAAGTAAGAAAATGTAATCTTTCGCTCAGAATGCCAGCACGATGCTATCTTACGTATCAGGAAATCAGGTGGTTGATCTGTACGCTGCGCGCTAACTGGAAGCTCGGAGGTGGCGATCAAATTTAGGCTGCCTATCTACAGGCGTTTCCTACAAGTGGCCCCGAGTATAACATAGTGTTAGGCAAGTAAGACAAACAGTAGGAAGTCACTGTACAACCAGTTAACGTCACAGGACGAAGCTGGCGAAGGTATAGTTTCGCATCATCCATGTGCTCAGCATCACGCTCCAATCGCCTCCCTGATTGTTGTTCGATACTTATTCATTCATATCACTTTAAAGGTATTCAGTTCAGTAAGTCATTTGGTTTCCTACTACATCAACTGTATAAGGTGTGGAGACGGAATACGTTATAGTATTCCAGAATATACATTTGTCCCCCCTAGTTTTTGTTACCGTAAACAAACCGATATCCAAATAGGTATTAAGTAAGGTGATCTATTCTCTCAGAAGCAGTTCTCGGGAAGTAAGAATTAGAAAAAAAGGAATTAGAATAAATGGCGATAGAATTAGTAACATAAGATTGACCGATTACATTGAAGTTATCTAAATTTGTTTTACTGACCTTGGCAATGAAAATAATTTTTTCCATGGTTTCCCCAGATCACTCCACGCGAATGCCGGGATGCTTCCTTCAAAAGGCCATGGCGAATTCTTTCCCGTTTCTTGTCACCAGTCCCGTCCCGCCTGTAATGATCTAGATGTCGACGAGGTGTAAAGTCATAAGTAAAAAAATAAAAATTAAAAAATTAAATAAGTGGCAAGAACACAAATCATACGAAACGGTATTTATCTCCAATAAATTGGTCGCATTGGAAAAATTACAAATAAATAAAGTAGCTTTGCAATCTCAGATGGGCAGGTTACAACAAGGTTTCTGCGGTATTCAGATAAGATGTAGCTTCAAATCAGAAGAAAACATTTTACGACCAGCGCATTCATTTCACGCATGGCATGGACGCCTAATAAACTTCCAAAAGGAAACTCTGAACAGCCTAGAGAGCTACAGAAAAATCAATATGGGTTTCACTAAGAAATACAATAAGACGGCAACTCTCCTCAGATCAGCTACAAGTGTCAGAAACGTTTTGATGAAAACTACTATCTTGAACTGGTAGTGCGCCGGTCATGTTGCATCACAGTTGGAGAAAGATGGAGATGCAATGAAGTCCAATAAGAAGACCACGAGACGGATGGAACAAAGATACACAGAGAGTCACTGCAGCTAGCTGACAAAGGATTTTTCTACGTCGTTCTATCTGTAGGAAAGCGTCGAAGAGAAGGAATTCAGTCTTGGCCTTTTGATGGCACCATCTCGATAAGGCGTGATTTAGGGAAACCGTAGGAAATCGGAATCTAGATGATGATTGAACTCATGTCCTCTTGAATGCCAACTATGAAAGTTTACCATTCACACAGCAGGCGCTGAACAGCAAGAAAAGATATCCATCAGACTAATTAACCATTGGGTTGACTTCAATTGTGGCTCTTCACGCCAACTTGTTCAAAGATTAAAATAAAAATGTATCCCTTAATCTACTGTAACACTAGTAACATCACCTGATAACGTTATCATGAAACAATGACTCTAGAATTACGAAGCTTCATAAGTAATAAGGAAAATTTGCAACAGTTTTAGCATTTCCGCCAATGGTGGTCTTAATTAACTGCAGTACATATCGCCATCCATATTGTGATGGATAAACTGTACACTTTGCAATATAATGGATTAATAGCCACTTCCTTAATATCTCGATGACATGAAACTATCATCCCTACTTCGTGTCGTCAATACATTTTTCTGCCTCGGCCGACACAACTGAAATGAACTTTACAAACGTACCAGTGGTGAGAAACTATATTCATAACCATTTGTTCCCTGATTATTCCTCGTTACTTTTGTTTAGAGGTGACTAAATTCTGTAATAAAGAATACTGGTGAAAAAATTTAGGGGCACTTTATGACATTAACGTTTGAAACTAGCCAGCTCTAGGCTGTTGCTAAGGAAACTACACGTCACTGACTCCCGTGTTCAGAAGTTGAGATTATACATTTGTATACAGTTATGGATTTACGCCTCGTTGACGTCGAGATCATTAGAGGCGGGATGGGATTGGGGACAAGGAACGGGAAGGAATTCGGCCATGGCCTTTTGAAGGAACCTCTCAGCATTCTCCTGGAGCGATTTGGGGAAACGATGGAAAACCCAGACCTGGATGCCCGGACGGGGATTCGAACCCGCGTCCTCCCGATGCGAGGCCAGAACCAGGTTATACAGTTCACTCTACTGGATACATCAAAATTTATCAATTACGCACAAAACCGGCACAAGTAAAGTATGTTATACAGTCCACGAACTTATAGCTGTTAAATACTCTTTGATGTGAAATCCTGTTAAATTCTTGACGATCAGCCATATCCGAGAGATAAAATGTAAAATTATGAATCTTGTTTCTTTTAACCACATCACTGCATTATTTGCAGTCAGTTACTGACCACATAACTAGCGGTTTCAGTACGAGGTAACACAGTTCTGGCGCTACTACCTGTGTAGGCGCTTTGTTCTCAGCGCTGTGTTTGTACTGTACAGTACCTGTTACGGGCAGTTCAAGCGAGATAACGTGTTCATCCTCCAGCCCTGCTCCATTGGTTTTGACTAACAAGTGGCGCCAAACCGCAAATGTCGTCGACTCTGTTTGTAATATGCCATACAGCGAGATGTGCCACTTATGATACAAACCGCGTCTTGCTGTAACGATTGTCAAAACGAAATTTTGCACCGATTTCATCATATGAGCTGTGGATACTATTTTAACATAAATGTTGGTGGAATAACTTAACATACCTGTGCCTAAAAACTGTGAAGGTGACAGTCTGAATCCCGCAACAGTGGATACGTCGTTAGCTTTGTCTCCGTAAAGGACAGTCCTGGATTCGATCCTGTTTTAATGTTGCACTAGGTCTTCGACCAGTGATAAACGAAATACTTAACTGGAAGTGTGATGGAGTAAAATTTTTGACGAATTATTTTCTACAATGTACAGACATCACAGGACGGACTCAATATTTAACTAAAACCATCCTATTTCGTTATTAAATCGGTGACTCTTGTAATGCGAGGCCAATTCCCTCAACATACTCCGCCGCCGCCGACTTTAATCGTTTCAAAAATTTGTGTCCGTGATGATGGAGTACCTCAACCTCCCTCGCTAGATCCTGAACTAGGCGGGTATTATTGACTTACATGGCGGTATTAAATGAGACGGAGATTTGGAGATACGTGTATTATTATTTACGTGATTTCAAGAATTCTGCATAGTGCTGTAGACAAGTGAGCTTGCATTGTAAGACGGTTTCTTAACCATGTGGCGTTATCTTTTCTTTTTCTCGGATCAGTTAGCGGTTCTAGCTGTGTAGACGCTATTTCCGCTCACATGAGCAGCAGTCGATTCCCGATGAGCAAATTCACAGTAACACAGAGTATTCGTTTCTATTGGTTTGTGGGAGAAATTAATTTAGTCGAGATTTCAATGTAATGTTGTTTAAACTACAAAAAGAGCGATTTAAACTGGCAGTTAGGTATTGTCTTTTGGTGAAAAACTATTAAGGTCTTCAATTCACTCTAGTTCACGTCAGGCGCCTTGAAAAACAGCAAGTTTTAAATTGTTATTCACTTGACAAACAACATTCTATTAAAACAAGTTTCACAGATTGAATGCATGGATACTGCAAGAATTAAGAACATGCAGCAGGTTAACGAAGGACTATTTCTGTAAATTGGCTTTGTGACGTCGATAATTTCTGTGTAGGATGATTAATTGCGCCTTTGTATGAATATCACAGAAAGTTGCCGATTCTGAAGAGAAAAAGGGTAGTTTTCATCCTTAGAAGATATTTTTTGATCGATGGTTCTAAGAATTCGTTCTGTATGAGCATTTGCCTCCCAGAAACGTGCCAGTTTCTATCTTGTGTTAACTTCAAACCTCCATCAAATAGAAACCTCGGTAGAAGTAACGCTAATACATCAGGGTAACTACTCATTACACTCATCTCAACATCTGATGTTTGGCTGTCGCTCCAATTTAAAGCGCCTCTAGAGAGTTCCACGCAACACCAGCGATGGCAGCCGCTACGGATGAGGAAACACAGATGTTTGGAGCTTTAGGCGCAATTTGTGCGTTCAAACAGGATCGGTCTGAGCTGAGGTCGATCACAATATTCGGGCCTCGATGCTTTCTTGAGTAGAATGGTCCTAGTCCTGGATACAAAAGTAGTTGCATTCCTCCGTGTGCCATAGTGTTCTTTGTTATATGTGTGACTGAATGTGATGAGTGTTGTTCAGAGCATTTTGTTTTCTATGGCGTCCATAAAATATGAAAGAACGGGGGAGTGGGGATCAAATCTGTTATCTACATGTTCGGGAGTCCTCTGTTTGACGTCCCCATGCGGTAGATATATACTTCACTGCACGAACACTGTGAAGACGTTACGGATTTAGTGTAGGCCTTTGGTTCAGAATCTATCATCTACCATGCTGGCCACGAATAAAGGCAATTACTTCCAACGCCGTAAACGTATTCAGCTGACAAATTATAGGCTACCACACACCATCAAGGTGACTTAGCTTCTTCGGCTACGAAGTGGTTAAAGAATCATTTAACTCGAAGTAGAAACAGTGAGCTGAATACACCAAACAGACATTTTCATTGTGTAGGTTTGAAAAATTTAATACTTTTTGGGCCATATTTTATAGAACCGTAGCGATAGCGGATTGAGTGAAAATGTAGCACCGCTGCCTACTCTACAACACGCTGGTCAGATATTAAAAGCAAAAATGCAGCACTAACAATTACACAGAACAAGGACTTCTTGAGATTGTAAGGTTAAACGTTGCGGTAATTGTCTGGTTAATTTAAATAGAAAACACAAAAAGTAATTGGAACAGAAAAGTGCCAAATGAAATAAAGAATGTCGTACACAATAATTATTTTATACCTATAATCTTATTTGTAACTAGCCGACCCGGCTTCACTATTGCTGGACTTGAGTAGGCACATAGATTAAATGAAAAAATATTTACATATAAATTTTAAACTGCTGTTTCATTCATTTTCAGTTGGAAAGGGTGAGAGGGGATGCGCTTTGGAAAACATATGCAGGCAGTATTTTTCTGTTTGTTTCAAAGTATAAGTATACAAATTCTTATCTAAATCGGATAAAAAATGTGGTTTGCCTAAATTATGGGGTAAAAACGTAATGGGGGTGGAAAGGGGGAGAGGGGATGAATATTCGGAAACCATATGTTGGCAGTATTTTTCTGTTTGTTTCAAAGTATAAGTTTACAAATTCTTATCTAAATCGGATAAAAAATGTGGTTTGCCTAAATTATGGGGTAAAAACGTAATGAGGTTGGAAAGGGGAAGAGGGGATGAATATTCGGAAACCAAATGTTGGCAGTATTTTTCTGTTTGTTTTAAAGTATAAGTGTACAAATTCCTATCTAAATCGGATAAAAAATGTGGTTTTGCTAAATTATGGGGTAAAAACGTAATGAGGTTGGAAAGGGGGAGAGGGGATGAATATTCGGAAACCAAATGTTGGCAGTATTTTTCTGTTTGTTTTAAAGTATAAGTGTACAAATTCCTATCTAAATCGGATAAAAAATGTGGTTTTGCTAAATTATGGGGTGTTATGGGGAATAGGGGGTGACTTTTTTTGAAATTTTTTTTCACAAGAACCTCCGCAGACGCACACTCGAAAACTCTCCAAAGTTTCAAACCCACAAACATTGATTTTTATATATAAGAAAGATAGCACATCCACACTGTAACTGACGAGTCCATGTTTCATAGAACAATCGTATCAAGAACAAGACGGGTCAGAATCGATAAAAGTCACCTAGGACACAAAATAATATAGGAATTTGTTGAAATGCATAAAGACATCAAGATTAAAATGGTTTCGAACATATCAAACGATTGCCAGCTGACTTTAAGACCATAATATGGCTGGCGAGAGAGAAGTAGCTCGCCAGACCGAAGAGCGATGAGAAATTATGCGGAAAGAGACGAGTAGATTCAGGCAGGTAGAGATATAAACTTCAGGAATGAATGATTCGAATAATTACCTATATCGACAGAGATTCAATAACCACACCCGCGAACCTAGAGGTAACTTCTCGGCCTATGGTCGAGTTTCACGCATACCTCTTAATACGTGAGACCATATTCGACTAACATTTTCTGTTCTTAAAAGCAGTGATGTAAAAAGTGTTTTTCATTTAGGGGAAGAAATGCGTTAAGGAGATAATAAGCGAAACGTTACGCTTCATTACGGATCAGTTATTTCTACGAAATGGAAACATGGTTCGAAACTGATTAAAAATTTCGTTTTTCGCACAGATGGATTGAATGTATGTGAGGATATAAAATTTCTGATATTAGCCCATTTTAAGTATTTTTTCTTTTTATTCCACAGGCAATCCAGCCATTTAGGGGCATTTTATCACATACAATAAATATATATGACGCGTAGTTGTCTGATCAGGATATGAATAGAATGAATTATAAAATTTTACTGAATACGGCAATAAAAAACGAGGGCGAAACGTGTGTGGTAAGTATGCTTGTAATTGATAGAATAACAGGTGCTATTGGGTGTTTAACGTTTCGACATCTTGTCACAGTAGGCTTGCCCCCTTCAGTAATTAACTTATTTTAATTATTATATTTATTCTATGCCGAGTGTCGAATGCTATGTGCATCGGTGACTTGCGAGACTGACAATCGATTAGTAGATCAGAGAGTGTGTTGAGTCGTGCAGAGAACGTCGTGTGGTTATCATGCCTCTGGGTGTTGTTGTAGCTCGGTGTAAGTCGTGGCCGAAAATAATTAACAAATGATTTGTATTGAAGTGTATAGGTCGCCGTGAGTTACTAATTACGGGCTACCGCGTCGGGAAAATGTTTCACTGACATAAGGAAACTACGAGATTACGTGATGGATGTTGGTGAACAGTATTGGTATGAACAGCTACGTGAAAGTGATTGAATGTAATTGTTTTTCACTCTTAAGAACGTGCATCTTCGGATTATATAGTAACTACCAGTAATTTTACTTGTATGTGCTTTAATTACTTTTTTCCATTGGTGGCCGGGTACATTTGTGCAGTACAAAACTGTGAATAAATCTTTGGCTTGTGTTCTGCATACAAGTGGAGTTATTTGAAGAAACTTTTCATTATATAGGTACGGTATTGATTTTGTACCCTAACCAGCCAATGGTGGCGGCCGAGATTAATTAATTAACAAAGTCTGATGGACCTTACCTTAGGTGGTCGAAATAAACTTTAAAAGGGGACTAATTTGTGAGTCGGAAGGAACCGTTATCAATAATCCCGGCACTATTCAATGTGTTCTCCGACAATCTCAGTGGAAATATATGTGCGTGAGAGAAGAGGCGGTAGAGATGGGCAGTCTAGTACAGCTTGCTTGTCCTTTCTTGACGTATGATGTGCTTTCCCGTTTGTCCAAAAGCGAGCTGATCAAAGGTCTGTTCAGCGGTGGATTCGCCAAAGGGAATCTGTCCGCGTGTTAGTTCTGCGTCAGTCGCCTTCACTGCCGGCTTTGCGCTCAGCCAACGCTTTGAGTGATTACTACTAACCGCAGCTAGTTCTTCCTAGAAAGATACTTCATATCATTGTCAAAGCTCATGATATGCTACATTCGCTGTACGTATGTGGTGATTTCATACTCTAATAGAACGACAATTATAATGTTACTAAATTATTGTTACTTCGAACAGAGAATCAAAGTCTAACAACACAAACTTTTGTAGATAGAACATAAACAGTGTCTACCCGAGTTTTAATTTCTTCAACATCAAGCTGTTAAAAATATGAAGCACATGAATTATTTGTAGCTCTTATTGTTTCGGTCAACTTGTCGTATAATACTGCAACATTTAATTATTGGTACGAATAGCAGTTTATATTCGTGACTATACGAGTATATATTCAAGCTGTTCGTTTTCTTAAACTTTATGTAATAACTTTCGAAAATATTATGTCATCTATCGCGAAGAGTTTATTCTTCTCATCGTTGGATAAGATTTCATCGGGTATCCAGCTTCTTCTTCATTCATGGTTCTCCAGTCGCTAAATTACATCTTCATTATTATTAATGTGAGGTTTGAACAACGTAACTCAAACACAGAGAAATAAAACCAACTTTTTTTCTTTTTATCAAACAATTTGTAAGATACATGCACATCCAGACCTTCATCTGCAAAGATATACCAAAAGCACAGCAAATAGAGACTTGATTACCAATTTATTCCACGATGAGAACGTAACTATTAAATGATAATTGCCTAGCTACTTTTGAGACGTTGAAAATTCTAATGATAGAATGCAAGGTTGTTACGTAACCAAGTTTGGGCAGATAGAATGAGCTACAGTCCCACGCTACATTAAGTGTTGTTTAATATAGGATGTTCTGGAAAAACAGTGCGCTAGCCAGACCCTACGCAGCCTGAAGAAAGTTAGCAATATTAGAAAGAAGGATTTAACAATCCTCGACTGTCAAAAAGATTTACAACAATATATAAACTAGTCATTTAAGCCATTATATTAATACTGTGTTGTCTCTGTACACTGATGATGCTTTTTAAAACACGACTGTGATCGACTATATAGAGAGCCCGCAAACCAACTAAATTTCTTTTAGAATTCTTGTCCCTTTTCATGGCATCAAAAAAACCTATTGATCACGTTTTGACTTTCCACACTTTGAAAGCTTAGAGATTAAATAAGAATGTGAGATGTATGTCATCTCGTTGCGTCAACTAGCAACTAGTTATTATGGACAGATAAGGTCAAGCAGAGCAAACCCGATCTTGAAAACGATAAAATCAGTCAAATTTGTAGGTGTAAGATTTACTCTGCTATTTCTGTGCAGGAGATGTGTGGAGAGCAGTATGGTCCTTATCGCAATGTCCTGGCTTTTGAACAGCACGGAGTGACATTACTCCCAGGCCGTGGCGTTTCAGCGGTTGAGGCCGCCCGCTCGCCTGTCTCATTGCGAATGCATGGAGCTGCCACTTGCACTTGACAGCGAGTTAAATATGAAGCGCTCCTCCACGTTCACTGTCTTTACAAACGATGCAGCTCGCTTCGAGTGTCTCAGCTAGTCTGGTGGATCAGCAGTAACCTTCAGCTTTCGTATTTTGGTGGAAGAAGGTTCTGTCCCTGACCATCCAAATTTTCGTCCTACACTATTTCCCGAAATCACTCGGATACCACAATAGTTCTTTGATGAAGGTTATGCCTCCCCATCATTGTCCGCTGTCTAATGGCCGCCTCGTAGATGAGCCTTATAGAATCGATTTAAAAAACAACAACAAAAACAACAACCAACAACAACACCAACAATCAACTAACAACCAACAACAACAACCCAACTAACAACAACCAACAACACAACAACAACCAACAACAACAACAACAACCAACAACAACAACCAGCAACAACAACGACAACAACGACAACAACAACAACAACCAACAACAACAACAACAACAACAACGACAACAACCAACAACCAACAACAACAACAACAACAACAACCAACAACAATAACCAACAACAACAACCAACAGCTTGAACAGATAGTATAAAATATGAGTTAACTGAATATATATTTCTGATGTTAAACATATGAATGGGAAAAATTGTTTAAAAGTTTGAGATGGAATAATAATTTTTGATCGATATCAATCATAGTGGTAAATGATTCTTAAGACTTCCGCGGCCGTCTTTATACATGCTATGCCGCGTCGTTTATTCTATTATCTAAGCTTTTGGCTGTTATACTCCAGCCTTCTTCAGAGACACTGTTTATATTTATGTTCACATAGCAACAGTCCCCAACCATCGCAGAATGATGGATTGATTTTAAAGAGCGTTGATTGGGACGGTATTCTTTTTTAAATTTTACAACATGGATGTGGAATAAAATTTCAAGAATAAAAAATCAGTATCTTGAAAGTTTCATCCCAACAGAACGTCCATCTGCTAGCAATAGTTTTCGAGAAGCAGATACACTCCCATCCCCCCCCCCCCCAAAAAAGAATGTGTTGTTTCATGCTTTGGATAATACTACAAAGTCGATAAAAATTAGCAATGTAGTACGCCACAGATTTGAATCTGATACTGAGTCCAATATTTCATGCGCAAGACCAAACTCATAAAACTGTTAGTTTCTTAACTCTACGTGTCTGTGTGTGTATGTCATTGTGCGCTATGACCCTTGTTAAATGTATTGACTATTGAGTTTATACTGTTTTGTGTGCAAATTTGGTAGAAAGGCGATGAGAACATCTAGTATCATACTAGCAGGACACTAAGCGTAGTGGGTGAGTGGCCTCGTATTCGGGATGGTGCGGGATCGAATATCCGTTTTTCGAAGTTATCCATAAAACAAACCATGTGAAAGACGGGTTGTTTCTGTTAAAAGTCATGTCTGAACTTCTTCCCGTTCCTTGTTCCTAGTCCTCTTCCACTTCTAGTGACCTCGCCGTCGACGAGGCATAAAGTCATAAGGAGAACAAAATTAGCAGGCCGTCTATTCCGTAGGGCTTCATGCAGACCCCAAATTTAACGCCCCCCCCGAGGGACGGATCACTATTAACAATATCGTATGTCGTCGCTCTATACGCACTTCGAAGATGTATCTTGGTTTATTCGAATAAGGAGAAAGGTTTACTTTTTTACGAAACATTTATGAAAATAATGCCATGTAATTCATATAATTGGGTTATCGTTCCGGTTTTACGCTAAAGTTATTGCTTGCTGAGTTGGAGCTAAGTATGTACTGGAAGAGGCACGGTGGCGTGATGTTGGTCCGTGGTGTGCCGCCTCACAGGCCTAACTGCCCATCACACACTGTGTGACGTCAACAGGTCGCAGTCACGCGAACAGCTACCACTGACGTCAGCTGAGCGAGACCACCCTGTGACGTAACCTCAGAGCGCTCATCTCCGCCGCTGGCAAGTATGTCTCAAAGAACAGAACCTATGTGAGAAGGCCTGTACTCACATAACACTCGTAACCCGAGGCTCCTACCACAGTCTTCCATCTCATTTTTTGCTCAATTTTAACCATATGAAGGTCAATTCAGTACACTTAAAATGAGTCATGTCAGATTTTTCTGCAACCTCAGTAATGTCCTAATCAGCAACCCAAACTATACATGTTTAAGGAGGTAGGAATCCGGTGAAAGGTGCCAACACTGGAGCTGTCAGGTGTACAGCATTACCCGCGTGTTTGAGGAGACGAGTGTTAGAAATTGAACTAAAATTGGTGGAACGGTGAAATATTGTATGCGAAACAGACAAACATCGAGTCTTTGAATTTTGTATGTTTCTAAATTACCAATTACCGGGCAAGTTCGAGTCGAGTCTCGCACGTCTAGGATTCCTTACTGTAATAAGGTCGGATTAGACGGTAGGCCCTCGACCCAAAAATCAATGCCTGACAAATTTAAAGTTAGTTACCACACCACATTGTCACGTGCGCTGCTATTGCTATTGTTTAGGTATGACAAAATTTATTTAAGGGCCCTTTAGGATGCTATTTACTTTAAATTTAGAGCATTTTAAATAAAATTATGTTATTTCCGCCTATTTTTCTCAGAACTTACACTTATGAGCGAGAACATTATGACCAACTACGTAATAGCCGGTATGTCCGCCTTTGGCACTGATAACAGCGTCGATGCCTCTTGGCATTGAAGCAGTGAGGGCTTGGTAGGTCACTGGAGGGAGATGGCACCACATCTGCACACACAAGTCACCTAAGTCCCGTAAATTCCGGGCAGGGGAGCGATGAGCTCTGACGCCACGTTCAATCACATCCCAGATATGTTCGATCGTGTTCAGATCTGGCGAGTTGGGGAGCCAGCACACCAATTGTAACTCGCCACTGTGTTCCTCGAACCACTCCATCACACTCCTGACCTTGTGAAATGGCGCATTATCTTGTTGAAAAATGCCACAGTCGTTGGGAAACATGATCGTCATGAAGGGGTGTACGTGGTCTGCAGCCAGTGTACGATATTTATTGGCCGTCATGGTGCCTTGGACCCATGATGCCCACGTGAATGTTCCCCAGAGCATAATTGTCCCTCCGCCAGCTTGTCTCCGCCCCGCAGTACAGATGTCAAGAAGCTGTTCCCTAAGAAAATGACGGATTCGCAACCTCCCATCGGCATGATGAAGAAGGTCTCGGGATTGATCAGACCATGCAACTCTCTTCTACTGCGCCAACGTCCAGTGACGATGGTCACGTGCCCATTTCAATCGTAGTTTCTGATGTCGTGGTGTTAACATTGACATATACATGGGTCGTCAGCTGCGGAGGAGTGTACGTGTTCAGACACAGTTGTACTTTGCGCAGCAGTCTGATGTTAGTTCCGTCACAGTTCGCCGCCTGTCCTGTTTTACCAGTCTGTCCGGCCTACGACATCTGTAAAGCGGGGTGGCCGCCCAACCGCTCGACGTTTGGATGTGATTTCACCTTGGTTTCGCTACTTGTTGAAGACACTCACCATATCACTCCTCGAACACCCGGTAAGTCGTGCAGTCTCCGAAATGCTACTGCCGAACATCCAGCCCATCACAATCTGCAATCGGTCAAACTCAGATAGATCGCACGACTTCCGCATTCTAAACACGGATAGCACCCTCACTGATACTACATGCACCGTACGTGTGTCTGACTAGCAGTCAATCCTCGTCGCTGCTATCGCCTGGATGGGTTTATATCGATAGTAGGTAGGTGGTGAAATGTTCTCACTGATTAGTGTATAACTTATATTAGATATTTTTTTAAATTATTTTTTGCTTAAATGTAGGTTACATTCGACATGGGGATAAATTTAAAGATCCTAGGTAATACAGTTTCTAAGACAGTTCCCCTTCAGGTCACGTTGACACACTTTCTTCATTTGCCAAGAAATCAAACAACGTGGTGATCTCCCGTCAAAGCCATTGGAGAGTTCAAAATAGATCACGTTGCTATCTCCAGGAAAAATAGCCCTGAGAGTATGAACGTTAAAGTAAAAAAAGAGTATAAATGTATACTCAGATCATTATATGTCAATAATCAAGTTCAAACCCATTCCCGCAAACCATAGGAAAACACCCAAACAGATCATACGCTTCGATAAGGATAAACTCAGGCAAAAAGTCAGTGAGTTTCAGGAGAAGGTCAGACCCAGTGATTGCAACTTTAACAATTCAACAAGTCACCTGATTGAGGCAGCAAAGGAACTCGCAAAAATAAAAGGAAGAAGCCTGGTGGAATCAAATCTGTGAATCAGTGCTCAAATAAAGACTACAAGCATGGAAAAATACTACACAACTAAATTAGAAACCGACAAACCTACAAAATCTAACGGGCCCAAACAGCTAGAGTGATTCGAGCCGAGAAACGTAGTTACAAAAAATATCTTATTGTAAACATAGAACAGAATTTTAACAAATACAAAATCAGAGAGTATTACAAAACATTCAAAATAAAACTCGCATGATACAAACCACTGCCGCCGTGCTTTCACTGGTCACATCAAATGAAGAAAACTGTAGGATACTTTCTGACCATTTTAAAAGCTTACTTAACTGCGATAATCCTGTAAATCCTATTAAGACAGAGGAACCCTTATTCAGGTACCCGGTATCCTCACCACCCGACAAGAATGAAATCAGGCGCCACATCGCCAGACTCAAAAACAGTAAGGCACCTGGAGAAGACTTCGTAACCACAGAACTATCCAAATATGCCCCTGAAGAATCAATAGAAATTTTGCAAAATCAAACAGAAGATATTTGGAACGAGGAAATTGTACCCGAAGATTGTACAGCTTTGATCCATCCGTTGTACAAAAAAGGCAGTAGGAAGATTGTTGACAACTACAGTGGAATTTCCTTGCTTCCGGTAACCTACAAAATTCTCTCACTTGCCATCCTGGACAGGTTAGAATCCCAAGTTAGGCACCAAATAGGCGAATACCAAGGGGGTTCCGGAGGAAACCGCTCAAGAGCATAACAGATCCAAGACGATCATCAGATACTATATGCCCAGGCCAAAGCAATATGTGTCAGTGTTTGTAGCTTATGACTCGATAGACCGGGAATTGCTATTGAACATCCTTCATGAATTTAGAGTTGACCTAAAACTATTGGCTATAATTAGATCCACACTGACAAACACAAAATCAAAAGTTAAGTTTTTGGATGTCAGATTCTTTCGAAGTCACAACTGGAGTCAGGCAAGGTCATGGTCTGTCTCCACTACTTTTTAACTGTGTTCTCGTAAAGATCATTCGGACCTGGTGAGCGAAATTAAAGGAAACTGACTAGACCCCATTGATAATGGGAAGTCTAAAGGTATCACAATAGATACTCAAGATTTTGCCGATGACATCTACATCCATACTCTGCAAATCACAAACATTGTGGGTGGCAGAGGGTGCTAAGCACCAATCCTAAACCCGCCCATTCCAATCCCGAATAGTGCGAGGAAAGAAGGAATACATATAAGTATCAGTACGGCATCTTATTTCTATAAACTTATCCCTCCGGTCATTACGACCTAAATAGGTTGGCGGAAGAAGTATTTCATTGCACTCGAAATTTAAATTTTTTCGCATATTCTCCAATAAATTCGAACGCAAGCTACGTCGTCTGTCTTCCAAACTATCCCAGCCCAATCTATGTATCAATTCTGAGACGCTTTCATAAAGGCTGTAACAACAAGTCACGAATCTAGCGGCTCTCCTCTGCACCCTCTCCACTGAGTCAAACAGAACCTTTCGATACGGATCCCAAACCCCACAACAGTAATCCAGATGCGGACGCACTAGTGTTTTATACGCTATCTCCTTTCTTTGAGCGTTACAATTCCTCAAAATACGACCTATGAATCGTAATTTAGAATTAGCCTTGCCTACGACGGAAGTTATGTGCTTGTCCCATTTCATGTTGCTTTGTACTATCACCCCCAGATACTTCACGGAATCAACCGTGTCAACAGCTGAATTGTTTTATCATATCAGATGACTTAGAAAGTGCTATGGTCCAAATTGATTTGCTGAAGTAAATTGCTGATCAAACCAGTTTACAAATATCTTTTGAGAAAACGGAATTAATGACTAACATGAAAGATGCTCCACCAAAACTTTGAACCAAATACGGAGATATTAATCGAGTGGAATAATTGAAGTACCTGGGTGAGATCGTAATGAAAAGTGGATTGGACAAAGAAAGAAGCTATTCGGGAAAGGATTCGCAAACTATAAATAGCCTACCAAACTTCGCGAGAGGTCTACAACAAAAAATGTGTTTCACAAAATATTGAGATACGTCATTATGACACAGTTCTGAAACCAGTAGTTTTGTAAGCAGCCGAAACCTTTTCAATGGCCACCTCAAACGAATAGAGGAGGACAGATTATATATATATATAATTTATTTGATTCAAGACCCAAAACTGTAATGTCCTGGTTCGTAAATATTACAGAAGACTTTCATTTCATGGGAGTAGAACCAGAAGATTCTTTCAACAGAAATCTTTTTCGGAAGAAGTTAATGACAAGTGGGACAAGCCGAGACGAACACTCCAACAGAAGACGCGGTACACTCTGGACAGAGGAGTGCAAACAGGCGCTCTGAAAACGAATGAAGGAGTTCTGGGCCCAAAAGAAGATGAAACTCGCTGCCAAATGCATAAAGGCTTAACGTGGTCCTAGTTGGCCTCAACGAATATATACATACAAAAAAAAAGGTTAAAGATTAAAAACAATGGCAGCCACACATGGTCGGTTCTTCTATACCTGGCTACCTGTGAGTTTTTTGGGTCATTTGAAATAATTAATCTCAAAACCTGGATGGGAGAGGCAACAATCTGTAGTTTTTGACCCGGCTCAGAAAAATCATAGATTCTTCACTGAGATAGACCAAACGACCGTAACCTCGCGGTTATGTGATCAACGACTTGGTTTCTATCCGCTGTTAACTCTAGCAGTTGCCCCCGTCTACCCTTCCCACTGCCGTATGTCTCGAAAACTGGAAACAAACTTTAAACTACACGGTTCAGCCTTCTGTATAAGAGTGACAGGTTCAGTTCTTTTTCTGACGTCTCCAATGAGCTGTTATTCAACCTCAAATGGTCAACGCATATGCTTCACCTGAATTAGTAAGATTCTTTGGATGTTTCAACTCACGCAGTTCATATTTTGTAGCTTCCACCAGTCTGAAATTGTAGATGGAAGCAGTATGCACTTTCGTAGAATACAATTATATCTTTTTTCCTAAGTGACCCATTACGCCAACCGAACTATAGACTTATTTATTATAGGTTTACGTAAAATTAATGGATGACGTTTGTCCATGTTCTTGAAGTATTGCTACAAGCAGAGAGGCCCCAATGGTAACAGAGATAATGGTAACAGAGATGCCAATGGTAACTTTGAAAGTAGGATGGAGATGCTGAAGATATGCCGCTTCCCATGTGAAGCGATGTACAAAGTCGATTCGGACATCCAGCTTCATGTAAAGAGTCTGGACTTCAAATGGATTTAAAATCAGATAGTTATAACAGAGTCACTTGCTGTCATATACTGAAATAATAAACCAGACACCTGCTGCATACTTGTTTGCCGCAAATTGATAGCGAAAATTCATTTTACATGAGTTCTTCTAAGCAAAATTTTTATGATTTGGCACGTTATGAATTCTTACACACGTGAAATATCTGTCTATTCATGCAGTTTTCGAACAACTATTTTCTCATCTGTATATCATCGTTGTTTTTTTGATTTTTTGCTGCGATTACGTTAATTGTTATTAGCAATTTATTTGTGTAAACTGTACCTGCCATTGTTAAGTCATTCCTTTAGTGCCCATAATTGTCACCATTATTATTTTTTTAATGTTTTTGTTTCAGTTGACCTGTGGTAGGGGAGTTGAATCATTTATGGTGTCACCGAGTGTTTCTACATAATAATTCTAGAATGACTAACAGGCAGATCATTAAGTGATGGATTTTTTATTTGGGATTTACAGTTCATCGCCGTCGATGTGATTATAATTATGAGAGGAGTAGTTATAACAAACGTGAAGGAAATCGGCCACCGCCTCTTCGAGGTATGTTGCCGACATTCACTTCCATTGAACCGGATGAAAAACCGAATCTGAATTAATCGTTAGAGATCTAACGAACGACCTCCAGACTACTAGGCTAAAACGTTAAACTAGCATCCACTAGGCTTGGTTAAACTAGCATACACTAGGCTTGGTTAAACTAGCATCCACTAGGCTTGGTTAAAGCTTATCGAAAGCAACAACGAAGTTAGTTTACGACAAACGCAATACACTTCTCTGTTCACGATATTGACCACATGATCATTCTTTGGCTATCATTTCAATCACACCTGAGAGCGTATCTACTTTTCCATGTATTTCTGTTGCATGTCCTGTAACTTCTCTTCATTCAAAGCTGGGCCGTCCATCAGTTTGAAAAATATCTTATCCAAAAAACTTCATAGGAATATCGTCAGGTGTGCATTAACGCATCAGAATTATTTCCCAGTGTTCCGTCCAACGATGCAAAAGAATTTCCAATATTAAATTTACTCAGCAGCTCTCCTTTGTAGCGTTGGCTCATTCCTCTCCTCCTGGATTAAGTGAGTAGAAATATCATCTCTGCTAGGAGTGATGTGAGATCTACATGTAATTTATGCGATATGAGATTAGGTGAGAAATATGGCTGATGTGGACCATAATATTATTACGATATTGACGCTGAAATCCATCTGTAGCAAAATCCTTCTCCCCTCTCTTGCATTGCACTCCACATTCTGCAACTGTAATAAACAATTATTTGTCGTTTTCTTTGTTATTAACAATTTACCGAATGTAATTATATTTATAAATTAGTGCTACACTAGAGAAATTTGCAAAAAAAAAAAAAAAAAAAAAAAAAAAAAAAAAAAAAAAAAAAAAAAATTCATTTCACAGAGAACATCTGTAAGGTAATGTGTATCTGTTTATTAAAAGGCTACGTCCTTATTTCGTACAGTACTTTATTCAATTTTTTGAAAGGTGTTTGTTGCTGATGAAGCTGCTTGATTTTAGATTAATTAGTGCTCATGTGTCAGCTTAAAGGAGACATAATTAATAAAACATTCCTTTAAATGCGAATTAGTCCCGCACGCTAAATGGTCCGTACAAAGAAAATTAAATTCACTAAAAATGTTCTAAAACTTTTTAAAAAATCAATAGCAAGTGATGTTTCGTTTTGTAAAATTGTATATACAAAACACAAAAATGACAGTTGAAAAAATTAGTATGGGGATTAGAATAATTTGAAAAATTTCAAGAAAAGTACTTTTCCGTCATTTGTATTATCCGAATCGTCCACCCCATGACGTACCAAATGATGTTTGTGTTCTGAACTTTCAGAGTTGCTAAAATTACTCATTTCGCGATAACCATAAACTCCAGAAAGAACTGCATAGTACTCCTGTAATCTTTAGGAGGCTGCAGATCACTGTAAGTTTCTAAACAATTTTCAGAATAGTAGGCAGTTTAACCTGCTGTTTAACGCGTAATCTGAAAATAGAGTGTGCTAGTATGTTTCACATCAACGAATGAAAACTTTGACGGAGGTGAGTGTTAGATAAATTTCCCGAGAAAATTCCTAAGAACCGGCATTCGAAATGAGCAGTTTGAACTTTTAAGTAACTGTCAGTACTATATAAGTCAGACATTAGTAACTAAACAGTAAGCAGATAAGAGGTGACAAGCGCTTTCTTCATACTCTGCTGTTCTCTCGCGTGGGCGGAGTAATTCTGTAGGTGAGAGGGCCCGGTGATTGTGCCCCCCTGATGAGATCGCGGCGAATTTTGTCGGGGGTGGTGTCACCGCTCCACTACGCTGTAGTAATTACGCCTCAATAACGTACGGGGGTGGGAGGCCGCCCTCGGTCGTTTGCCCTTATGGCCGCTGCTCCATAAAGTCTCTACACCGTCCGTGAAGGCAGCTTTTTGAGAGAGGCCGTTAACGTAAAGTAGAGGACGCTCCGATATCCGTTTATTGGTGTCTTGGACAGTCACACCGAGACCTGCAGTAGCCCCCGTATATCCTGTTTGTACAGAGATTGTCACATGATTATAATACATAAAATGTGTTTGCATTGATCCGACAGGAAAACGCTGACTAGTATGCGGAACGTTAGTCTGTATGATATCATCCTTAAAACCAATAGTAATACCAACAATAACTATATTTAATTTAGTTACTTAACACCAGAAACCTATCTAATTTCCAGCGTTAACTAAGACCTGGTCGGGTAGTTTCAGCGCATTACCATGTAAACAAGCCCAGTTTTATTTAATGATTGGTTATTAGAGGTAAGAAAGGACTGGGAGCAAGCGACGAGAGTGATTTCGTGACACCACGGAAAACCGAAATCTGGATGGCCGACCGGAGATTTGAACTCGCGTCCTCCCGAATGCTAGGCTTCAGCTTTACCGCTCCCTCACCTGGCTAAGTTCAGTTATCCTGCCGGACAAGCTGAGCGAAGAGTCATTCCGATCCAAACGAACGTAAAACAATGGTTTAAGTGACGTTCGAAAACCCAGCAATGATAGAGATATGAACCGTGGACCTCCCCAACCCTAGAGCTGTATATCAAACCATCGCCAGATCTTCGAATCAACAACCCAAGATTTCATACATAGATCACCACGAGCAATTGTGTGTATTAGAAGGCTTGACACTTAACTTTGCTACTCCTCTTTAGTCCACTCTTTTATCTTATTTATTTTGTGCTTGTTATTATTAATGCATGCAGCCGTACGATAAATAATTAACCGCAGAAACACCAGGAAGTTTCGTTTTATGCATTTATTACTGCAGTTTCACAGAGTCTCCAAAGATCGAGAGAGAGTTGAGTGATGAGATGAGGTCTGAGAGAGATGAGTTTGGTAGTTCAGTTGAGGAGTTGTTTTATGATGGCTGCGTTGAGGTGCGAGACATTTGTTTTTGTAGCAGATCAGGGAGGTAGGAGGTTGTGTTTGTGATAGATTTCTAGTTTTGGCAGCACCTGGAAACTGATTCTTCATCGGAACAAATGCCACGGCTGTAAGGAAGGGGACGTTCGGTGTGGAAGAGATGAAAACTATTAATGCGTAGGTATTGTTAAATATTTGTAGGCATGATGTGAACAGAGATATGGAGGTCACCCTTCCGTAGGGAATTTTTGAGATGATGAGTGTGTGGCAGTAAATCCAGGTGAGGTTGACTGAAGGGCTATTGTTTAAGGAATTGAGGAAGTCTGTTATGTAGTTCTCACTATGGGATGAAATCACAAATATTTCATTTACGAATCTGACACACATACGGAGTTTGAGTGGAGTGTTATTCAGGAATTGTTAGAACAGACGGCCCATGGATATACCTACGTAAGATGAGGCTGCGTAGGTAGCCATTGCAATGGCGCACATTTGGTTGTATATTTGGATACTGAAGGGTAATAAATGTTTGGAGAAATATTAGATTTTTGTAGCTGACACTTCAAACCTTGATGAACTAATCTGAATAAAGAAACAACACAGGATGTTATTCCTCTCTGGCAAGTTTAAAAAGTCGTAGGTATGTTCACTGATGGATAATAAAAAGAACACCATGAAGGCCGGTCCTGGCAGTGTAGTGGCTAGCACGCTGGCTTCCATTGCAAGGGCCACCGGTTCGAGTCCGGCCTCGGGCATGGGTGGTTTTAATAAGTGTTGTTTTCTTCTTGTGTTGTCCTCACTGTAGTGTCCACAATATCATAGTGAAATTCTGATACAGCAGTTGCAACGTAAACAAATTGGAGCTGGCTAAATGATCGAAATTACCGAAGGCCATATAAAAGAAAAAAAAAAAAAACCGTGAAGGATATGACTGAGAGCGACCATTCTGACCCGTGTTGTTACTTGAAGACACCGCATGCAGCTCCAGAGGAAAGTCCTCAGTGGGATGGGGCCCTTGACATGATAGCAGTTACATATAAGCAAATGAACTACCCGGTCCACTGTGCTCCGACGCTGAGTTATTACACGTTGTAGGCAAGCATGGTTTGTACCGTTAAGAATTTTATCAACGCCGTATACCGGGTCTTCGTGAGGGTGGTGGTTCGAGATCGGCACAGGTTATCAGCGGAAGGCGCACATGCTCTTTGATCGAATTATGATAGACAGTGAAATCAACATGCACGCAAAGACAGACGCATCGCCCAAGAGACCACAGCAGACCGCAAAGCGAGCGTCCAGTAACCGCGTGCCACTAGATCGACGGGGTGATCAATAACGCTCTCACCTCGCCTCGCATTCGGGAGGACGTGGGTTCCAATCCCTGTCCAGGCTTCCAGATTTGCGTTTTCCTTGTTCCCCAAATCATTCCAGGTGAATGCCGAGATGCTTCCTTCAAATACCCTGGCCGAATTCCTTCCCGTTCTTTGCCCCCCCCCCCCCTCATCCTTTCATGCCTCTAATGGCCTCGACGTCAACGAGGCGTACAACGATAAGCTAAAAGAAAAACACTGTGCAGCTCGCCTCCAATGGTGTCGCGAAAGAAACGCCGAAGGAAAGAATGGCGCAGCAGTAAGGAAAGCATATTGAACTCGGTGCCAGTGATGGTAGTTTGTATCTTCTACGTTCTGAACGACTCCTTGCGTAATACGTATTTCAAAGCCACAGGACCAACGCCGTCGCCACTCGCAGATATACCTAGATTCTAGATTAATTTAACTGCGACGGAGCACACGCACCGGTGGCAACTCATCTAATTTTCCCGTTTTATTTTGTTTTTAATTATCTAATATAATTGAGTGTTGAATTCTTCCACCATCTACTGTTGTGATTTACAAATTTTAATTTTAAATTCCTTAAGAGTTTTTGGTAAATTATTCATCACTTCACTTGTAATTTGTTCCGATCCCTGACACCCTTACCCACAAAAGAAAATTTTCCCACTGCCTTATGCATGAAATGGAGAGTTAGCTTGTAGTCATGTTCATCTTTCTCTTTCCATGTACTATTCCACCAATACCCTTCCAAGCACCATCACCATCACCAACATATTCCTTGTAAATTCCAAATACTTTCTTCACCCTGCTGCTATGACTTCCAATCCAGCTCCTTTGCTATATGATATACTGACTGGGTCCTGCGATAATTTCCGCAAACAAATACGCCCTTCGAATCCTATATTTGATACCCAAAATGTGGGTCCTTAACTACATCACTATATTCAACCAACGGTCTGACCAAAGTTTTCTATCCCAATTACCTAACTTCTCTGGTACATCCTCTCATCGTTCTCTCCAGTAAATGAAGGGTTTTGTAAAGTTTTCCTACAACCTGCCCAATGTGCTCTGCACAGTTTGCTATGAAACGTTGTGCCAAAATATTTACACTTTAAGCCTTCTACAAACAATTCTGTCCCCACCCTATAATCATAAACAACCTTTAGTTTTTATCTTTGTACCTAATAAGGTGAATCACCTAGAGTACAGTTGTGCTGCCCTTCAGGCAACAGCTCCTGCAACAGGACTATGCCCGCCCACCCACCTCTACAGCAACCAAACACGTTCTGCAAGGAGTCAGTCAACTCCCCACACCAGCACTATCTCCCGCATTGAGCGCATGTGAGACACGACTGGATGGCATTTGCACCGGCTTGCGATAATACTCATACGGGAGCGTGCACAAACTACGTGGCTCGGTTCAGAGGGGGGGGGGGGGGGTTGGCTAGAAGGCGTACGCTGAATCCGTGGGGGGAATGGGGGGGGGGATTCCGAGCCAGGCCACGTAGTTTTCTTTTCATAACATTTTTCACAGTTAAAATGAGGAACTGAACTCACAACAGCGTGTAAATATTTATTTCCCTCAGTTAATTATCTTCTTATGTAATTTACAATAGTCTGACTGAAGAAAACAGTACAAAATGTCTTCTGGAGCTACATGGTTTATGGACACTTCCAACGAGACGTTCTGCAGGATGATAAACGGGATATGTATAATCGTTTCCAAACAAAAGTCGAGACCTGTTTTACTGCTAAAGGAGGACACACTGCCTACAGACATTCTGTACACACTTATATTCGTTTGCAACTGATCGTGTACACAATAGTATCTTAAGTGTTTGTCAAAAAAGTTCATCCCACTCAAAAAAGAGGCAAAGTCTTCGTATATTAATTTGCCATAAGTGCATGTCGGTGTCAAAATTTTGGAGAAACCATGAAAAACCCAAATAACCCAAATGTGGACACTCGGACGGGGTTTCGAAGTCGCGCCCTTCCCAATGCGAGACCAGAGCGTTACCGTTCACACACCACCAGGTATTGTAAGCATTCTGAACTGATGCTTCCACATGATCTAAGTTGGGTTATTTTGCAAATAATTTTTACCCTTTTTGACTAAAATACGTTTTGCGCTCGTAAAGAATTTCTCCATAAACATTTTCACAAGTCACTTAAGAGTGAAAATGGCGAAAGAGTATTTTGTATCTCAATTAATTATTACTATTGCTTCAATAAAAATACTCCGTGCCTTACATTAGTTAATATTTCTTGAGAAAATATTTGACTTGCAATGTTATTAGTGTCTCTGAATACCTTCCAAAAGATGTGAAGATGATCACCAAAGATATTGTGCTTTACTTGCAATATCTCCAGTCTCGCATACAAGTACACACATCACCGCTGTGATCTATGGTACTGATGTAGACATAGAAAACCTGTTTAGTTTGGCTTTAAAACCGAGCGTGGTGGGTGACCGGTTAACGTTCTGGTCTCGTATTCGGGAGGACGCCGGTTCGAATCCCCGTCCGGGCATCCAGATTTGGGTTTTCCATGGTTTCCCCAAATCACTACAGGCGAATGTCGGGATGCTTCCTTCAAAAAGGCCACGGCCGAATTCCTTCCCGTTCCTTGTCCTCAGTCCCATACCGCCTCTAATGACCTTAACCGTCGACGAGGCGTAAAGCAATAAGGGGAAAAAAAAAGTCTTTTAACTGCCACTGGCTTCCTATGTTTCAAGTCTCATTTGACAAACGATTGGATCACACTCTTATTTTAACTATTTTCACAGATTCCTATTTTCTTTCTGAGCAGCTTAGTGAACCGAGACTACTTTGATGGAAACGCTTATATTTTTGTCACTTTTTGAAATCGAAGCTGCATCGCTTTCCATAAGATGACAGTAGTAACGCAGGGCTCTTGAGATGCGCTCCGCGTTTTACTGCCCATAAACCTGGGTACGTTTCCGAGATTTCAGCCAAGTGGCCATAATGCCTGCTGTCTGTTCGGTCGTAAATGTTGAGCGGTCATCCGCCGGAAAAGCCTCTTTTACGGGAAGTGATGGAAGAGAAGAGTTTTACAGGCACCATGCGCGATACGGAACACCGATAGTTACGCATGCTAACAGAACTAAGTGAGGGGCGATACTGTCATTTTATCAAGTGTATGCAGTGACGCAGCTTCCAAACAGTTTGACGGAACTGTTGTACGTGTGATTCTGCAGGGTATCACAAGTGATGAAATATTACCGACGAATCAATTCTCGAAAGAACAATTCGTCTGAAGTATTGCTTACAATCAGAAGACGTGTAAGTATAGAAGTGTGGAGAGAATAGCGTCAACTCTAAAACTTGTATTGGTAATACTAGAAGCGGTAATGAGGCGACTTAAAAAGTAATTGGACGAAAGAAACAGTACGTATACGTGGAACCAATAGAAAGTGTTGCAGTATGGAAACACGCCCCACTCACCCATCTTGTGCTGATAGGCACGTTACTGCTCTATGTTGATATGGTCGATGGATGTTTCACTCACTGCGTGCTGATGTAGGACGCCACAAATATAAGTTCCCTCTCACTCTTGTTGTTTAGACTGAAACCAAGATTGCGCACTGCTAGAAATGTTTGGTGACTTTGTGCTGTTCCATTTATTTTGAGTAATAGAGGACAACATTTTACTTGACTAGAGTGCAAATATTCCTGATAATAATATTGCCTGCTTGCCTGGCTCTCACTCAGATTCGTTGCCTTTTGAACACGTTGAAGGCGTTGGTTGGAAAACGCTCTACCTGTGTTATTACTCGGCAGATCCGCAAATGTACCATAGATTCATAACAACGGATGCTGCGGTGAGAGGTAGAGCATAAGGCTCTGGTAAAATTCCTTTAAAATACGAAAATATGTTATCTTGTTTACTTTCCGAACGACTGAAATAATACGACAATACCGTTTGAGATTATCAACTGACTTAAGATCGCGTTCAGATATTATTATGAAAATTTATTTGCTGAATTTAATTTAATCGAAGTGAGATAGGAATCATATAAGCTAATGAGTTTTAATGCTATCGAAAATTACATCACCTGGTCGTCATATTATTATATTTCACCCGAAACATCAAGTCCAAAACAATCTGATTATACTCGTAGCGCTCAGATGCATCGAGAGAAAGCTATGTAGTCTGTACTATTTATTATTTTTTTAGATAAACATATGAGAACTTGGTGTCATGAAATGGACTTAGTTGACTGTTTATGGACTGGAAGGGTGCTATGAATTTCTGGTTTTTCAAGCTTTTGATTGTGTTTTGATACCTGATTTTCGTCCTTTTGTACATTGGATATCTATGCTCCCTCCACTGCTTCGTTGTGCTCTATGCACTATCGCTGACCGCCTAATGAGAGACCATAAATATTTTTTTAAATTATCTTTCCCTTTACGTTGGTAACGGTTACTTGCGATTCTCTGGGGTTTGTTCCGACTTTGAAGTGGACAAAATTCCTTACCAAAGTTACCAGTCTGTAGGAAAATTAAATTGGTGGGATCTTAACGATATGATGACGGAGTTTCAATCTGTATCGCACATTCGTGGCTGGCTCTGCATTTTACCCTGGAATCTGATGCACAGAGATTCATAACAAATTTCCCAAGAGGTCTAGTTAGCGCTAGGTGCCCAGAAAAAAAATCTGTTCCAACTGGATATCTTCAGATAGATGAGTTTCAAACACAGCCGCAGGAATGCTACCAGTTTGAATGTTATTATAGATTGTATTCATTGACTTACATACACAGTCAAGAACGAAAGAGGTAGCGATCTTTCAAAGTCCTATCCTCCGGTTTTTATCTTTACTGTCATGAAAATGAAGAGCGATGAAACCCTCTTGAAGTGTTTCTGGTCCTCAGAATTCTTGGCCTCCGGCGGTGGCCTTTGTTTTCACTAATTTCCGCATTCAGGCGACTCGCTTCTTGAGCTGCACAAGTTGTCTCCTCTCCAGAGGTTATTTCTTTCGCGTCCCGCGCTACATTACAACTTCTTCTCTCCATTTCATTAACTCCCGAGGTGAAGGCCTCAGGCAGCAGCGTCTTTTCTTTTTGCATCCTAGGTAATGGACTCCATTCTGCTTCCGGGTAACCACATTATTTATCTTTTAGTTTTTTGTAACACGATAGAACAGAGAATGTATTTCATTCACGGTATGATTTATATTTACAGATCTCAGCCGAAATTTACATTTTGAGATTTTGTGATAATGTTCTGACATTTTTCTGAAAGATCTGAGTCACATTTGCATGTTTCAGTAAATTAGGTAACGAAGGACAAACATATAATACGAAGCTCCTGCCAGAGGTTTCAAGTTAAAAGTTGGTTGTGTGATTAAAATTTGAACCTTTCAAAACAGTTTAAATTTCATATATGCAACACAGGGGCGTAGCTACTATGGGGCTAGGCGGTGCAGTGCACCGGGGCCCTCACGCTCAGGGGGCCCCCAAGCATACCTTAAGGGGCCCCTAAGCGCACCTCTAGGGGCCCTCAAGCGCAGTTTAGAGGGCCCACGAGCCTTCACGGCAAACTGGCGACCTTGTTTTTAGCCCCTGAGAACACAGGAGCCCCTCACTAAGGGCCCTCGCTGCTCAGGGGGGGCCCCAACCACTGCTCAGGGGCCCCTAAAGAACAATTTAAGGGCCCCCATACTCAGTTCAGGGGGCCCTTACCAGCACACAAAGCAAAAAAAAGGTCGCCCGTCTGGCCTGAGGGCCCAAAATAAATTTTTTGCACCGGGGCCCTTGTTGACCTAGCTACGCCACTGATCGCACACACAATTATTTTTCTAAAACAGCTGTAGCTAATATGAAAAGTATAAATAAAAATATGTGGTAGTTAATGCCATAATATTATAAGAATAAAAGCCAAAGTTTTATAGCGACTTTAATAAACAGATTTGTTTGGTTTTATGTTGTTCTTCAATCATTGAAGTGTAATATTTAAAACGATGCAAATCTTACGAGATTCCGTGTTTAGCAGTTACAACTCCTGTTTGAACTTCATAACATTTACGAGTATTGGTTACATTCTTCAGATAGAAGCATTCTCTGTTACTCAAATATTTACTTTCAATTTGATAATACTGTGAATGATGATTGTTGTATTACTTTAGTATTATTCGGACGAGTAGAAACTGAAATATTGTTTAAATTCACCAAACTCGGTACAAATAATAATAGTACAGTTCATCACATGCAGAAATACAAGATTTGTTACGTTGGTTAATTGCGCCCTCGCTTCACCAGAAGCTTAGGTATACTTTGGATTGACACTGACTGTATTAGCTGGTTGTAAACACCAACAAAATAAAACAATTAGTATTTAAAGGAATAACATCTATTGTCCCTAATACAAACATATGATCTGTGTGTGACGTATACAGTTTGTTTTTGTTTTATTGATGTTGAAAATCAGGTAATATTCTGCAGAGGATGCTAGCAAGCCTCAGACAAAACGTCACCGTAATGTTATTTTGCATTAGTGACGTCTGCCACAGGATGCGTAATACTAAATACAAATGATAAAACTAATAGCAGTCCATCTACTTATAATATGCCAATAACAAAGTATATTTTAGTATCTATTGGCATGAAATCACATGTACTGTGTATCCAATGTTCCATACATTTACATATTCGATTGACTATTTTAATTTAAATTCAAGGTATCGAAAAAAGTTTTATGATTGATCACTTCAATGAAACGCCAAATATTCAGCGTTTAATGTTCAGTTACAATATTTATTGTTTCTGCCGGTCATATATATAAATGTTCTAATCGTTTATGGTAAGAAATTCATTTCAAAACGGAGAAACATTTTGATATTTAAATCAACTTACTGTGTTGGTGGAATTCATGGACACACTTTATTGTGGAGGTGAAGATACCAAACAGTAATGGTCGAAAGAATCGTCGCAGCTAAGGGCCATTGGCGAAAGAAGTTGATCTCCTTCATCTAATTGCCACTTCGCCATTAATGGGTTTAGGTCTTAATTAAAACATCCATTAAGATATAAGAGCTAGAGGAAGTTTAAATGGCATAACAACTGCAATTGGACGCTGTTAAGGTTAAGTAGGAATCGTTTGTCATTTGCGGCTAGAAAAAAAAAAGAAAATAAATGTCAGCACACACGTTAATAGATGGAACATAAAAAACCAATTCTAAAGATGGTTTCCAAAAAAAGTATTTTTGAATCAAGATAGGAGGTAAGTTAATCACTTGTGCAAAGAAAATAAATTTTTATTGTCAGAAATTCTTATAAAATGGTTTATAAAATTTTAATGATAGATATTTTCACTAAAATACAAACAAAAAAACAATTAGATAATAGAGGAACTCCTTATTACTTGAAAATTAATTGTTGAAGCCAGCAGAATTAACATATGGTGTGCCATAAAAACCACAACAGTTAAAAATCTGAAGTGGATACCATTAAATTTATCTCTTGGAAAAGATTTAATTGCTGTCCCAAGTGTCGCAACGCCAACACGTTCCCGGCAAGGCCAATTAGAATTAACAATAAGTTCGAACTGTAATTACTCGTAATACTGATCTTCTGTAATTATCGGGGCTAACCCATCATGTATTAGTGACAATTTTAAGTGGATTTGTTAAATATTAACCTTTATTAATCAGAAGAAGCAAAGGCTATAGGATCAAAAGTAGAATTGAGTTTGAAAAACACTAGACTCACAGTAAGTTACAGAGCATTCATGACGAAAATGTAAAGTAAGTATGGACCCTGACGAAATAAAGGTACCGCAAGATGTTAGTATGCAAGCAATATTACAATTGATAGCAAAAGGAAGAATGATCTTATAATCTGAACAGTCTTAGGGCGCTAATGACCCCGTCGTCGACGCGCCCTAAAACCCGAATAACAACAACAACAACTGAACAGTCTTCTTTCAAATCGGAGACCTTTTGTTTTCAAAAAGTGATCGAGAATTTATAAAGAAATTTCGGAAACTGTATGTATTGAGTACAGTACTATATGAAAATGAAGCTTGGGTTTTAGAAGTACCAGAAATAAGAAAAAAATGAAGCATTTGAAATGTCCTGTTGATAAATATCGATAATTAAGATGACTGCTAAACATAAATAGAAAATAAGTTTGTTGGAGGAATGTGAGAGACAGTGATGGGTCATATTTTTAGACATGAGGATTGGCTAATTTCTAGTGCACTGGACATTGGAACGTAAGAACTGTAAAGAAAGACAAACAGATAAATGAGGCCGTGGACTGAATTGGTACGTCGGCGGGAAGGGAATACCTCAACACGGAAAGAGGCCGACAGGTTGGTGAGTAACGCTAGGGCCGAATATTTTGCTTTTCCATTGTCTCCTAAATTCACTTCCTTCAAAAGATAATGGCCGAATTCCTTCCCGTTTCTTGCTTTCCCCACCTCTCGACTCTAATGACCTCGACGTCAACGAGCTATAAGGATCGAAAGTTTATTTAAAAAAAAAAATAAAGATGGAAAGATATATATACAGCGTTGCGTAAAGCAGTGATGAGAAAAAAAATGTGCTGCTCTTTTTTTACTGTATGGAGAGAAATATTTATGTGTTAGTTCTTTATTATTGTGTTGTCATAAGATTATGAGTCTCTACAAAGTGTGCGATACAGAAAGCTCGTAAAACCAGAAAGGTTTCATCAGTTAAAAAGTGTATAGGATTTCGCTTGAGAATATATCCCATCCCGTATGCATCTTAACCATATTCCAGTCTTTGTACTATTGCAAGCAGAAAATGTAAATATACCGAGGCAATATTTTCAACAAAACCGAATTACAAAAATGTCCCCAAAAAGCATGTGATTTTTCAGTCCCACACGCTTGCGCGTTTCTGTCCCGTTATTTGTCACCGGTTTCGAAGGCCGCCCGTATTTCTGTGAGTTCAGACTGTTGTGGAGTGTTGCCAAAACGACCGAATTTCTGCGCTGCGAAATGAATTGTATCCAATAATTCTCGCCATACCGTGCGCTGTATTTACAGTCATACGGCAGCGCGGACCATCTCTGTATCTTCCGTATCTACGCTTTAACACTCTGACATTAAGCGGTCCAAGTGTATTCATTATTGAAACTACACTATGCACTTAATTTCCGTACCAACGGATTAGCCTGAGTGCATAGAAGACTGCCTCTATGCGCGTAGTCACTTTAAGACCGAGCGTGGTGGGTGAGCAGCAAAGCTCTGACCTCGAGCTCGATAGGACGGGGGTTCGAATCCCCGTTCACGAATCCAGATATCAGTTATCAATGGTTTAACGAAATCACTCCAGGTGCATGCCGGTATCGTTCCTTCAAGACATCGTGGCCAAGTTCCTTCCCGTTCCTTGCCCCCTGTACTTTCCCGCCTCTACTGACCTCAGCGAGGCAAAAAGCCATCAAATATACAGTGTGTTACAAAAAGGTACGGCCAAACTTTCAGGAAACATTCCTCACACACAAACAACGAAAATATGTTATGTGGACATGTGTCCGGAAACGCTTACTTTCCATGTTAGAGCTCATTTTAGTTTCGTTAGTATGTACTGTACGTTATCATGATTTCATACGGGATACTCTACCTGTGCTGCTAGAAGATGTGCCTTTACAAGTACGACACAACATGTAGTTCATGCACGATGGAGCTCCTGAACATTTCAGTAGACGTGTTCGTACGCTTCTCAACAACAGATTCAGTGACCGATGGATTGGTAGAGGCGGACCAATTCCATGGCCCCCACGCTCTCCTGACCTCAACCCTCTTGACTTCCATTTATGGGGGCATTTGAAAGCCCTTGTCTACGCAACCCAGGTACCAAATGTAGATACTCTTCGTGCTCGTATTGTGTACGGCTGTGATACAATACGCCATTCTCCAGAGCTGCATCAGCGCATCAGGGATTCCATGCGATGGAGGGTGGATGCATGTATTCTCGCTAACGGAGGACATTTTGAACATTTCCTGTAACAAAGTGTTTGAAGTCACGCTGGTACGTTCTGTTGCTGTGTGTTTCCATTCCATGTTTAATGTGATTTGAAGAGAAGTAATAAAATGAGCTCTAACATGGAAAGTAAGCGTTTCCGGACACTTGTCCACATAACATATTTTCTTTGTTTGTGTGTGAGGAATGTTTCCTGAAAGTTTGGCCGTACCTTTTTGTAACACCCTATATATATATATATATACATATATATATATATATATACATATATATATATATATATCTAGCTCGCTTTAAGATCCACGCAACAACAGCGCAAACTAATACTGGGTTGAAAAATTCAATGAAGCTTTCCTAAATTATTTGTAATAGTTTTGGCGTTGATAGACACGTCTGTTAGCATTGCACATGAACACGTTTCACCCCGCCGTGTATTCCGTGACACACAAGCTCTCCGTTGCGTTGCTCGCGGTATCGTTGGATTCGGCACGAGCTGCTCTATATAGTGATGCTACTCACGTCGATTTCCTTTTACGTTTTATGGCAGTGGGACGCGACACTCCGGAATAGTAAGAAATTGTTTCTAGTAATTTTCCACAAAGTAACGTTAAAAATTTATTTCCATTTTACTCCAGGCTGAAATTTGAGATTTGCTTAGTGAATATCGGACAAGACAGCTGTATACATTGAGTATCTGAAATCAACCACTGCGACTTTCTTATTTTCCTGATTTTTTTTCTTTTATTAGTTTTGATAGGGCTTATCGTTCGTCGACATAGAGGTCAGTAGAGCCTGGAGAAGATTTGGAGCAAAGACCTGGAAAGGAATTTAGCTATGGTCTTATGAAGAAATTATTCTGGCGTTTGCCAGGTGTGATTTTGGGAGATCACGAATAAAAGAAATGTAGATATTTGCAGAAATGGTGGACTTGGGTCTAAGAAGTAACTCTGCAAGGAGCTCAACCGAGGACGAATGGAATGCATTAAAGACCGAAATAATGAAAGCTGGTAAAGAAACATTAGGCTTTAGGGAACAAGCTACCCGAAAACCTTGGATAACAGAAGAAATTTTGGAGCTGATGGATCAGAGGAGAAGGTACAAAAATGCTCAGGATGAAGCAGGAAGAGTGCAGTACAGGCAATTTAGAAATCAAATAAATAGAAAATGCAAAGTAGCAAAAGAAAAATGGCTACAAGAAAAGTGTGAAGAAGTAGAAAAGGAAATGGTCGTAGGTAAAGTAGATGTTGCATATAGGAAGATCAAACAGAATTTTGGAGATGTGAAGAAAAGAGGTATGAACATTAAAGCTGCCGATGGGAAACCTCTTTTAAGCTCAGAAGATAGAGCTAACTGATGGAAAGAATACATCGAGAAACTGTGTGTTGGGGACGACTTGAACAATAGTGTAATGGAAAAGGAAGGCGATGTCGACATTGATGACTTAGGAGATCCTGTTTTGAGGACAGAATTTAATAAAGCTCTGAATGACTTGAAAGCAAATAAGGCAGTTGGAATTGATGAGATCCCTGCAGAACTTCTTAAATCCCTAGCAGAGAAACGAATCGAAAGACTATTCAAGCTGATATCAAAAAGTTATGAAACAGGAGAAATTCCAACTGATATTAATGAAAATATCATCTTCACACTTCCAAAGAAAGCAAAAGCCGACAAATGTGAGAATTATCGCACCATTAGTCTAACATCACATGCTTCAAAATTACTGACCAGAATAATATACAGAAGGATGGAAAGGGTAGTAGAAGAGATAGTAGCTGAAGATCAGTTTGGGTTTAGGAAAAATCACGGTACAAGGGAAGCAATTCTGTCTTTAAGATTAATGCTTGAAGGGCGTATCAAGAAAAACAAAGATACTTTTATGACATTTGTTGATTTAGAAAAAGCATTTCATAATGTTAGGTGGGACAAGATGTTCAAAATTTTAAAGAAGTCAGGTCTAAAGTATCGAGATAGAAGAATACTCTCTAAACTATATAAGAATCAAGTGGCTATAATAAAAGTAGAGAATCACGAGAGACATTCATCAGTTAAAAAGGGTGTGAGACAAGGTTGTAGTCTTCCCCGTCAATATTCAACTTGTATGTAGAAGAAGCAATGAAGAAAGTCAAAAAAAAAAAAATTTCCATGTGGTATAAGTTTTCAGGGAGAAAAAATCAGTATGCTACGATTTGCTGATGACATTGTCTTGTTAGCAGAGAGGGCTGAGGATATTGAGAAGTTACTGAATGGCATGAACAAAATACTGGAGGAAGATTTTAGACTGAATATAAATCAAAGCAAGACAAAAGTGATGAAATGTAGCAGAAATTATACCAATACTAGTAGATTAAATATAAAAATAGGATCGGATGCAATAGGAGAAGTAAGTGAATTCTGTTACTTGGGAAGTAAAATTACAACCGATGGCCGAAGCAGGAATGATGTTAAAAGCAGAATAGCACTAGCAAAAACAGCCTTCATGAAAAAGAGAAACCTTTTAGTTTCAAATATTGATCTAGGAATTAGAAAGAACTTCTTAAAACTCTTTGTGTGGAGCACAGCACTTTACGGTAGCGAAACATGGACTTTAGGAATACCGGAAAGAAGGAAAATTGAAGCATTTGAAATTTGGTGCTACAGAAGAATGCTGAAAATTAGGTGGACAGACAAAGTAAGAAATGAACGAGTTTTGGAAATGATGGGTGAGAAAAGAAGTTTGTGGAAGAAGCTTACGAAAAGAAGAGACAGGCTGGTAGGTCATATTTTGAGACATGCAGGATTGGTTAATTTGTTAGTGGAGGGAACAGTCGAAGGTAAGAACTGTAGAGGAAGACAGAGATTAGAATATATGAAGCAGATAATTGAGGACGTGGGCTGTAAGGGGTATGCAGAAATGAAGAGGTTAGCACAGGATAGGAAAGGATGGAGGATTGCATCAAACCAGTCAAAAGACTGACGACAGCAAAAAAAAAAAAAAAAAAAAAAAAAAAAAAAAAAAAAAAAAAAAAAAAAAAAAAGATATTTCGACCGGGGTTGGAACTTGCGTTCTTTCGAATGCCAGGGACGAACATTGCTTTTTAGACACCGCCTAACACGATAATAGGAATTTTCGTCTGCCTGTGCTCGAATCCCGCAGAAACTGATGAACGATTTCAACAAAACTACACAGCTTATGTCATGGGTTAATATACAGGATACGTTCTGTACTGATAAGAAAACTTAGAAAAAAAAATCGCATTCCTTAAATCACGCAATGTATGGGTTTTAATTAAATGTAGCACATTTATAGTTTATGTTCATACTAATAATTTCCAATAGTAATTTTCATAAAATTTATGCAGCAAAGAAAAACGTAGTGGTTGTCTTGACCTTTTTTAATACGTTCAGTTCTCTTACTCTCATATAGTTACTTATCAACAGACGGCCACATTATCCTTTTATACACGGTGACGATGAATTTAACTCGCAAACAATTAAATTAGGGTTATTATGTTATAGTTTGTATGCATACAAGTAAAACATTATGTTCGGTCACGCGCCAGTCTCGACCACTTTAAATATTGCTTACGGAGCAGCTACAGTGTGTGAATAATACTGAGGCGTACTTGCGGGCCATACACAACTATAAAATATTCAGAATTACTGTCAGTAGGGACGGTAGACACCAACCGAGCGTGTTGGGTGAGAGGCAACTTCCTGGCTTCGCATTTGAGTGGACGTGGATCCGAATCCTCGTCCGCCTATCCAGATTTTGGTTTTCAATAGTTTCCCCAATACATTCCAGCCTAATGCCGGGATGGTTATTTTAGAAGACCATGGCTGAATTCCTTTCTGTTCCTTGCCCCTAGTTCTTTCACGCCTTTAATGACCTCAATGTCAACGAGGTGTAAAACCATAAAGAAAAAAGGTAAACACTAATAATGTGAACAAACGTGCTTAAAACATGTACATACAACATAAAATCAGAATTAAAGGAGAAAAGTAATAAAAACATGGCTATTCCTCTCCTATTCCCTTCCCATTCATTATTTCATTGAATTTTTTTTTTAATTAATAGCAAAAATCTGAAATAACAGGAGGATGAAGTCGCGAAAACAGGTAGTGTGATCGAAATATTTTCAGTATATACGTATTAGGCAACAAGTGAACATAATTCGCGTGATGAATGCTTGAGTTGAGGTAATTATCTCCGACCTCCCTTGGTACCCGCGCAAATTACTAAATGAATTAGGATAAGCGATGACACTGTTTCACGCTAACTAACGTGTGATCTACATCTACATTTACATATATACTCTGCAATTCACAAAATTGTGGGTGGCAGAGGGTGCTCAGCACCAAAGCTAATCTCTTTGCTGTGCATTCCAATCCCTAATGGTACGAGCAAAAAAAGAATTCATATAAGAATCAGTCCGGCACCTTATTTCTCTAATTTTATCTTTCCTGTCCTTCCGACTCAAATAAGTTGGTGGAAGAAGTATTTCACTACACTCAAAAGTGAAAGTGGGCACTGCCATCTCGTAGAGGCGAAACTGAGTGAGTCCTATTTGCTACTGATATTAAACTCGATGGTCTATGAAGACTTCTCTCGAGTGTCTTCACGTCCACCATGCTGAGCAAGACGATTACGTAAATCCGACAGATGTAAGAGCTTGGGGAGACTATGTTACACTCTTCCAGTCCAGTTCAGCTCACCTTCATGTGGTGCACCATTTTTGCATGGAAGAGATTCTGGCGACTTTAAAATTTAGCTACTGCTTGTCAATAATCTTCTAAAAGGAGGATGCAGGAGCAGGAATCCTCTATGCCACTCTCTTACCAAAAAGGTTGTGAACAGCCTTTGTGTATTATAATATGAATGACGATTTCTCAAAAAATATGACACACCAAAATTGTTATACCACCTGACAAAGAATTCAGCAACGTGTTGATTGAATTTGTTATTAATTGATGGCACAATGTACAATACAGTATTACAAGGAACACTGTGACCATAAAAAAAAGCACACAAAGTAACAATGTCACATTTAGGAAATGTTGAACAAAAGAGAATATGTTTAATAGAGATAGGCCAATTGTCTTTATGAGATATCAATCTCTGCAAATACAACCATGTAAGATAGTTTTGTCTATGTTCATACATAAAAATGCTGTCACTTCCTCCTTCTCAAATTGGTAACAGCAGCGCGAATATGTTATTCAAGGACAGGGCAATCTGTAAATAAAAATTTTTGATGTTTCACAATGTTTTATTAGGTGAACGTGTTGCAAATTTGAATACAAAAGTAGCAGTATAGTAAAAGAATATATGTTTCAAATTTAATATATCATTTTGATCCTTTTTTGAATAGTAACTATCATCAACTGGACCAATTACAAACTTCCAATTTTCATAACTTTCACATGGTTCCATCAAATTCACAAGAATAGGCATTGCCTGTGTAGCTATTGTAGAAGACTTTACATATTTCTTTGCTTTAGTTAATATTGTAAATTTATATTTTTTTTCCATATCTATGTGTAACCTGAAGCAACATGTCATTTGCACCAGCAGAACTACTTGTGATGTCCATACCCCTCCATGAACCCAAATACAATCTCTCCGGTGGATAACCCTTTTGTGGCGAATCTGGTGTTACATTATAACTGTCACTTTTCAAACAAACATTATGAAAGAGAACAGGCTGGAGGTGACACAAGGCAGCGGGAATCGATTGTAGTTCTAACCGGAGGATTGTATAAAAAGTCCCGAGTTCGGTATAAAAAGATAAAAACCCACTTGTCGTACGGTGTTGAAACGGTGTAATATACCAGTAAGAGAGAGAATATTTTTTTTCCAATGTCCAGGCAGTATTGCGAATTTTCAGTACATTCTGCCACGTCAATCCTCCGATATGGTACTGTGATACAACGGTGTCCGGAGGTCTGGTGTTTGTGGATGAACGATAGCCACTAATGAATTAAACATTCGCCTCTAACCCAGTAATGATTAACTTTTTTACACGCTTTATATTAGCTTGACTTGTATGTATGTATGAATGTAACGGAATTTTACAACTCCATTTTGACCCACTTCCAGATGTCCGAGCTGGCTGAAATTTGGCACACATATTAAGAACCGGTGACAATACAAGAATTTCATAGCTATATCCTGCGATTCTCATTACTTTGACAGTAACAAAAGAAAAATGGTTGAATGTCGTGAAATTTTGCAATTTAATTTTAACCCAATTCCAGATGTCCGAATTGTTTGAAATTTTGCTGATGTATTGATAACTGATTACAATGCAATAATTTCATAGCTATATCTTGATATTATCATTACTTTGACAGTAAAAACAGAAAAAATTTGCACACGTTTTAAGAACCGTTAACAATACAGCAGTCTCTTAGCAACGTCCTGCTATTCTCGTTACTTTGACCATCTCCAGTTTCCCGGGTGTGATTTACGAGCCTTGGTTGCTGACGACGATCGTCTTCCACTGTCTCCTATCCAGAAAGGTTTCTCTGTCTGCAGTCACTTAACGTGATGTTGAATAGTGAGTATTCGAAACATTACTTCGTACTATTATAGAAGAGTAGTCTTCCACATTTACCCTGCTATTGGACCTCTGGCTGAGCTGCCATTTAATTGTATTTAACTCGTGGAAGTAATAATTAAAAATGAAACTACAACACAAAGATAAAGAGAGATTGGCGAAGAAAAGCCAACAGTAGGAAACATACTTTTGAAACTATCTGAACTAAAAAGTTAAAAATAAAATTGTAGTTTAAAAAACTAAAAACACGCTTTCGTAGTAATGTGAACTAAAAGGTTAAAAATAATCTTTAAATATAAAGATTTTGTTTAACAGTGATGGGACGTCCCACAATACAGGATAAATTTATTTTTTTGAATAAGCTTAAAGAATAAAGTCACTGATTACAAAATTAACTTTAATGTAAAAAAAAAGCGTGGGGTGCTCTCTACACAACTTTTAACAATGACTCTACCTTTACAAACAGCGAACGACAAAAAATATAAGACAACTTATATAGCACCCCATGCTTGTTTACATTAAAGTTAATTTTGTAATCAGTGACTTTATTCTTTAAGCTTATTCAAAGAAATTAATTTATCCTGTATTGTGGGACGTCCCATCACTGTTAAACAAAATCTTTATATTTAAATATTATTTTTAACCTTTTTGTTCACATTACTACGAAAGCGTGTTTTTGCCGGCCTCGGTAGCGTAGGGGCTAGAGTGCTAGCTCCACGTGCCGAAGGTCCGCCGGTTCGAATCCAGCCGCGGGCATGGATGTTAAGTGTTGTGTGTCTGTGTGTGTGTCCTGTCCGTCCTGTGGCGTCCGCACTTTGAAGACTATATAAACACTGGATTTAACTGATTCACTGGAAGCTTTAATATAACACATTGAGCTGGCTGTATGGCCTCAGCTGCCAAAAGCCATAAAAAAGCGTGTTTTTAGTTTTTTAAACTACAATTTTTTGTTCATTTTCTGGGTGACCTGGAACGACCGCGGATAGAACGTGCTTGTCTCGTTGGTTCGTGCCAGCTACAGGTCTCGATGTTTACTGTCACTAGGGACTCGTGATCGCGTGCAGACACGACCTAGGTAGTGCTGTTGCTTCGTCCTCTCGTTGATTCCTACTGGTTGGTTAGTCTCCGTAAAAAAATCAGGGATTACTTCTTTCAATGAGCAGTCTGGTATCTCAGTGGCTAAGCCTCAACCACCTTCAAAACTTAGCGTCCCCGGTTCGAATCCTGGTTCAGCCAGGAATTTTTCGCAGGCACCTCACCTGATATTCATCTCTATAAAAGTTTTGGTTTGGTCATGTGAACAACACTACGATTCTCCATTGTCCGGATTCAACGTTAAAATGTAGTTCCAGACTACACAGAAGCATAAAGAGAAGCAAGATGAAACTTTGTGCTTCTGTTTTTACCTCTTAAAATGTTTTGAGGGTAACAAACTAGATTTAAGCTATGATTACTTGGGACTGAGAGAAATTCTAAAAGTGGACTACAGAAATAATCTACCAATGTTAGTGTAAACGTACACTGGAATTATCATTTAAATAAGTGGCTACTTGAGATCTTATACAGAGTGCTTATTCAGGAAGCTGGCTGAATGTGGCGACCTGTATGATATACTTAACCAACCCTTCATGAATGCTTAAATTTTAAATCCCTCGTCTGGGTAGCGGTTAGAGGGTTTGATATTCGAGTGTGACCTATGGCATCGCAGATATTGAGTTACTGTTCTTTTACTAAATTACGCATATTCTGTTCTTATAAACATGGTACCTCTAACTAACTTAAACCGTGCCATATTATCAAAAAATTAATTAATATCATTCCCAGTAATCCTGCAGTCATTTATAAGACTAATTTAACAATTTCTATATTTGTCAGAATATTGTTACAAAAAAGGTCTACGTTTGGTTAGTGCAATACAAATTAGTAATAACTATAGCATACTGTTAACAAAAATTAAAAAAATTAACCTACCATGCCAATGACTTATTAACAAATTAAAATTAACAGATTTTAATTGATTGTTGCCTTTTTGTTGTTGTCCATATTGAATTGTCGTTTAGAAACAGTTTCAAAGATAAAAATGCCTTAAAATTCCATAGAAAAATAATTTTTTAACAATCATGTTAGAAGTGAAACTTCTTTCTTTGGTTTGTGTTCAGCATAAGGTTTTTTTTTTAATGTTATTCTGTTTAAGAAGGGCATGTATAAATTACAGGTTGTGGGTTAACGATGACCTTTTTTAATTTTTTTTCTGAAACTAGTTTTCTACAAGTCGTCTTAAGTATTCCGATCAACACTTTTGTATTCTTCTAACGCTCTCGTGTAAACAGATCCAGTGACTAGATTTGTGCATTCTTCTTTGTGCCTTCATCTATGCCATCAGTTTATTGATTGCCATTCAGTAATATGATATTAGATGTCTTAAGTTTGCTATCCCCGAATATCGCCCTTATGGTAGGGAGCGTCGATACGGTCACAAAATTATTTATAGAATTAGTTTGTTACATCAGTAACAGATGCGCAGGGTAACGACAATGTTAGATTATGAATTGAAAAACTTTCATCTCAACTTATCATCGTTTTCAATCGGCTTTTATTTTATTCACACTGAAATTTATCTATCTTTTTCACGAATTATTATTTTATGTCATTAGAACTTTTTGGAATTACGGTTCAGTCGTTTGCTTGGGGACAGTAATCATCAACAGATACTATCCGATATTTGGAGACGAAACCCATAGACGGCCTCACGAGTCAGTAAAATGCAATACAATTACAGCACAATCTACACACATCACACATGAAAATGTCTCTGCAGTTCTTGGCGCATGAGAAAATCTTTTCCGTCCCGGCCTGGGAAAACGTTAGCTTCGTAGAGACTGTCTGTAGTCTTGTATACCGAGCGTGGTGGGTGAACGGCTAACGTTCTGGCCTCGCATTCGGGAGGACGCCGGTTCGAATCCCCGTCCGGGCATCCAGATTTGGGTTTTCCATGGTTTCCCCAGATCACTCCAGGCGAATGCCGGGATGCTTCCTTCAAAAAGGCCATGGTCGAATTTCTTCCCGTTCCTAGTCCCCCATCCCATCCCGCCTCTAATGACCACGCTGTCGACGAGGCGTAAAGCCCAACCAAAAAAAAAAAATGTAGTCCTGTGCTCTTGGTCCCTGGCACTGGAATGGAGGTAGTCTCACCAACTCCACCTTCCAGCCGGATTTACTCTTGAGCGGAATCCGCACCCCTCCACCCTCCACCCCACCTCCAGCCGGTCTCATTTGATTGCAGGGCGAGTCGGCCTGTGAAATCTTCCAGAACGTTTCGTTTCAGGAGAAAATCCGCCACTTCGTCGGGATTTGAACACGTTTTGTCCATACCGTGTTCCAACTATTAACTTCGGGTTCAGCCCCCTTCTCAAAGACACATATTTCATCCTAGGTAACTTTATGGCATTGGAATTTGAGGCCGCGGATGAACGTATACAGGCATAGATAAGTTGTCATAAAATCTTTCTTGTTTTTTTCACTTCTTTGTTTGCGACACTTGATGGGAAGGTAAGAACGACACTTATTGTATATTTTGTCGTTAACTTTGCTAGCAGCATTAATAATATTTTTTAGAATAAACTATTTGCCTACCACGATTCTTGGTCTCCATTTTTTTTTAACAGTACGTTGGGTGGTTTTGTCGATTGGACGTAATGTCTCTGGTTCGAGACCCGGTCTGCGTGTGTATTTTCACATGCTCTTTGAGTCAGAGAATGCTTTAAGAATTAAAGATACGCTAGTTTCTGAAAAAATGTAGATCTCCTTTGATTGGTTCTATTATAGTTTTATTAGTGCTAATGTTCGCCACCAGGAGCGCTATAGCAAGTGTAAAACCCACTTTCCTGGAAATTGATACATGATATGTTATAATGGGTACATGAATACGTATAGGAAGATGAATAATGTTAGCAACTGTAGGTAATTTGAAGCAAGAAACATGGAATTTTGGACCCTTAAGAAAGCGTTCTGTGTAGGGGCAAAGTAGATGTGCACAACTGACTCTGAAACAGAGGGAATGGAGGGAGTGGTATGAATTAAGGTGCGTTCAGGATGAGTGAACCAGAGAAGAGTTACGAATACGGATTGTGATACTCTCGTCTCTGGAAGAGATAAATAGTGGAACACGAAGAAAATTTGTGGTAAAGTAGATATTACGATTACTGTCAACTGTGCGGACAATGAATCTTCGGAAAATGTCCTATTAATTTTAAGATACATTAGTTTAGTTGGTGGCTGAAGTGATTTGTTTTCTCATCCATAGACAGTGCTGTAGTTGTTATTTTGTTGAACAGATATGAAGTCTGTTAACAAATAGCAGACATCACTTTCTGGTTGATCTCTCTTGTTTTCTTACTTGACTCTGTCATTCTAACATTGGTTAGTCATAAATTAACTTCAGTCTATTAAAGTACAATGTTGGTCAATCTTTATCATATTTGCTTTTTCTCTTCTACTTTTATTGTTAAATAACAAACAGTGGAATAATGTTTGTATATTATCAGTGCTTTGATGTATGTTAATGTGACGCATGTAGTTGGTTGGCTTGTAGTAGTAGGGACTTGCGTCGCTGATTTAAGAGGAGGGTTCATTCTCGGATATTTTCACAGTTTGAATAAATTTCATTACAATGGGACTCCTGGTTTCACAACAGGACTGGAAATCATTTAGTTTTTTAGCCAATACATGATGTTTATTGCTGACTGACTTTTAGTCTACCTCGAGCGGTTTTTTTTTTTTAAAAAAAAAAAAGTCTGAGGGATTTGGCTTAGAAACGGTGGTAGAGAAGGATAAGATGTCTTAGGAAGAGATATTTCATCCAAACTATTCACAATGCAAACAATATACTGAACACATATGTATTACAGTCATGCACGCAACAGTAAGAGGAACACGCACTTCCATCACGGGGGAACGAAAGGGAAATCACACCACAGTTGAAATTTCTCGGGGGCAGGTATTATAAGACAAGGAAGAGCCAATATTCCTGTAAAGAACGGAACTGCTCTTGTACCGATGTAGCGTCATCTTACTTCCTTATTCTTAATTCTGGAATCGTGGTGACGTCAATGCCATTGATTACAATTCCCTAAACAGTTGCAGAAGCCTTGTTGGATAGTTTGCACTCACGGCACAAACTCTAGATTCAGCTCAGTGAAGCTGGTGCAAACTAATAATACAGTGACTGGAACGGCTTCTGGAAGAGAATTTTTTTTATATTTATTTCACAAGTTCCTGAACATAAAGACACAGACAGCAGATCATCAACGTAATATCCTTTCAGAAGGTTTGGAAGCAATTTTTATAAAATTTATGTATCTCCCAATATGTCTTTTCTCTGTATATACCTTTCGGCCTGTCTCCTTTTTTCTGTAAATATTCCTTAATCTAGTCATACTATCTGGTTTTACGACGCTTCACAGGTTTTCTAACCTGCACATTCCTATCCAGACATTGTCTTGCACTCGAGATTTCTGCGTCCGTTTCATATGGACAAACTACTTCCTCCATCTTTCCTCAACGGCGAGGCCACATTTAAGTCACGTCTTGCTTATTTATTTCTGGTTCGGCCCTCTTATGCTGATTTAAGAAACTTCACCTCGTTTAACTGTAATGAAATTACTTCTCTGATGCTTTTTATATAGATATCTGAACGGTATGTCATGATTGTGCAGATGGTATAATTTTGATATTGTCTGCTTAGCTCGTAAAGGATTCCCTTAGTTATAAATTACGTTACACACTTGATCTTTCATCATCCTATGTAAGATTGGAGGTTTTCTCGGCGTTGAGTATGAATAAAATTCTCTCGCATAATTAGCCGAGTGAGTCAATCGATAAAACACGACGTTGTCAAGTGACTTGACAATGGCGGCAGAGTTAAGACCGCCGAAACGTCGTGTTTTATCGATGGACTCACTCTGATAGTTACCCGAGGGGATTTTATTCATCTTCAACATCCTATTCTGCACTTCCAACTTTGCACTTTCGTCATTTGACTCAACACTTCCAAGGTATTTGAAGCTTTCTACTCTTACTCAATGATTTTCATGATATACCATAGCCCTTCTGAGTTCATTCTACAAACTACTGGAATGAGTCATTTACAACAGGATCTCAGAAATAATTCTAGACTGCATACCAACAAAGTAGGAAGGATTTTGACCACATCGAAGCTGCTGCATCCAGGAAATGGCGCTGACCAATCATATCGAAAAGGGATTCCAAGACTGGATGCGCAAGTGCGGAATAGAAGAGAATCTTTCTTGTGACTGTAGCAACCACCAGCAAACTATCGCCATGGAATGCTCTCTTAGGAGATTCAGTGGTAGAATCTAGCTGCTATATGAAGCAACCACAGAAGCAATTGAATGGCTGCAATCTCTGGACATCAGTCTGTATTATCTTTAAAAGTTTGTGCCAAACTAAGTAATAATAATAATAATGTCGTATTTAACTTTTCTTCTGTCTCTACCCAGTGCTAACATCATTTGCAATATGTAAGGCTAAGATAAGTATTCAACAGCAGAATTTCTACTTCGGATCCGACAGAAAATGTGAACTAAAAATGAAACTTCAAATTCGGTATGCACTTCTGAGAGACTCCATGAAATAACATAAAACCCTGTGCGCATCGGTTGGGAACAGCAGTCCAGTTAGTTTGGCGTGCGTGAGGCAGGGCGTGACGATAAACACAGGTGTCCAGCAGACACGCTCCATGCTCGGCCGACAGCCAGCCGGCTTTATCCTTGATGTTTGCTTACCTTTACTATGTCCAGACTTATTGCCAACCAGAAATATCACGAGGATTGGTTTCACTAATTTTCTTAATTCAGGTATAGCAACTCAGTTCCATAAAAATATATTTAACTTCATAATGATGTTAACATTGTTTTAATTACTAATTACAGGTTCCTCTTATATTTTTCTTCTGCTAGGGGGCGTCCATAAACTACGTCTAGAGAGGGAGGGAGGGGTTGGCTGGAAGGCTACACTGCGCTATGTGGGGGGAGGGGGGAGGGGGGATGGTCCGAGCCGGACCACGTAGTTTACCATACATATCATTTTTCACAATTAAAACGAGGTACAGAACACACAACCGCATGTGAATGTTTATTTCATTCATTTAATTATCTCCGTATGTTATTTACAATAGTCTGGCAAGAGAAAGCAGTACAAAATGTCTTCTGGAATCTAAAGGGGGAAGAAGCTGCGTGCTACGTGGGGAGGGGGGGGGGTTTCACAGGAGGCCAAAATGGAGCTATGTGGTTTATGGACGCTCCCCTATGACATAGTAATAATTCATTCCGTCTGGTCGCAATGACCTGGTGACAGGGTTTCTATTCGCTGCACATTCCGCCCCTGTCGTAGCCGCCTTAACCTAACCCAACAATCCTGCCGGGTACAGGAAACCTACAGTTCAACGTGGAATCGGAACCACGGAAGCGTTCCGACGTAATTCACATCACTCAGCAAGCTGTGCCAGAGGTGAGAGTCAGGTTGAAGGGCCTATGAATGTCCCCGCCGAGACAGGGATTCGAAACATCTGAACCACTGAACCACAAGACCGCTGTGCCAGGACATGAAGGATACGTACAATTAATCTCCCTACCACATCAGCTTCGAACTTCGGCATAAACCTAGCAACATAATATTGTTGCTTTTTTACAGACTCCCCTGCTCCAGCGATATTCTGCCCAATTGATTGTTTGTGTCACGCACATTCTCATCTACCCACTCCTCGGTCCAAAGAAAGTTTTAATAGTGGTTAAATATACACAAAAATTAGAATAATATGTATCGCAACCAATATGTGTGGTTTGTATTATAAAAAAAACTAAAAAAAAAAATACTATTGCAGCTCATGGTTATTTTTTGTACATGAAGCAATGTTCTTTCATTAGGCTTTAATTAAATCCGTCACAGCTGGTTACCAGTCATCATTAACTGAGAGCTGTTGACCTTACGTTTAATTTCCTTAGTAGTTAAGGTAATTACTCTTTATAAGCTTTGACAACGCATCTCTTGATGAGATTTTCAAAATATCAGAAGATAAAATGAAGAAGTTGAAAAGAGGTTCTACAAAAGGAAGAAGAAAAGTAGCGCGACAGATCAGATCAGTTCCTTTAGTTACTACTCGTCTTCTTGGGAAATCCCTTCTCGGCCGTTGTGAGGTTGTGCTATAACTCGGTCCATCTGTGTTACAGTAGTATGCCTCGTCAACGAAGTTATACATGTTACGCGTGTTTGAATCTTCTGTCCGGCAACTAATTTAGGTCGGGTTTACACTGAAACAGTCAGCAGAACCATTCGCCAGGTGTCTTTAGAAACTGACTGACTTATTATGTCTTCCAACATACCTTAGGTAATCCAGTACATACAACTAACATTCTCACCTACCAAAACTGGCAGTGCATGAACTTTACGAAGAACCTCAACACAACAGAGGTAGTATTATTGTAAAAATGTATTTACAGTCACCCTTCTTCTTATTCTAAATTGCATGTTGAGGTAAGGGAACGAATACCATCAAATGCCAGTTGAACTCAACGGCCGCAATCAGACTCTTCCCGTATTCAAAAACAGAGGTGAGTTGAAGCAGTGCCTCCTGAGCGCCATGTTTGCATCAGGGCCGATGGCCGCCAGTTTCAAAACTGCCCAAGATAAAAATGTTTTCCCTTCTTGCTCAGACAGAAAATTGAAAATTTGATATGATAACGGAATGCACGGAGGAATTTTTTAATGAGAAGAAAAAAATGTAAACATCTTTTATGTTATTTAATTAAAGTGTCAATATAGCAGGAAGTTTGAAGAAATTTCAATATCCTCGTCTATTTCAGGGGATGATAAGGTGTTACGCTTGCGAAGTTTTTAAACACCAAGCACTAAAAATACTTACCCCACGAACAATACAAACAATACTTTACATGTTGTGATTAATTAGCCGTGATTAACATTATTTTATTTAAATTTCTTCTGCTTCAAACTGCATTGCATCCTAAGGGATGCTGCTTACTGGGTAATAAAATAATAAATTTGATTTGATGTGAATAACTGTACTAGAGGTGCGAGTGGAAAACCGAAACTTTCTCAGGCATTAATTTTTGCGCCAACCAATGTCGTCTGACCTGTTACATCCACAGCTGAGGAGATATGTATAATAATAATTTCGTGTGGTCGTAATGACCTGGAGACAGGGTTTCTACTGCCCGATCATTCCACCCCTTTCGTAGCCGCATTAATTTAACTCGGCAATCCTACTGGATCCAAGAGTCATACAGGTTTACATGGAATCCTAACCACGCAAGCGTTCTGGTGTACTTCACATTACACCAGTACCGGATTAGCCACGTAGCAGGAGTTAGCAAATGTAACGGGTCCCGCGCCTTCTGGGGTCCTCGCGCCTCCTAGGGGGGCCCCGCACCTAGGGTTCCCCCGGACGGCGAAAACCAAAGGCCCCTTCTTCACATTTGTTACGGGCCCCGCGCTGTCTTAATCCTGCCCTGCATTTCACAGCAAACTGTGCTAGAGGCGAAGGCAGGGGACCGTTCGATCTCCAGTCAGACGCCTTAACCACTGAACCACCAGATCGCTGACCTGTGGAGGTCATTAAGTACAGAGCACTAACTGCGCGAAGCTCGACTCGCACTTGGCTGGTTTCATTTTTGTCGGTGTTATTGAAGGGTGCTTGAAGTGGATTGATAGAGTACGAAATAAATGTGTCTGATAATGATTGGAGAGAAAACAATCTCTCATCAAGAAGAGACGGGATGATGGGTCAAATGGGATTGTTAAAATGTTAGTAGATGGAACTGTTGAAGGAACGAACTGTAGAGACAGACAAAGGTTAGAATATATCAAGAAGATAACTGAGGACGTAGATTGTAAAGGATATGATGAAATCAAGTCGTCAGTTCAAGGTTGGAAGAGTTGGAGAATTGCATCAAACCGCTTCGAATGACGAGGAAGAAAAACTAAAATCTAACGAGTATCGGTGAGTGAATACTGCATCCTGTCGGCATATAATGTAGTGCGTCATGTTACTGTCACGTCTCTAAGGTCTCCAGCAAGGTCGGACTCAGCTCCCATGACGGCCATACCTCGTATTCCCACGGCCACTGCACGGGTTATGCACGTCTATTTCCTTGAGATTAATATCGCCCAGTAATCAGAACACTCCGCAAATTCACGGTGATTTTCTTTTTCTGTTAACACGTCACAGATTTCCAGAACATTTAGAGCATGATGGCAAAATGAAGAACGGGGAAGTATTGGGGAAGCAGAAACAAGCTGCAGGCAACGAAGAGTGTTAGAAAACTTTAGTTTGAAATATAAATATATATATATATATTTACGTTAATACCTGTTCCATATAGATCCATTCCAAACTAAAGTTTTCAAACACTCTCCGTTTGTTAAAAAAATTAATAAAAATAAATAAATAAATAGGGTTTAATGATGATCTACAGAGCCTAGTTGTGTCCCAATCCTTTCCCGCTTTAATGACGCTTTGTTGAAAAGAGGTAGCAGCATTATGTTAGAGGATTGTATGAAGTAGAGCTAAACAAAAGATGGAAAGGATAATATGGATGGTAAGGTTAAAGAATGAACTTGGACAGGAAAGAGATAAACAAAAGTTTAATAACATAAAAAACTAAATTGGTTGTGACATGTACTAAGAGGTTAGGGGCTATTGAGAAGGGTATTGCAAGGAACAAGGAAAGGTATTGTAAGGACAGAAACGGGGTGAGTGAGTGAGCTGTAGCAATCTGTCCTGGCATTGGGGAGGACGGTTCTAATTCCCTTTCAAACTTTCAGACTTTGGTTTTCAATGGTTTCCAGAAATAATTCCAGACAATTGACCGGAATGTTCCTTTAAAAAGACCATGGTCGAATTCCTACCTCTTCCTTGTTCTCAATCACTTCCCGCCTCCAATGACCTATGGAAAAAAGATAGCAACAGATGAAAATAAAAAGAACGTGAATTTTTGGTTGTGATTCGTCGGCTTTGAAGTCAGCACAGATGGGAGATGTATTGAAACAGAGAAGGAAAAGTAATCTTGCCGCGGCCGTTATGAAAGAACCAACTTCAGTGATTTAGAAAATAATAGAATCTAAAAATGCCGGTAATTGAACCTAGTTTATACGGGATGTTACCATCTGAACTCTGTGATTCAGCTTCCAGGAAACATCCTTGGGTTCATCTCCATTTTAACTCCTGTGTGGGCAAAACGAACCAGTTTTCGTAGTTAATTACTTTGTAACCCATTAGAGATGGCTCTGAGTTGCTGTCATCTGCTCTACTTATCAGACTGTTCCACTTTCACTGTGGGGACTTGGTTAGGTTTCCCCGGAGCTTGACTTACCTTGCGACGAATGGAAAGACCTTGGTGCCGAAGGAAACACGCTCAGGCCCCTGGCACTCAGCGAGCAACAGAGTTAAGTATACGAAAACAATCTCTCGTGGTTTCGAGAAGACACTTTACAGTAACTAGGTTATTATGATACAATTACAGGAGACATTGGATTCAAGGGGATACTTGTTTCCATTAAGTAAAAACAACAAGCAAGGCAAGTCGACTGTCTTTCGTCACAGAATAACATCTTTCTGTGGGTAATTTAATAGCCACTTTGATCTTTGCTATCAAAACGAGGTAAATGTGTATCCTTCAGAAGGTGTTCACTACCCCTAAAGGAAGGTCAACAATGCATTTTTCACTTATTTCTTGTTTATCTTAGTTTTTAAGTCTAACAGCCGTTTTTAAACAACTTCTCCAATCTTTCTATATGGATATGGTTCCGGCGTAGTTATTATTTTTCATTTTTTCTCGTCTTCTTTCTTATTCTGTTTCTATTTTCTGTTAAATTTTAGGGATTACTGTCCGTCGATTCATATCCTACTAGTATTTAAATTAAAGTTTGTTTTAGTGAATCTTCTAGTAAGCAAATATTTATTTTCATATGCGTTTCGCTCAGAGGCATCAGAAGCAGATTTTTAGTTAGCAGTGTTACTTGTTTACCATGAGCAGCACACACAATCGCACCAACACTAGCACAGCGGCAATGTTCTTTACATAAACGGTGTAAAATATATATTTAGGGTCCGGCGTTCAGCATTATTACTAATATTAATGCGAAAACAAAGCTGTTCCTAATCCAGATGGCAGCAGCTTTCGATGTGTCGTGATATTGCCTCAAACAATAATGGCTAACACGAATGAGAATATTTTCTTACAGAAACAATTTCTCTGAACGGCTACAAGTCTTTTATGAGAAAGATGAAGAGGATAGTTCAGTAACCAAGTTATCATATTTCTGTGTTCAAAAATATAGGAGACTGTGTTGCTGACATCGTGGCTAGCTTCTCATGATCATAACAGCTAACTCCCCACAATACACGTCCATCTGTGGTTGCCAGTGTTCAAGAGAAATCATGAGTTAAGGAAAGAATTTTTATACAGCGTGTCCCAGGAATGAATGAATAATCCTGGAACTGCGGTTAGGTCCCATCATTTTCTACTATATAACAAAATTTTATTTCAGTAAATGTCTCACCATTTTCGAGAAATTGATTTTTTAAATATTTTTCGAAACGTGTGATTTTGTTCAGTTTATTCCATGCCATTTCTACACATTATAATTTTTTGAACCCTGGCTTTTTAAATTTACTCAAAGATATGTGAGTCATCTAAAACAATGTTCCTTTTTTTTAAAAAAAAAAAACGTTAAGAAAACCTTATAAAAATCTTAAATGGTATAATTATTTTATACTTTTTTTAATATGATTGTTTTATGGTAGTTCTATCTGCTGAAGAGACCATTGTGCATTTTAAAAATGTATCGAAACAATGAGGATAATGATTTTTTTTTTAAAGTTTTTGCTATGGTGTACATACAAATAATAGACAGGATAAATGTAAGTAATATTTTTTGTTTCGTTATTTATAAAAATTGTTCAAAATGGCCGCCATTTGCTCTTATGCACACCCTAAATCTTTTGATACATGATATTTTTATTCGGTGAGCACCTTTGCTGTTAATCGAAACTACCTCCATCGCGTAAACTAAATCTTTTAGGCAGCTCCAATAATAAAAAAAAAAGAATCCAAGGGATTCTGGTCCGGTGATCATGGTGGCCATAAGATAGGACCGAGGCGCCCGATCCACCTTTCATTAGCTAGGCATACACACACACATTTGTGCGCCAGCAATTCCGTGGTGATCCATATAGACGATAAAATGTGTCTGTTAATTGTCTAACGACGAGCCGCATCACAAGCCAAAGAACAATCGTTACGTATTTGAACGTGGCGAGCATGCCCGACGGTAACCATACACACAGATATCTCAACTTAACAATTTACTCGCGGCAGATAAGACTTGCTTAGTGTCTAACAAGTAAGATGAGCAGAGAATTCGTAGCTCATTTAATTGTGACATATCAGCAACATACTCCATTTGAAAGGTGGAACCAAAAAGAGTATCGAACAGAGGTTTAAAAAATTAGGATTAGTTCTTTGATAGAGGTTTGTGAGAAATATAGTATAAAAGTTTATAGTGCATTAATAAAAATAAGAAAATCCACTCTTTACGGAGTACTTTTCGCAAGAAATATATTTAAAAAAAAAAATGAAAATTCGACAAGAAGTGGAATAGGCGAAGACAATATCTACAAACTAATTTACGATATTATTACGACTTACTACTGTTTATGAGAGATCAACACGAACCAATGGACAATATCAGGAATACAGGAAACCCAAATTATGAAGGGAAGATGTATCTGTGCATTTATGTAATACTCAAGAAATCTAAGAAAATGCTTTTCAAATAGTACAAGTAGCATAATATGATCGTGTTTATAAACTTCCTGCAACCACTTTATTTTTCATACTGTACGTTTCTTTTCTTTTTTACAGCTCTAATATAAGCTGCTGCACGAATAAATACTTTTTTTGTGTGTAGAACTTAAAAACATGATTCATTTCAATATTGTCACGTCGCTTGTAACATAACCTCACTACACTTGGCTCGCGATGTTTTCGAATTCCCAGTGAGCCGCGAGCCAGGATATCATGACGGATAAATCCGTAGACGACTACCATAAACACAACAATTTGAGCGCGGCGAGCCAGCTGAACGACAAATGTGTGGAACTGATGTTCCTGTGTATGGGCACTGACAAGTATAGACTCGTCGCGAGAATATCCGCGCATAAATGTTTGGCGAGCTTACTCGCACGCAAATGTGTATGTGCATGGGCAGCTATTAAGGTGGTCTCGGGCCGCTGGGCCGTGCCGTAGTGTGCTGGGCAGCCATCGTTTTGCAAGCACATTTATTCCCTTGTTGCGGCGGCATCTGATTTTGTAAAAGTCCTATTAAAGTTTGTGGCAGATCATAGGGGCATATTGTCCGTTTAATATCCAGTGCAAATGTTGACTTGTGTTTGAGAGCCGGGTTCAAAAAGTCTTAATTTCTAAAAATGCTATGGAATAAACTGAACATAGTCACATATTTCGAAAAAAAAAAAAAAAAAATATCTCGAAATAAAATTTTGTGATGTAGTAGGACATGATGTGACATACCTATGGTTGCAGGATTATCCTTTAATTCCTGGACACAGAGTACATTAAGCAACTCTTACGACGATATGATGGGTGGCTGCAGTATTGGTTTTACCACTTTGTTTTATGATATTTCCTGTGTGACTCTTTTGTCTCTCAAGTGTTATTTTTTTGACCTGCTACTACGTTTGGTCTTGTGAACTGCCGAGAGAGAGACAGTGGTGAGGTGCGTCCTCGGGATTGGCTTTCTGGCGATCCCAGCACCTCTTGCGGGGCACAGACATCGCAAGACTCAAATGGAATGCGACGGCGAAGTGTGTATCGTACTTACAAACAATAGAGTTCCGCAGTTGTTACATTATGATCTTGTTGATGATGGATGATAATAATGATGACATATAGTGTTACCCATTATATAACGTAATTTTAGTATATTAATGATACTGATAACATTTATACAGGGCGTTCGCCGGGAAACGCAACCCACTGTTAGCGCTACAAGGAAGAAACTGCTCCCGGCGAGCGAGCGGTCAGTTTCCGGCATTGTTCGACCGTCGGCCGCGGACTATTTCATAATAATTACGCTTCATAAACTTCATAAACTTGTGTGCTAAGCATTTAAAAGTGACGTAATTCATTAGCTTACCTTATAAAAGATGCTGGAAGTGTTGACACTCTTGTGTAATGCACATTTCACATCTTCTGAACATATTTCGAGACACACGCTGCCCTAACTGACTTAATGATTTTTTGGGTGACTCTTCTAGTCGAAAAGCGATATCGTCAATTTTCTCCTCTGTGAGAATACGGTTGATCGACAGTCTCTTTTTGTTAAAAAATGAACCCGTTTCTCTTACTTTTTTAACCAGACGCAGAATTGTTGATTTAGCTGGCAGTAAAGCGCCAGGAAATTCGCGACGAAATTTACTGCGACACTTTTTAAACGACTTCTTCTTCACATATGTATCGTAGAGAAATATTCTTTATTGCAAACTGTAACGTACCATAATTTTAGTCACACTCAAACACGGTACAGATTAATAAGAGTATGAAGCCCCAAACCAGCCAAACCGCAAAGAAACGTTTATTCACAACACTGATTAATAAGAGACTGAAGTCACAAACTATCTACAATGCAAAGAAACCGTTCTTAACAATGTAAGGGTCACTGCACTGCACTGTTGGGGCAGCGGAGGTGTTAAACAGTGCGGTGATTCACGGTGCCGTGTGGCGGAAACTGCTGGCTGCACTGACCGAGCAAGTTGCCGACGGCAACAGACTGGGAGGGTAGCGTTTTCCGGCGAACGCCCTGTATTTGAGATGTAGATGATTCGTACGAAGAATACGTAACTAATGTATTTATAATTACGTAATACATCAACCAGGATCAACAGTTAATTTTTCAAAGACAAAAAACCTGATAACAATTTTTTTTTTCAGTTTAATGAGTACACAATCCATTTACCCCTATTATTATGTGAAATAGTTTTGCTACGCTCAAGTAACGTATCTAACCCTTTACAAATCTGTAATTGGGCTTAGTTTGTTTGTTTCGGCATCAAACATGCTACTAACCAGATTTTGGTTGCGTTTTCAAAGTTTAAAAACTTTTCTTATGACTTAAAGTGTGGTGCCCGAGTATGAAATTAAAATTTGTTTTAAACTTTAAATTCTTTTAATGTAATCTTCGCTAACCCAAAAACAGATTTAAATAGAAGGACGGGGTAAAAAATTAATATTTGATCAAAAAATTAAGAAATAAATTTGTCGCTATACTAGTGCAAATCGATCTATTATCTCTTATATATTAGTTATTCTACTTCTATGGCTCCGTCGTAGTTAGAATTTATTTCGCAGTAGATTTAACATGATGTGAATTGTTGGGAGGAAACTGGTAGTTGGACACTATATTTGTTCGTAAGGTGTGCGGTAACGCTCTCGCCTAACATTTGGGTGGACGTAGGTTCGAATCTGCTTCCGGGCATTCAGATTTGGGGCTTCCATGATTTCTCCAAATCATTCCAGGAGAATGGCGGGACGGTTACTTCAAAAGGCCTTGGTCGTATTCCAGCTCATACCTTGTCCCCATCCCTTTCCCTCCTCTAATGACGTAAACGAGGCTGTAAAGTCAGAAACAGTAAAATATGGGTAAAAAATTACAATAATTAAAACGTGGAAATAAATTTCTCACGGTTAAAGACGTCTACAGCATTGCAAACAAAAAACTGCATTGTGTAGAGCACAACGTAGTTTAGTCTTCGCCTCTGCACCCGTCAATAATGTTAATTGTTTAGTGATTCACCAACGGTTGGTATCACAAAAAATCTCTATCACGGTACAGTATAGTTCAGCCTCAATTTTCTAAGTGACAGGAGACGTAAGCAATTTTAATAAACGTGAAACATAAATACGTCCCTAGCAAAAGCATAAAATAGATTTTTTTAATTACCTTTACTTTCAACGATTTATCAGCAGACCAGGTTCATACGGACAAAGTCACAAGCAAACTGTTGTATTATCACATTGCCTACGTTAGACGGCTATAACTAAATAGGGTGTTACGTACTTAAACATTGCGGTTAAAATCCCAAATATATTGTCTTTATTGTTCTGCGAGTTACAATGCAAGGTTGCAGCAAAGATGAGATTCGTGTAAAACTTTTGAAATACCTAGAAAAAGAAGGAATCTAAACTGGTATCAAACAATTAAGACCCAGGGGAGATTCCAATTGATTTTAATAAAAGTATCATCTTCACAGTTCCAGAGGAAGCACAAGTCGGGAACTATGCCTTAAGATTAGTACTTAAAGGTTGGATCAAGAAAAACAAAGATATTTTTATTGCATTTGTTAAATAGAAAAGGCTTTTAATAATATGGGACAAGATAACGTCGGACATGATGTTCAAACTTTTAGAAAAGTCAGGTATAAAATACCGAGATCAAAGAATACTTTATAATCTGTACCAGAATGAAATGGCTATAATGAAACCACAGAATCATGAGAGACAAGGGCGTTAGATAAAGTTGTAGTCTATTCCCATTAATATTCAACTTGTATGCAGAGAAAGCCATAAAGGAAGTGAAAGAAAAAATTGTTTGTGTCGTAAGTATTCAAGGAGAAAAATCAGTATGTTAAGCTATGCTGATGACATTGTCCTGTTAGTGGAAAATAGACTAGAGTTATTGAATGGTATGAATAAAATACTGAAGTAAGATTTTGGAGTAAATATTAACCAAAGCAAGACAAAAGTGACGAAATGTACAAAAACGATAGCAATAATAGTAGAACAAATATAAAAATGAAATCGTTTGCAGTAGAAGCGGAAAATGAATTCTGCTACCGAGGAAGTAAAATTACTACTGACGGCCGAATCAGAAATTGTGTTAAAAGTGGAGTAGCACTAGCAAAAAGATTCTTCATGGAAAAGAGAAATATTTTAGTTTCAAATATTGATACGGGTCTCAGAAAGAACTGGCGTGAATAGTCGAACGTAAGAACTGTAGAGATAGACAAAGATTAGAATATATAGAGCAGATAACTGAGGACGGAGGTTGGAATGGGGTATGCTGAGATTAAGAGATAGTGGAACATCAAACCAGTCAATATACCGATGACAAAAAAAATTCGGTTTCAAATCAGAATTTGTTTTCTTCAGGTATAAAATATATGCTTCATATGTGTTCTTGTGGAGTAAATTCGTGTGGTCTTGCGACCTGGTCGCAGAGTTTCATTTACCGCGCATTTCGCCTCTGTCATGATTGAAACTACAGTTTAAAGTGGAACAGAACCACGGAGAGTGCTTCTTACACAACGCTATACCACGTGACACTAGTTTTCATCTTGGCTCAGCCTATATTCACCGTGATAGATATGGAGTTTTTTCCACTCTCATAAAGTGAATCCGGAACATGACAGTCATGACACGAGCATAAATGACTAATTAAAACCAAGTTCCTCGTGCTTTATGCTGTAGCAAAGAGTGTCAATTGTCATTTGAACCAGGCTGTATTTTGACCTATCCGCTAGAACAGCGGTTCCCAACCTATGGGTCACGACCCGCTGGTGGGTCGCGGCGTGTGTTTTGGTGGGTTACGTAAAAATCGAGGTTTTGCCACCAAAATATATCTTAATGTTTTTGAAAAACAAAATACAGAAATAAACGATGTGTAGAAAGTGACTAAAGGTTAAAATTAACTAGTGTTAGCACTGATATCGACGCCCTCATCAGTAAACACCAGTGCCAGAAATCTTACTTATTATAAAGTTGTGTTTTTATAGTAATTAAACGTATTTTTCATTATCTTTGCAAAAAAAAAAAAAAAAAAAAAGCGGGAGGCGTCTGTACAAAGCATCACCTCATCGAGCTGACGGCTGAAATTCCAGGATTAGTTAAAACTCGATTTGCAAATTAAAATGGCTCTGATGTGCCAAGTCATATATTGGTGGGAAACACCTATAAAACCCATTTAAGTGGTTGACTGGTAAGTTTACCATTGTGTTTTCCTGCTCCCAGTCTTCTATATTTTCATACATTTGGATGCAGTAAAACACAATTATAAAGTTCCCAATCAACCACGAAAATCAGATCTGCAGGTGGTTTCCACCAAAAAGCGACTTGGAAGACCAGCTGCATTTTAATATGCTGATCGCGTTACTTCTAATTTCAGCAGTCAACTTGATGAGGCGATGGTCTGTGCAGCCGCCTCCCGTTCTATAGTATGTTTGTTGTTTTATGTATTATTAATCCTTGTTTTTGTTGATAGTATATCCTTTGTACTAAAATTTGCCTTTTCGCAGGATAGAATAGTCGATTGCGTATCGAGGTCGTACAATATTTCCCATTCTGAAATTAGATAGACTCTCATATTAGGTGGGTCGCGAAAATTTTTTTACTTAAATGTGGGTCCTGTACCAATAAAGGCTGGGAACCGCTGCGCTAGAATATCAAAGCTTCTTTCACACACGCTTTAATACATGCAGTGTAAACTTGACCCTATACTTTTACTGTCCTATCTTGTATTGGAAGAGGTAAAACTCAGAAGGCTGCCACTAGCAATGGACCGCTACCGTTTTCTTTGTTGCAGCAAGCTGGAAGCTAGCCTGCCGGACAGAATTGACCGGGACGCTCAGTAATTACCTGGTGGGTGGGGGGGGGGGGGGGGGGGGAGGGCGGCCAGCGGACTAGAGATGGGTAGGTCCGGATGGATGCAGTTCCGCGGACCCGTATCACTTGCGCGAGGGATGGATGTACATCCGAGAGCTTGTCGGATCTGCTTCCAGCCGGACCTGTAACAGCGCCACAGTTCTCGCGTGGCTGGAGGTTGAACCACGGCCGGACCTGCAACGCGGAGCTGGAAAGTAATTTTTCATTACAGTTCCGATTTGAAATCTGTGTTCTGAAGAGTTTAATGTCATTTACTGTACGATTGGATTACAGTTCTATTTAAAGATGAGATTATAAATGAAAAACTATTTCTTAATGTCTGATTACTAGTAGATAATTACAATAACTATTAAATGTCAATGGGTAGCTAAAACCCGGTAGTACATTTTTATTGGTCGGGTTCGTGCTTCTAAGGTGAGGAGTGTTTTACGTGCTAAATAAGCATGGACTTATAATTTAACTTGTAATTTTAATGCGTTGTAGTATTATTAAACTTTTAACGTTCAGTTTGATTGATCACAAAGTCTCTAGAATTTGTAACTTTCTCAATTCTGATGGCTTAAGGACAAATCAAACAATACATTTAACATCTCTTTATTGCAGGAACACGGTTCGTAGAGTTTCCAAGGAACATTATACATATCTATACTAATATTAGAAATGCGAAAGTAACTCTGTCTGTCTTTATGGCTGTTTGTTACGTTCCTTGGGCTAAACGGATACTCCGATCGTGATGAAATTTGACAGGAAGATGCTGTTTGACATTAGGATCGAGATGGGATACTATATTATGTATAGATAAGAACATATTGTCATTAAATTACGGAAACTATCTCAACTGTGAAAGACAAACGCATAATATCTATCTATATTTGTAATTCGCAAATCTGTCCAGCAATGTTAGGGTAGTGTAGTGGTAACGCGGTTGCTTCTTATTTAACCTCCAGCGTTGCTCCGGGTTCAAATCCCATTGGGTGCAAATATTTTTATTAATTTTTTTGTTCATAGTTTGAGCCACGAGTAGGATTTTATAGTAAGGATACCATGTTCTGGCAAATCTTTGGCGGAAGAAAGCGTTAACATTATTCACGGTATACTGGTTCCACAAGTAGTTTTTGTGTGATCTAAACTAATAATATTGTATATGCGAACGTGAGTCTCCATCTTTTTTTTTACGTTTTGGCGAATATATGTGTATACCGATGACAAGGAAATGCTTTGCATATTTAGGAACTAAATAGGATACTTTTTTCCGATATGAATAACAGTTTTAGTTATGAGACAGGTTCGAAGAGAGAATGGTATATCAATGGCGTTCCCGTCATATTATGCCGACTCAGTGTTGTTTGGGACATCTTAGATAATTTTCAGCTTTGTATATCCAATTCTAAATCCACGCGTGCGAAGTCGCGGGTAACAGCTAGTAATATATATAAATGATTATGTGGCATTATTGCGAGCGACTCTGCTGGCAGCTTTTACAGAAATATTTTATAATCCAACATTAAAAAAAAAAAAAAGTCACATCCAGCCGTTTCTAGAACGTCTAACAATGGCTCAAACAATCGGTTATTATTACTAAGAATTAAATCTTGCTTAAAAATACTTTCAACTAAATTGGAAATAATATTAAATAAAATTACAAAGAAATTAAAAGTTTCTGAAATTGCACAAAATAAAATAAACATTTTGAAAGCACCAAAAACACGTTATGGTAGCTGGCAAAACATAAATATTACTGTTTGATTAAAATGCATTGTATCGCACTCGATTTAGCACTCACGACAACGTTTTATTCACTCAATCAAAACAGTTTCACATAGTATACAGAGCAAAACACTATACATAATATAAGAACAAATCTCACGTAATTTCTCACTCACGATTTAAAATAAGTTTTGTTCATTTATAATAAACTGTTTCTTAAGCTGGTATATTGTGAAAAGGCAATTATTATCTCAAAATGTTGAGTCTTGAATAATTTCATTTTTAGTAAAAAAAAAAAAAAAAAAAAAAAAAAAAAAAAAAAAAAAAGTTATCAAAGACTTTCGATTTTTTTAAAAAATATTTAGTAGTACTAAAACATTATTAAGAAATGATTTCATTTTATTCTTATAGAAGCCCACAGAAATTTTACTTTTATCATTATCAAGTCTGATTATGCTGTGATTTTATAATATATGTGCAATTGTGAGTTTCAGACAAAAATAAAACAAAATTATCGGAATTAATATTCTTTTATTTCATAAATTAATGGATGAACACGATGTAACTCATACTGCAGTTCTCCTTGGTAGGATTTGTATCCACCATACGCTCGATTGTAGATTCGGACCCATACAGATCCGCCGGACACGTATTTGGATGTAGGTCCGTACACATCCAGTTCCGCCCGATTGTAGAACCGGACCCATACAGCTCCACCGGACACGTAACTGGATGTAGGTCCGAACAGATCCAGTTCCGCCATACACTCCGCCCTCCCGATTGTAGAACCGGACCCATACAGGTCCGGACACGGAACCTGGATGCAGGTCCGCAGCGCTGGATGTACATCCGGACCCGACTCCTTTAAAATCTCGGACCTGCCCATCTCTACAGCGGACTACATCGTTTAGCGACCGCCCGGGCGCCGACAACAATGGGAGAGCACAATAGCGTCCGGCCTGCACGTTGCGCAGCAAAAGCCAGGCAGCGTATTTTAACCACATCATCAGCAGCCAGGCTGGATCGCTGAAACACGAGTCACCAGCAAGGTAGGTATACTTCACCAACAAACGGTTTTCAGTGCCCAAAGCTAATGACTGCTAATAGAGTTTTCATTTTCCTAGTATTCAATCTCTGTAATGACTTAACTGAATGACAAATAATGTTTAACTATATTATTATTATTACTCCGCGATTCACTAAAAGTGTGTGGCGGAGGGTGCATTGCATCTATCGAAAAGGGTTATGGTTTGGAAGGGATATGGCAGGACGTGCCCATGGGCTATTGTCAGGAACCATCCCCACATTCGCGTGGAGTGATCTGGGAAAACCATGGAAAACCCAGATCAGGATGGCTGGAGTGCTTTATCGAAAGCTACTCCTGTCGGATTTTAAGTTTACTCGCCCGGTAAATCCTTTCTATTCCATTCCCTAATCGCTCGTGGGAAAAATGAGTACAGAAATGAATCGGTTCTGGCCCTTTTTTCTCTTCTCTTATTTTCGCGGTCATTTAGAGATATGAATGTTGCTGGTAGCAATATTTGCTGGCTGTCATTCCGAAATACGTCTGTCGTGAATTTTTCAATTAGCTTCCGTCGAGAGCAACGCCTTCGGTGTTCCAGGTCTTCCCAACCTAACTCCTTCAACATGGCACTTACGCTTTCCCTCCAACTATATATACCTGTCACGAATCGGGCGGCTCTCCTTTGAACCTTCTCTAAAGCCTCCATTAACCTCTTGTGCTTATCTCCGATTGATTAAAGAGATGCCTACACTCATGGGAAAGCCGAGCCTTAAGCCTAGGTCATGAGACGGGCTTGTGTATGTTGCCTATGCCTGATTTTTTTTTCTCTGAATTTAATATTTTGTTTTGAAGATTGGATGCATTTTGTCTGAAAAATTAGGAGCAATATGAGGAAGAGGAAACAGGTATTTGGTTTAAACCAAACGGGAGCGGAAAAGTTGTCATTGTTTGATAGGTACCATTACTAGTCCGAATACAGATTTCTACGTTTTATGGTGTAAAGGCTAAAAAGTTGCTGAAATTCAATCAGGGATATTCAAACTGATGAATCAAAGCACGCATAATAAATTTGAATTTGATGCTAGTGATTTACAGAATGTAGATCTGTGTGGCGTAGGGTGTAAATGTCGCATCTCGTTGAAATTCGGCGCCGGAATTTTGAACGGAAGACACTTGGGACTTAAAACTTTCTTAAACGAGGTGAAATGGTGCCCCTACGCGTGGGACTCGCACATATGGGTGTCGCGAGACTATTTTGTGGACGTTACATTTGGAGAAAATAAGCAGGCCTGACTCAATATCATAATTTTAATTGGCACGCGAAGATAAGACGACACAACTCCTGATCACATGTTTTTATGGTACGAGATGTATAAATATTACGAAAAATTTAATCACTCAGTATTAAAAAAGTAAAAGGTCGACCGAAATGTGGTTTTGTGAATATGTAAGGAAATTACTTAAAAACCGATAAAGTTAATTTCTTATATAATTCACTGGTATTTCATGATATTTAGTTAATTTTAATTTTTTTAGTATGATTATTTACATTTAAAAGTAATTATGAGTTGGATTATTGTAGCCAGTAATTATGTAATCATTCTTATTCCTAATGCATGTTGTCTATTTCGGCTGCAAATAATCATTTTTACTGTGTATCTTTTATTACCATTTGTTACCGACAATTGCAAGGTTTTTGCGATTTTTTTCTGATTAAACATAACGTTAGTAACATTAGCTAAATATAAACTGAAATTTTCCAACTTCATACTGAATTTGTAGAAAATAAGAGTTAAAAAATTAAAAGTCTAATTTTTTAACAATATATGTTATTTTTCATAAATGCAAAAAGGGAAGCGGTTCAAATTGACCTATGGGGAGGTGACTTCTAATTTGTCATGTTCTAGTTGTATGTCGTTAAAGCATAGCGAATAGCATATTGTGACTCCTGATAAGATAAGATACAAAGACAGTGAAGCATCTCTTTTTTTACGCTCTATTTATTTCCTTTAAGGAAAAGTCAATGACGTGATGCAGAATTTTGGCTTGGATTGTCTGGCAGATTGATCACGTAGTTTCCGATTCAGTTTATTGGTAAACATACAAACATCTGGTAATATACTTTAAACAGAAAACTTTTGGATTTCTTCCCTAAGTTCCACCTCCAGATTACGTCCTTAATGTGGTGGTACAGTTGTCCACTCTTCCATATTCTCTGCCCTATTCCCCAATCCATCTTTCCGTCGGTAGTTACATTGCTTCACAGATACACAAACCATTCTACCTATTCCAATTTCTTGACGTCAGGTAACAGTCCATTAGATGGAAATACGGTAGATGAACTTTTTGGAGACAGGATAATTGCATTATATTTCACTGTTTAGTAGAACTGTGTTTGTCAAAGTGTAAGGGAAACTTCCTGGGAATTAATAACTTTAGTTTCCGTACATAAGTCCTATATATTGTTACTGAAGTTATCTTATGTGCCATATGTGGCACTCACAATATGTTTACGCTATTCTGATGGCCAAACAATTTTCAGTAGGTGACAGACTGTTTATGATCTTCTGTATTCTAGTTCTGGTTGATTCACAACACGACAATTAACTCACATATTATTAACATGCTTTAGGAGAGAGAACGTTTTCGCTAGCACACAAGTGAATCTCCAATAGGTCTGCAGGATTTAATTCAATTGAATTAAATTCCATTGGAGCACACGCTCTGGTGCTAATTGTCCTAGTTATTATTCTCGTATCAAAATACACAGTTAAATACATTGTGCAAATCAACAACTTTAAACACACTTAGCCCAGTACTTCGCAACCTCAATCGCATTGTGTGTTGCTTGAAACAGGTCTTCGTTGTTGCAGGATGATAACATATGATTCATAGTTTGGTCTTCACCACATTCGCACTTAATACTGGTAGTATCAGTATAACCCCATCTCATTAGGTTTTCCTAGGACCTGCCCATTCCTGTTCGCAATCGATTTAAGGACCGCCAGACGTTCCAGTCTTCTTCATGGCCAGGTGGCAAGCGCTCTGCAACTGTCAGTGGTCCCGAGAAGTTGGGAACCCTCATTTCCCATAACTGTACAGAAGCAATCGGGCGATCCCTGGGCAACGGTATAATGCCGGCCAAACCTTTCACATCAGAAACATCAATAAGCGAGCCCTTGTCAGGGCCACAGTTAAAGATTGTCTCCATCAACATTGAAGGCATGTCATCAGCCAAAGAAGAATTGCTACAAGATCTATGCAATCAACACAAATGCCACATTTTATGTGTACAGGAGACACATAGAAGTACTGAAATGCGCCGACCTAAAATAAATGGAATGATCCGCGCGGTTGAGAGATCTCACCGTAAATACGGAAGTGCCATCTTTGTCCGCCCAGATGCTCAGATCCTGTCCACGGCCTTCACAGAAGAGAACGACATCGAAGTCCTCACCATTGAGCTTAAAAACTGCACAATCTCATCTTTATATACACCACCCAGCAGTAAATTCACTGTAAAACCACCGTTTAATTTCCAAAATAAACATCTGCAGATTGTTATTGGAGATTTTAATTCTCATTGTACTGCTTGGCGCTACGACTTCGATGACGAGAATGGCATTGCAGTAGAAGAATGGGCAGATGTAAATCAACTTACTATCGTACATTATCCCAAACTGCCAGCATCTTTCAACAGTGGGAGATGGAGACGGGACTATAACCCTGATCTAATATTCAGCAGTAATCACATCAGCCAGCAATGTATGGAGTCTGTCTGTAGCCCAATACCAAACACGCAGCACAGGCCAATAATGTGTGAAGTGTTTGCGACAGTAAGACCCCAGAGAGTTCCTTTCCGCAGGAGGTATAACTTCAAGAGAGCTGACTGTTCCATGTTCACAGAAATATTGGATGCGGCTGTGTCTACTATTGAACCAACACCAGAATCATATGACACATTCACTGCAACTGTGAAAAAATGCGCCAGAAGATTCATTCCCCGTGGTTGCCGATCATCATATATTCCGGGTCTCACCTCAGATCTAGCTGCCCAGTTCATAGTTTATAAATCACTTTTCCAAGATGATCCATTTGGTGTCAAATCAATAGAAGCTGGTAATCAACTTATCTCATCTCTAAGTGCAGCAAAAAGAGACCGCTGGATCAAAACATTAGAAGAGCTGGATCTGAAAAGAGATAGTCACAAGGCATGGAGACTTCTAAAACGCCTCAACAATGATGAATCGAAGATCACTGGACATTCCAATATAAACGCAAACCAAATTGCACATCAGCTACTCATGAACGGGAAGGAGACTCATAAAAGTGGACAATCTAAAAAAACAAAGAAAAACGCACAGAAACAGTCAGAAAGATATTGTCCTAGTGAACTAGTTACAATTTTCTTAAGTTTTTTTCCTTATATTCTTATATACTTTCAGTCATAAACTCCTTCCCCATCCAATTTTGCGTTTTACGACTTTTATTTTTGAATTCCTTCTCGTTTTTGGTAAATTTTTAATCATTTCCTTTGGTACTCCAATACCTAACACCCTTAACCACAAAAGAAAATTTCCCCACTTTCTTCTGCTTATAATTAAGTGCCAGCTTGTGCCCATGACCATATTTTCCCTTCTACGCACTACTCCTAATTCTTTTATCAATATCCATCCAAGGCTCATCACCAACATATGCCTCCCAGAACTCTCCACCCTCCTCCAATGACTCTCAATGCAGGTCCTTTATCCTGCGGTAATTTCCACAAACAAATTTAGCTGCTCTCCTTGATACCCAAAATGTGGGTCCCAAACTGCAACACCATATTCAAGCAATGATCTGACCAAAATTTTGTAACTCAGTAGTCCGATAGAGGTAATGGACATTATCTAGCTTAGCCGGTTCTCCTGACTGGTTGGAAATCTCGAGATAATTCTGAGTACTTTACACTGATGGACTACTCAGTAATTGTATTAACCGAGCTGATTTGTCTATACGTAAATAACTAAATTTACTTTCGTTACAAGTTTCATTAAGTTCTCAATTAATCATATATATCTCCCGTCAGACTTTCAAGGAGTTAGGAGTTCAGACGTTGTAATTCTGCTGTTGGAGCATTATTAAGCAAGAGCTCCCGAATGGAATTACCTTGATTTATTAGAAATGGCTGTACTCCCAGTTGGTATACTACCTAGTTGGCTACTAAACAAAGTTTTGCTGTTGTTGCTTTCTTACTACACTCCTGGAAATTGAAATAAGAACACATTGACGCCGGTGTATAAGACCTACCATACTTGCTCCGGACACTACGAGAGGGCTGTCCAAGTAATGATCAAACGCACGGCACAGCGGACACACCAGGAACAGCAGTGTTGGCCGTCGAAGGGCGCTAGCTGCGCAGCGGTTGGGCACCGCCGCAGTCAGTGTCAGCCAGTTTTCCGTGGCATACGGAGCTCCATCTCAGTCTTTAACACTGGTAGCATGCCGCGACAGCGTGTACGTGAACCGTATGTGCAGTTGACGGACTTTGAGCGAGGGCGTATAGTGGGCATGCGGGAGGCCGGGTGGACGTACCGCTCAACATGAGGGGCGCGAGGTCTCCACAGTACATCGATGTTGTCGCCAGTGGTCGGCGGAAGGTGCACGTGCCCGTCGACCTGGGTCCGGACAGCAGCGACGCACGGACGCACGCCAAGACCGTCGCATCCTACGCAGTGCCGTGGGGGACCGCACCGCCACTTCCCGGCAAATTAGGGACACTGTTGCTCCTGGGGTATCAGAGAGGACCATTCGCAACCGTCTCCATGAAGCTAGGCTACGGTCCCGCGCACCGTTAGGTCGTCTTCCGCTCACGCCCCAACATCGTGCAGCCCGCCTCCAGTGGTGTCGCGACAGGCGTGTATGGAGGGACGAATGGAGACGTGTCGTCTTCAGTGATGAGAGTCGCTTCTGCCTTGGTGCCAATGATGGTCGTATGCGTGTTTGGCACCGTGCAGGTGAGCGCCACAATCAGGACTGCATACGACCGAGGCACACAGGGCCAACACCCGGCATCATGGTGTGGGGAGCGATCTCCTACACTGGCCGTATTCCTCTGGTGATCGTCGAGGGGACACTGAACAGTGCACGGTACATTCAAACCGTCATCGAACCCATCGTTCTACCATTCCTAGACCGGCAAGGGAACATGCTGTTCCAACAGGACAATGCACGTCCACATGTATCCCGTGCCACCCAACGTGCTCTAGAAGGTGTAAGTCAACTACCCTGGCCAGCGAGATCTCCGGATCTGTCCCCCATTGAGCATGTTTGGGACTGGATGAAACGTCGTCTCACGCGGTCTGCACGTCCAGCACGAACGCTGGTCCAGCTGAGGCGCCAGGTGGAAATGGCTTGGCATGCCGTTCCACAGGACTACATCCAGCACCTCTACGATCGTCTACATAGGAGAATTGCAGCCTGCATTGCTGCGAAAGGAGGATATACACGGTACTAGTGCCGACATTGTGCATGCTCTGTTGCCTGTGTCTATGTGCCTATGGTTCTGTCTGTGTGATCATGTGTTGTATCTGACCCCAGGAATGTGTATATAAAGTTTCCCATTCCTAGGACAATGAATTCACGGTGTTCTTATTTCAATTTCCAGGAGTGTATTTACAACCTCAATTGTTAGGATTCTTGTTCGTTTTACCACAAAGCTACTTACAGAAAGAAATTTCTAATAACTCATCATTTCAGAACGAAATAATCACACTAAGATCTGCCTACATTGTTTCAGACCTGTGAATTTGCACTTCCTGATCGTACAAGCTTTGAGCTCAGTCAAATCATCTCGCTCACTTACATTATTCGGGACTGGTTGCGCAGTGCCCGTAAGCCTACCGTCCAACGAATGCAGAGATACGAGCCATGTAAACCTCGTCCTCCCATCACGAGCCCGGGGGCGCTTTGGACACCTGCAGGAACTACCTGGGGTAAGATGTTATTTGCTACTAGCAGTTACCCGCGACTTCGTGTGCTTTGAAGTGTTTTACTATAAGAGTTTTCTTGAGCAATAATCACAGTAACAGTACTAAAAATTGCGGGTGTTAAAAAAAAATTATGTTCAACAACAAAAACAGAATTAACATAATATTTAACCTTTATTCGATAAATCTATTCTGTTTTAAAATGTAAGTTTAAATGTTAAATTAAGAATTAACTGTGTCTTCATTGCGTTCTTTTGTTAATTTCATAGTTCTAGATTTACTACATTTAATTGAAATATCGTGTCTTAAAACACACTTTTTAAAATGTTTTAATTTGTTCTTTGGGTATTGATTTGCTATTGACGATATATCGATTGCTCAATTAAAGCCGCTTTAAAATAGAAATCTACATGTTAAAGTAGTAATTGATTCTTTGTTCATAATCATGTATGTTTATATTATTATAGGTTTGTTTTGTTTTATCAATTTGGTAAAAGAATTCAAAACCTTCGAAGCAGTAATTTAATTAAAAACAACAACCAATTTCTACTTCAACATGTAAATGTCTATGTAATTCAGATTTGCAATCCATTAAGAAATGGCGTTACAACGGAGGCGACGTAAATATGTTATTTCATTTTTCACCTCCAAACTCTGCACACAGAATTGAATGTCTACGGCCAATTACCACTCCACGAGTCAGCCACTCCACTGTTTTAAAAAAAACGTATATAATTTCCAAAAATTTACGTCATCTGCTAAATCAGCCATGCTTCTTCCGGAACATAACTAAATGTCGATTATCAGCTGCCTTACCCAGAATTGGGTACGTAACGGTTGATTTACACCTACAATACTTTCAGCCACCTAATGAAAAAAAAATGTACTAATTTTCATCAAAATTGCCGCGTCTTTCAAAGAATCCTGAATATGAATTTAGCTGTATTTTGGTAAAGAGTAGACACTAACAAAAAAGAAGAGACAGAAGAAGAAAAAAATCGAATCGAATTGGAACCGAAAGATTGCGATTTATCTTTAATCTGCTGTTACGATGACTTATCACGCACTACCATTATTAATGAATCGACTTTTGTACTAAGCTACTAAGCTTTTACAATTATTTTTACAAACTTTGATTTTTCGTATGGGTTATGACAAATATTTTACGAATGAAATTACGGTGGAGTACCTGACGTGTTTAATGTTCATGCCTTCTGAACTTGCCGTAAGTTATGAGTTTGAAAAAATGAACAGTTTTATATTTCCTGCTCTGGAACTGTTATTTTACCAAGTGGATTGGTGTTAGCACATTTAAACGGAACGTATCAGTATCTTCTTTGCCCTCTGAAAATCAGTGTTTGCCATATACGTAAAAAACAAAGAGTAAACGTGGCAATACCGTCTACGAAGTAGGAAACTCTTTGATGTTGGTGAAATACGAGTTAATATTGACAATTCCCAAAGGAACTATTCGTATTTGCGGAATAAAATCAATCCAAATTTACTATTCACTATTAACTCCGTGACAAATTTTATTTAAATCTGCTGAGGCAAACAATCCAAACATCCAAAAACACATGAAAGCAAAGTTTCTCATTTATAATATTAATAAGATTATTATTTTGATAGCAACCCGGCGACAATGCTGCTGAACTTTCCTTTTCATTGGCTTTTTTCATACAACTGAATGAACAAATTCAGCCATTGTGGAGTTTTACGTCTCTTTTTGCAACCGTTATCACTAATGGGCCTATCCGTCTGATAAACGACCCTGTTAAAGCGAGCGCAGCAAACGCTATTGCACAACTGTCACACCATTACGGCTTCACTGTTAAAATGAAACATCCAAACAGGCGGGCAGACCACGAAATGGAAGCCTCTAACATCTGGGATGATTCTAACTGAATGAAAAGGAATGTTGCTACCAGTAGCTTTTTTACAAATACTGTATATGCACAGAATTCTCAAAATTTTGGTGCTGGTTCGTTTAGCATTCAATTTTACTCCGTCACTACGTCGTCCAACTAACAGCTTGATTCTATAGTAGCATCTTCAGTGGACATATCCGTAGTGCGGGATTCCTATTACGGAATTACTGAAGTTATAGCAGAAAGAAGGGACAAGTTTCATTTTAAGCGTCTGGACGACATTAACAAAACTAGAATATTCCGAGAAGTGATACAAAAAAAAAAGATAAATAAATAAATAAAAAACCATTTAAGGCCCTACGGCGAAACCTTTTTCACCCTTGTTAAGAAAGTCATATACAACTAAATGTTGTAAAGCACATCGAAATGTAAAGATGAAATGATAATGTGTATGGCATGAAAATAAGATCGGCCGCCGAATGCAGAGTTTAGAGTAGCCGCGCATTACACAGTTTATCGTGGGATATGAAACACGCCGTCTTGATGTATGACACATAAACGACGAAAGTCCGTAAAAATTCCTAGCTGCCCCGGGAATTGAACATAATTGAATAAGTTTCGGTAGCAAGTTTTTTTTATACTTTGAGGTCTCGTCGACGTCGAGGTCATTAGAGGCGGGAGAGGATTGGTGGCAGGAAACGGGAAAGAATTCGCTCAGTACCTTTTTAAATGACCATCTCATCATTCATCTGGAGTAAGTTAGGGAAAACCTGGAAAATCCAAATCTGGATGCGCTAATGTGGATTAGAACTCGCATCATCCCAAATGCCAGGCCGGAACGTTACCGCTCGCCCACGACGCTCGGTCGCAGTGAGGGAGTTTAACCATTGAGCTACCAGACAGGCCATTCAACATTCTTCCAGTTAATTCAATGATTTTAAGCCTTTTGGTTCGGCATATCAACTTTGCGTTTGAGATTGGCTGTATCTCGAAGATATATTTATAACAGTTTAGGCAATAAGGTTGTATTATACCGCTTTTTATCGAATTTTCCTGCAAACACGATTAGAAAGTCTCTGTTGAAACGTGTTATAATTTAAAGTGAAACTAGACTCGATAATGTATCTATAAATTAAAATAAACTGCAATTTCATTGGACAAGTGTTACTTAGGCTACTAACAGAGCTGCAGCTTAAAATTCTCTTTAAAGATTATGTGTTCATAGACACGGAGCACACATTACTTTTTCTTTTACTCAACTGTTAAACGATTACTAACGGTCCAGATAGCGTATGTCTAGTTAAATTAACTAAAATCACAATGCTGAATACTTAATTTATGTACTGTAATAAAATATGCAAAGAACCTTCAAGAAAAGTGATGCAAATAGGATCAGTCTTTTTTTTAGATATAAGCTTCCTACTACACAGTGAGGAATTTGGTTCTGTGATAAGTTTCGCGTGTTGTAGCATAACTATAAATGTTATTTCAGCTATAGGGTTTATGGTGTAACTGAAAACTACATTAGGCGGCGAACTGCAGTAGGATAAGCCACAGACTGTAATAACTGACGGGCAACTCTTGCGAGGCTGCCCAACCGCGTAACGAGATTTAAATAGCGTGCGGCAGGGCCGCTAATCCGGCGCCTGATACCCGATGCATTTATGCCGGCGCGGCGAGCGCGCCCACCTGATTGCATTACAGCCAGGCCGCTCACTCGCCGGCTGATTATGCAACCGGCCGGCCTGCCGCGTCAAACGTTCAGTTGAAGGACCGCAGGCGCACAGAGCGCTATGCCCTGCCTAACTAATCTACAACGGCCTTTCATCGCATTAGTAACGCAGCGTAGGAATCCTATACGGGCGATTGTATACCATTGCTGGAATCAATCAGGGAGCTTGTCTCAGGAGGCTTTGCAAACGCTAAACTTAAGCAATGAACAAAGAGAATGTCTTGGGCTGTTGCGGAACACGGCTGGTAGTGTTTACGTGAATACGTCTTCAAGGGGTGAAATAAATATAAGTGGAGTTGATTGAATCAGATATGTTGTTATAAATATAAATGCTTACGGGATTAGCACTGCTTTGCTATAACCCTCCTTCTTCTTTTCCCGACGTTTCAACATAGTCTTAGGCCTTCTTCAGGGGTCGTGTGCCGAATCAGCTACAGATTGTGATGTGCTGGAGACTGGCGTGGCTAGTTGTTTACTTATTTGTACTGTCGATTGTCTGATTATCCAGAGATGTTGTTTATGATGTATATCTGTGGGTTCAGAGTTAATTATTTATCCAGCACACATTTCCAACTCTGGCTAAGACCTTCTTTGTTGAGGTAGTTTGGATGTTTGAATATTTCAATAGCCTCTGGATAATCAGACAATCGACAGTACAAATAAGTAAACAACTAGACATGCCGGTCTCCAGCAGATCACAATCTGTAGCAGATTCGTCACACGTCCCCTGAAGAAGACCTAAGACTAGGTTGAAACGTCGGGAAAAGAAGAAGGAGGGGTATAGCAACGCAGCCATAATCCCGTAAGAATTTATCTTTATATTAATATGACGCCTGCAAAAACAACAAAATCCTTTAAGTAATGTTGTTGTTTACTTAGCATCAAACTATGTAGTACAGGTCCACGTTACGAGAAATATCATAGCAATGGTAACGAGCGTGGTAGGTGAGCGGTCAACGCTTTGGCCTCGCATTCGGGAGGACGCCGGTTCGAATACCCGTCCGGGCATCCAGATTATGTTTTCCATGGTTTCCCAAAATCACTCCAGGGCGAATGTCGGGATACTTCCTTCAAAAGGCCATGACCGAATTCCTTCCTGTTCCTTGTCACCAGTCCCATCCCACCTCTAATGATCAAGACGTCGACGAGGCGGAAAGCTATTTAAAAAAGTTATAAATGGTAAAATATGCACAGAAGAGTTTCTAGCGAATGTTCTATACATTATTTTTACTTTAAACACATTTATTGTTCGAAATAAATTGTTGAGTTCCTCTCTCGATAGCTTATTGCAGTCTTTGACTCCTCTGACGGTAAATGAAAACTTTCTTACTCACTTATTAATGAAAGCAAGGGATATCTATTGGTCATGGTAATTTCGTTCTTCTACATATTAATTCTTTGCCCAGTACCCTTTCAAGCACGCCAGTGCATGTCTTATCCGAATATTGCACTCTCTTTGTTCGCCTTCTGTCTTCCAATGAATGTTAGCCCACCTTCTGTATCGAAGCAATTACTAAGTGTGTTGTAAGGTAGTTTCAAAACACAACTCTAGCTGTCCTTTTCATTCACACCAGTTACATTTTTTATTCACAATGTGGTAAATGAAAAAAAAAATCATGCATTAAACGAAAAAGATGTGAATGAAATGCATACAGGAATCGTATGATGCTCAAGCTGCTTGTGTTGGCCCGTCCGGCAATCCAGGTTTCAGTTTTCCATGATTTCCCAAAATCATTCCAGGCGAATGCCGAGATGGTTCCTTCAAAATACCATGCCCGAAAGCCTTCCCGTTCTTTACTCCCAGTAGTTTCCCGCCTCTAATGACCTGGGCGTTGACGAGGCGAAAAGCCATTTAAAAATGATGTTAGATAAGCGGAGATTGAACTAAGGGCACTAAGCATTACAAAGATGGGAAGTGGAGAAAGCGGTTCAAGAACACAGTGATCGAAAGTTACGTGCTACTGTCAAGGCTTTAGGAAAAAGTGAAAAAGCTATACTGACGAGTCTGGTCATCTTGATTCACAACACACGAATTTGGCCGAAAGAATTCCTCAAGATGGATCAGGTTTCCTTACCAAAGACGCGTAACGCCAAGAAATGCGAATATTATCATACAATTTTATTTAAACATCATATTACGGAAACTGTTAGTGCTGAAGATAACAGAGAGGAAAACACGAAGAGAATATGGAAGAGGATCAATTTGGTATTCGATACAATATAGGGACTATGAATACCAATGACTGTGTTAGAAATCTTACACAAAGAATCTTACAAGTATAAAAATATGTGTATATCTATCTGTTTTGTATATTGGGAGAGAGCATTTGGCAGAGTTGATGAGTATATGCCAGTGAAAAATTTGAAGGATATTGGTATAGGCTGTGTAAGGAATGCGGGTATCACCTGCGCTGATAACAGGTGCATCAGTTTCGTGATGCAGACCTGCCTGGGAGACGGTGGACAGGGATAGTGATGTGTTAAGGGTGGTAGGAACGAGGCTAAGCAGATGTCATGTTCTCTGGCACTGACGACACGTAATATTATTAGTGTTAATCAGAAAATAAAGAAAGTGAACAGACGTTGCACTTTGGTTGTTTCACTGCCATTGATGGGTTGAAATCGAACCTGAAATTATATTGAGTGCAACAGCATATTGCATTATATGAAACTGTTAATAGTCATAAAAACTGCAGAAGCACAAGATTAGACGTCCTGTGGTCTATAGAAAGCATTTTCACTCTGTCTCATTGGTATGTTCTGGCACAGTAAGTAATTACAACATTAGGTGTTCATTGAACGGAAATCCGTAATTAAAGTAAAATAGGAGCAAGTAGAAGAGATGAGAATCGGAAGAAGAGTTAGGAAGAGCATCAGTACATCACCAATGACATGCAATATGTAGGCTGAAAAAATTTATGGTGATGGCCTTGTAACAAGCATAGGCACTGTGGTGGGTTGGGATAGACGAGAATACATCAAGTATGCGGAAGAAATATTGATTTCGTTGGAATAAGACGAAGAACTGCAGGATATGGTAGCGGGTATTATGAAGGTCAAAGAAGAGTTTGGAATGAAAGTGAACATCAAAGAGACTAAAGTAATGGGAGATGGGAAGAAAGAATGTATTGTTGGAAAGCAAGACCCTGGAACACGTATAATTGTTCAATTATTTACTAAGTACGCTGTATGAAATAAGTAAAGAGAAAAATTTCTATGGGAAAGAAAGCTTTTGGCTAAATGAAACAATTCCTAATAGCCAGAACGTTCAGACCGAATTAGTTTTGAAAATTTTTTAGTATCAGTTTTACAATAGACGTGGACATATCTATACAAAGAAGAAGAAATGGAAAGGATGTCAGACACGATAAGAAAGACGAAAATCAGGTTTTTGGTCACATAATGATAATGGATAACAACAGACTTACAAAAAGAATTTTCAACCATGTTTACAAGGGTAAGAAGGGCAACCAGTGGGTCCAAGAAGTAAAGAAAGATATGATTGAGATATAGTTTAATAGTAGATAGAGCAACTTTCAGGAGATTGATCCAAAATTTCAAGGGTTTCCAGCAGAAGGAGAAGAGAAAATGTAATTACATATGGACAGAAGCAAGGAGGAAACCACGAAGTGAAAGGATGAGGAACTATTGGAAGTCAAGAAAATAAGGACCGAAATGATTGCACGGGATTACTTTTCGTGGTCCGATATCGAAGAGAAGAAGAAGACGTGAATAGTAAAATAGAAGGAAGAAAAGTACCTCGAAAGTTTTGAAATATAGTTGCCGAGAAAATATAGTGAAAGGAACTGACAGAAAGAACAATGAAAAAGCAGTTAGGAGGTCAGGGGAAGAGAGAATCTGATGACGATGATAAATAAGAGGATATCGTCTTGTGTACGGCACCCACAAAGTAGACATTGTCTACAGAATGACATCATGGACGGAAAATAGAAATGTTTGCAGTGTTAGCAGGCATCAAATAGTGCAGAAGCTACAAACAAACGAAGGAACACGCTCAGGGCAGGGATTCCGGTTGATACACATCGCTTCACTAAAGAATAAAGAATACAGAGAGTGCTGTGTAGGGATTGCAGTCCAGAAAGCTGGATCCGGCAATACCATTGGAGTTCTCATCATTTGACAGCTTGGTGGATCCCGCACGGATCCGTAATTTGTAAAATGGCGTTAAAACTTTGTTTTCCGGCTCAATCGCTCGCCTTATCCCGCTTGCACGTACCTTCCTCGCGTCAACAAATGTCTGTGTCTGTTTTGTTTTCGTCCGTTGTGATTCCTAAGTAAATAGATTCACTTTTAGTAGTTTATTATATACATTCCCTAGTTAGTACGATCTTCTAACTATGTTATAGTGGACCGAGTAATAATACCTACTCGTAAAATCCTAATATTATGATGTATAAATTCTAAAAAAATTTGATCAATCATTACACGAGTTTCTTAAAATTGTTCTGTATTATAAAATAATTATATAAATGCAATGTTATCTGCATCAGTGTAATGTATGTAATTACTTGTATTAAGATAGTATAATGTCTATTTGTATTGGGAATCTAAAACAAATTTTGTTATTCTGCACGCCTCTGGCTGCATGTACAGTTCTTTAAAAAGTAAGTAGGGATATGAAAGAATCAGTATTTGTTTCTTAAGAGCTTACTCTCAAAAGCAGAAGCGATTTATTGATTTATACGCTCAATGTGATTTAATATTATTATTTATGTGATTTACATACAAATACCAACTAACGTGATTGTTTGACTGCTTATTAGATAGATTATTTTGCAGATTCAGGCGGCTCACTCTGAATGTGACTACAGATTGAATATATGCTCTACCTGATTATTTTCTTAGCTACTAAAATTAGATTTAAAATACAGGGCGTTCGCCGGGAAACGCAACTCACTGTTAGCGCTACAAGGAAGAAACTGCTCCCGGCGAGCGAGCGCTCAGTTTCCGGCATTGTTCGACCGTCGGCCGCGGACTATTTCATAATAATTACGCTTCATAAACTTCATAAACTTGTATGTGCTAAGCATTTAAATGTGACGTAATTCATTAGCTTACCTTATAAAAGATGCTGGAAGTGTTGACCCTCTTGTGTAATGCACATTTCACATCTTCTGAACATATTTCGAGACACACGCTGCCCTAACTGACTTAATGATTTTTTGGGTGACTGTTCTAGTCGAAAAGCGATATCGTCAATTTTCTCCTCTGTGAGAATACGGTTGACCGACAGTCTCTTTTTGTTAAAAAAATGAACACGTTTATCTTACTTTTTTAACCAGACGCAGAATTGTTGATTTAGCTGGCAGTAAAGCGCCAGGAAATTCGCGACGAAATTTACTGCGACACTTTTTAAACGACTTCTTCTTCACATATGTATCGTAGATAAATATTCTTTGTTGCAAACTGTAACGTACCATAATTTTACTCACACTCAAACACGGTAGAGATTAATAAGAGTATGAAGCCCCAAATCAGCCAAACCGCAAAGAAACGTTTATTCACAACACTGATTAATAAGAGACTGAAGTCACAAACTATCTACAATGCAAAGAAACCGTTCTTAACAATGTAAGTGTCACTGCACTGCACTGTTGGGGCAGCGGAGGTGTTAAACAGTGCGGTGATTCACGGTGGCGTGTGGCGGAAACTGCTGGCACGACTGACCGAGCAAGTTGCCGACGGCAACAGACTGGGAGGGTAGCGTTTTCCGGCAAACGCCCTGTATAAAACGTAAAAACACAAAATTACGTTAATGCATGAGAGAGTAATTTATAATTATAGTTACAAAGAATACTCTTAAGAGAGAACAGACATCTTTAAGTTAATGTAAATTTGTTAACTGAACATTGTTAACTGCTGATTTTTATTATTTTACATTAGAGTCAATTTATTAAAGCATTAAATAGACATTTATTATTTAATCTGATAATACTTATAAAAAACACATACTGAATCTTGTAGGATATTGCGGTATTAATGCTAATCCCGCAAACTTCTTGCATGATTGCAATCCTTAGTCCCATACAGACCCATCGTATTGAGACCAGCTCATTCCCTTGATTCGAGTGGGGCCAGCTCTCGAGGTTACCTGTCTGAGCGTTCTCCTTCCGCAGCCTTTCAGTAAAGCAACCTTCATGAAGCTCTGTGTCAAACACGAGAAGGTCATCAGACCAGCGGGTCACGGATGTCGGGCTGCGGTCAACCGCACGGACAAGAGCGAGCTCACTGCGCCTCCAAACGCGTTGTAGCCTTGGCTGCTAGAGATTCTGTTGCAAAAGATCGCTGCATAATCTGGGTAAATTACCGCGTAGCTGGTCCTCGAAGGTTTAAGTATACGCTTAACAACGTGTGCAGCACAATCATTTCCACATAGCAGAAGGTTTATTTTTAAATACAGGTTGTCTGAGAGATACCGAAGAGCTGCATAAGTGTTTGAGTTTCAAGAAAGACTTGGTAAACATAGGCCGGAAATATTACAGAAAATAGTGGGAGATGGAACATACTAGAGCTTGTGGGAACAAAAGTGGTACCCGTGGGCATATATGCCGTATTTACCACCCCTATATAGGAGACGCTGCTGTAGTATCTTTCTAAAAGCACATCCTGTAGATCAAACAAGTTAACCCATACATTCTTTTAGCATTGTGTTGATGAGTTATAAAAGTGATATTCATTTCTTACAAGGCACATAACGTAGAAACTAATGTAGTGCATCAGTATTTGGACCAAGAGTTCCAAGGCTTCTTTACGTTTTAGGTGTATGTCTGTGATTCATTACTCGAAAGTGCTGAGGTAAGTAACAACTAGCTGATTTTTATGCAGTTTCTAAGTTAGTATTTACAATGGTGAAGTGTGATTAGATTTTCTTAATTCAGTTCGTGAGGTTGCATTTTATTCTTCGTTCGATTTCTTTACTATTATTTAACTTCTTGTTTCTTTGCGTTCATATCTCATTTATGTACTTTCTGTACAATTAAAACAGAAAAATTATCTTTATTAAAAAAAATAATTGCAATGATTATAAAGACTTAAGAAGTGAGTAGATATTTCTTATTACCTTATTTCTGTCCAGTTTGAATACGTTTCCCTGTTTATTTTCCTACTGATTCAACTTCATCTATTATCTTTTTAAACGTATGTAGCTTTCCACCTTAAATATATCGATTAAATAAATATTTTAATGAATTTTAACGCTATGCCAGCAGTTAATACATTCCAAATCTGTAGTGAGACATTTTTTACGACACTTCCGGTCTCTTTATCAAATTCTTGCAAGCCACCGCTAACAATAATGCGTAACATCAGTTGCTCCACTTTTCTCTTTCATAACCAGAGATCATTCGCACTACCATCTCGATTCACTATCCAAAATATTATTATTTTCTGACTCTGTAAACTATAACTACTTAATTGTTTTTCGTATATTAATAAGGTGATTTCCATTCCTCGTCGTTAGCGTTTCAAAATACTCTATTAACTACGGGACAACATTTTCATTGTTATGGTATTTCAAGCGTAACATGATAAGAATTCGCATCTTCATCAGCTGCCGCCACTAATGACGGCTATAACTTGGATGATATTTAACGCGTCAAAAAAAAAAAAAATGAGTGTGGGCCAACAGCGTTCAAATGCAGCTGCATACCTAAACTTTTAGGGAAACATTTAAAAAAAAATGTTAGTCAAGACAGAAGTAGAATGTGTGGCATTTACATACCACTTTAAAGATATAGTTTATTGATAGTTCTTTTAACTGCCTTGGTTCATTACAAACTGAACTTGAGTGGTCGAAATCCGTATAAAGGAGAAGATATTTCCTCAAACCTAAGACATACAAATGCCCCCTGTTATATCTTCACTACTTTTTCTCACATATCATCAATTATTTTGAAACGGGTACTGGAATGTACTAGGAGATAAGCTGGCGCACGTCACTCGACGTAGTTGCTAGATTCAAATGTGATCTCGTTCACTGGTCACTTTGCTTGTGGGGAGCTAGCGTCATACAGATGGCTTGCTCTATTGAGATGCTTGTATAGGCCTGCTGGTCGCTGGTAGGCACGGCCACGGAGAGATATTTGGTGAGACGTCTGCACTAACTAAAGCAGAGTCTATTCCGGGGGGATAATGTCAGTCAATGGATATAATAAGTTACAATTGGGGGACATGGAAGTTGAGAATAGCCCAAAATGTGAAAGTGCGCTGCAGTTGGGAGGTTGAGCTCGCGGTAGGGTAGAGTGTGTAGAGGAGACACAGTGTCAGGAGACGGAGCTCGTTGCTCGAGTTCCCGCAGCCCTCCCTAGGGGACGCCTCACAGCTGCACGTCACAGACGTCACAAGTTTCTACGCCTCTGCCTGCCCCCGGAGATTCTGCACTTCTCCTGTTATTCCACCGCACGTAGTTGCAAACTTTAGATGAAACTCTAGGCAGTGGTATTTGAAAAGTTTCTCATAGTGAAAAGCCGCCATTACTTTCCAGTCTGGACGAGTGAGTGAAGGAGGTGCAATACACGGGGAATTTTACTGTGGCAAAGGAGACTAGTGGACCCCACACTCCGCCTTAGATAAACAGAATCAGGTCGCTTACACAGCTGGGAGCAGATGGTAGAAACTTATTTCTCTTAGATTAACTCAGCGGATTCCAAACTGGGAAACGCATAAATATATACATACTAGCTGTGCCCGCGACTTCGTCCGCGTGGAATAGTTATTCTGGGCATCATATTTATTTTTGCAAACAACATCCTCAGCTTTATAAATTATAGCAGTTATCCACGACTTTGTCCGCGTCAATTTCTGTTATTATTTTAGACAATTTTTTGCAAATTTAGTTTTTAAGTTTTTAAAAGAACATAATTATTTTAAAGTACTTCTGCGTAAATTATATTTTTAGTTTTATTTTCTTGTGGCAGAAGAACATATTGGTTTTCTCCGCAACCCGATCTTGACAACGCGACATATAGTCGGCCGTGTGAAAAGCAGTCTTGACGTAAATCGATTCCTACGTGTTTAAATGTTTGCCCCTGTGATTTATTAATTGTAACGGCGAAAGATAGCTTAACGGGAAATTGAATTATTTTAAAATTAAAAGGTAAATCATTTGGAATCATTGGGATGCGAGGTATAAGCACTGTTTGACCAACTGCTGGACCAGTCAAAACTATTGCAACGATCACGTTATTGCGTAGAAATTTAATTTGAAGTCGGGTTCCGTTACATAAATTTGGTGGTTTGAGATTTCTAAGTAAAATTATTGGGGCACCTATTTTTAACTTGAGGGAATATGGGGGAAGGCCACTTGGGTTCAAAGAATTAAGAAACTCTAGTGGGTAATGTACCGCATCTTCTTGATCCATTACGTTATCAATAGATGTGTAGGTAACTATGTCTCCTGGAAGTTTACTTAAAATTAGTTCGTTAATTTCGTCCACGCTACTGTTTCTCGCAGCCAATATTGCCCTTTGACACATCCATTGATGATATTTATTTTCTATTTCGCTGATTTCAGGGTAAACTTTCGATATTAAGTCCTCAATGTTACTTACTCTTTCTTCTAAATCGCGATCAATTTCAATTTTATTTTCAAAATGAGTTACTTTCCCGTCTCCTATTAAAAGTAACTTTGAAGGAAAAGTTATACTACCTCCCCCCAAATGTGCTCTCATATTTGTAGTTAATTTTAAAATGTTAACAAACTTCCATAATGGGGAACTTTTAAGGCAAGACTTTACAATGTCTGCTCTAGTTCCCCTTACTATTACTGGTAAAGTTTGTCGAAAGTCCCCAGCAAACATAACAGTAATCCCATCCATGATTTTATCACAGCTTCTAATATCTCTAAGAGTCCTATCTAGAGCCTCCACATGAGCTCTATGGATCATGGTACATTCGTCCCAGATTATTAAACTGACATCTTGTAAAACTTTTCCCAAAGGACCATTTTTACGTATAGAGCACACGCTATCTTTCTGTAAAGAAACAGTTAGGGGCAGTTTAAAAGTGGAATGATCTGTGCGTCCACCTGCTAATAAAGTTACAGCGATACCTGACGACGCTACTGCCAAAGCTAGCTTTCCCTGAGACCTTACTTTTGCTAATATAAGATTAGTAATAAAGGTCTTGCCGGTTCCACCGGGAGCATAAAAAAAAATACTTTTCCTTCAGTAAAACGAACACTTCGCATAACACAATTATACGCGGTCAACTGGTCATTAATTAATTATTACACGACAATATTATATCGCAAAAACAAATAACGCTGCATACAACCGTTCAGAAGGAAGCCGACCGCGCGTAATATCTTCTAAGATGTTCATTGAAATTAAGTGATGCCAAAGACAATTTTGTTCACAATTAAATACTCTTAATCAACAACACATTTATTTGGATAAAGATTAATATTATTATGTTGATACAACTCTAACAAATAATTGTTAATAATGCATTAATTTCGACCAAATTTGATTACCATAAAAACGGTTCTAGTGAGTTAATCTCAAAAGATAGACATATACTGTCGCGGATATTTTTTTAGATCATTTCAAGAGGAATAATCCTTTCATACATATTTTTTTGGTATCTTGAACCGTTTTCGCAGCGCATGCAACAGAAGCCCTCAAACATGAATAATTTTCCCCGTTTTTTTCCAATTTTCCATTGTTTCTTCGCTCCTATTAGTCGCAGCGTGATTTTATATAGCTTAAAGCCTTCCTCGATAAATGGTCTATTCAACACAAAAAGAATTTTTCAATTCGAACCAGTAGTTCCTGAGATTAGCGCGTTCAAACAAACAAACTCTTCAGCTTTATAATATTAGTATAGATAAGTAAACATCTGTTTTATTAACGATACGATCAATAAATTCTCCTGAACATCATTCCTTCTATCCATTATATCTATCATGTTCATTGACTTATGTAAAAGTGATTATTTTAATTTGAATTATTGACAATGGTTCCCATTATTTTTGAGTAACTGAGAACAAACAAAGCAAATTATATATACATATATTTATATGACTGTGGCCTAGATGACCGGCGTTCGATCCCCGACAAAGCCGGGGATTTGTCCTCGAAGCTGAACGTCCTGAACGGTCTCGTAGGCCCACTCAGCCTGCTATCAAATGAGTACCGTGGAGGAAACTACGCGGGAAGGTAAAAAAGGACCCGACCGTATCGATGACCTGGGCACGTACACTCTAGTGCCTACGGTTAGGAAATAGGAATACAGGGCTTTAACCTCCGCTAATGCTACGGCAACAAGCTGTGAAAACCCACTGCCTTATACATATATAATTTTAATCGTTTCTCGTCAGTTATTTAGAAACCGTTGTAAATAATTCAAATTAAAAGTAATCACTTTTACATAAATGAATGAACATTATGGATATAAAGGATAAAAGGGATGAATGATTAGGAGACTTTATTGATCGTATCTTTAATAAAACAGATAGAAATCAATTGACACATTAAAAACACATGAAATAAAACCATAAAGTATTACTCAAACAACAGCTACCCAATCCATTAACAACATTGATTGTTTTTAGCTCGGGTAAGCAAATGACAAAACATGAGATTCTATCTGTGGGCCATTTCCTCAATTGCGATAGGATCAATTTTATGAATAATTGTAACGCCAATGCAATTGAAATTGTTGTTTTATTTTCCGAACGCGTTTCGCTTCATTTGCGAAGCATCTTCAGCGGTTCTGTCTGTGGGTATTTATACATATAATTACATTTGTTCTATTTTACAATTTAAGCATGAAAATTGTGGGCTACAGATTTAAGCTTACCGGTAAATGTAAGTACCGGTAAGCTTAAATCTGTAGCCCACAATTTTCATGCTTAAATTGTAAAATAGAACAAATGTAATTATATGTATAAATACCCACAGACAGAACCGCTAAAGAAGCTTCGCAAATGAAGCGAAACTCGTTCGGAAAATAAAACAACAATTTCATTTGCATTGGCGTTACAATTATTCATAAAATTGATGAGATTCTATGATCTGATTTGGATCAGCGAAGCGTCAACAGGTCAATGGCCAGACCTTGAAGTGCTGCGCTTGGAAATAAGTGGAAGGTACTACCGCATTAATGACTTTCGTGGTCAGCTTGAAGTCGATGTTGCTTCACTGCGGTAGGCACAAATACTCAGATCTGTTACGAGAGGGTGGAGATAATACTTTCAACCCACTACTCAAAGTATATGCGCTATAACTGTCCGGTCTGTTAGTTTGTGAATAAGTACGAAGTTTAACTTTTGGCAGCTATGCAGCTGCAAGTTCTGAACGACCGTCCGAATGCAGAGTTATGCATCCAGAATCACAGTCCAAACGCCAGTTGGCAGCCTAACATTAAGTTCATCCTCTCTTCTCGGTTGCTTGCTTCCAATCCTTTCCCGTCTTCTTTCCCCACCAATCGGTTCGTCCTGGCAACGTTGTAAATCGTCGATATATCACGAAAAATACACAAAATTATGAACATTTAATAACAGTTTGTTGCTGTCTTCTGATTAGCTACACGGTTTCTTTCACTCATTCCATTAGTTATTTGATGAAACAAGTCCATAGGCCTCCCTGCGTTCTAAAATTGTCTAAAACCATCATTAATTCTGGTTTCGTCACTCTTAGTAAAGTTGCAGCGTTTCCAGTGAGTTAACAAATGTGCAGTTAAATTCCCCTAAGTCGGTTTTGAGACTCGGCATCCTGTTATGCTATTTAACGAGTTCGAATATCTGTCCAAACGTCAGTCAGGCTTACGTCACCGCGACAGGTCCCGCTCTTACCATTGCTCAGGCCTGAAGATGGCGGCAGAGCTAGCCACCGAAAGCTCGTTGTTGTCTTTCTTCAACACAATACGGCGGAGAACCCATGAAGGCGCCGTGAAAACCTTCGTTCTCAGATCAAAACACAGTTTGTTAACAACTTTTATTGATGAATTGTTTATTCCCAAAAACGTGTCGCCCTTGCGATAATGGCGATTGTCATTGTCTATAAATACACATGTCGTTGTGGAAAATTTCAGTATTTAAAAAAAAAAAAATACTGCAATCAATGACCGTGGTTTAGTGGTATGGTTCAACCTTCCACCTCTATTATTTATTATAAACTTCTTTTTTTTTTTTAACTGCTTTACGTCTCTCAACAGCGAGGTCTTTAGAGACGGGAAAGGATGGGGGCAAGGAATGGGAAGGAATTCGGCCATGGCCTGTTAAGGAAGTATCCCGGCATTTGCCTGGAGTGATTTGGAAAACCATGCAAAACCCAAATCTGGATGCCCGGACGGGGACTCGAACCGCCGTCCTCTCGAATGCGAGGCCAGAACGCTATCCGTTACACCACCACGCTCGGTTTATAAACTTCACTGTCGCACTGTTCGTATTTTAAATTCGTCAAACTTACTGTCCTGCAGCGTTGGTGGTTTAATAAGTGTTTAGAAATTGTTGGGTATGTGTTCTTTGTATCTTGTATAGAAATCGCTGCTTGCCTGACCTATACTGACTTGTATTCCTTGACCCTGTCGGAAAGTCAGCTGATATATTCTTGTTCACTTTCATTCTTAGTGTTTAAATGTTCCTGTACTGTGCTGTTTGCGCTAAATGCCACTTGTATACCTCGTTTTCTGAGTATGTTGCTTATTATTAATGTGTGATTATTGATGTGTACCATTATATATTAATTTGGTTCAGTATGATGGTATATGCTGTGTTGGGTGATATTTGTTTTTTAATTTGTTCAAGCTGGTGATGGTGTTTCATCCGTATTGAAATAATTTTTAGCTAATGTTATGGTATTCAGTCTGTTAAATATAGATCAAGTGCCACCTGTTTGTAGTTTTGAAGGTGGTTAGAAGTGTTGTATTTTATGAGGCTTGTACAGTGGGTTTTCTGCACATGTTGTATCAGTATAAAGAATCATTTTTAGTTACTGTTATGTCTAGAAAGTTTAGTTGCTTATTTTCTTCGATCTTTATGATGATTTTTTTTTTTTATCAGTGAAGATGTTACTAATTTCTATATGGAACTATAAATTTGTTTTATTGCTTTTCACTTGTAAGCAAATGATGTGATATGCGTGATGACACCAGTACATTACACTAATGAGCCCAAACGTGATCACTGCCCACTGCAATTTTGAATGCTGTCTGGTGTGACTTGTATAAGTGGTGCAGAGACACAATGAACGCTTTGACAATAGATTGTTATGGGAACGAGCATCTCGGAAAAGTAAGATTGGTCGGCGGTTTGCGTGCTGTTGTAGTGAGCACGCCTAATCACAGAACGTGGAGATCGAAGGTTTGCCCGCTCTGTACAGCAAGATAGGGAGCGATGTGTGGCAGGCACAAGTGTTTCGGAGCACGCTGTTCAGCGCACATTATTGGTCATGGGCCTCCGCAGCAGATGGCTGCTCCATGTTCCCATCTTGAACCAACGACATCGCAGGTAATCGAGATTGGACCGTGGCTCAGTGTAAACGTGACGCCTGGTCTAATTAATCAAGTTTCTTGTTATTCCAGGTAGATGGTCATGTCCCGATACACTGTATTCCAGGCACCGACCCACAAACGCAAGCCACAGAGGCTAATATTATGCTCTGCGCACATTCTCCTGGGCTTCCATGAGATATGTGGCAGTGATAGCTGTGCATGACGTGAAAATTATTGTAGAGCTCCTGCAACCATTTATACTTCGAGTTTTCCACGACGGGGATGGTATATTTCCGTAGGATAACTGTCTGTGTCATGAGGCCAGAACTGTGCTACAGTTGTTTGAGGGGCATGGTAGAGATGTCTTGGACACCGAATACGACCGGTCTCAACCCGATAGAAGGAACTGTCGAATCCATGCCACGCCATATCGCTGCTTTATTGCGTTCCAAAGATCGACCAACAAGTTAATAAATAGTTATAATGTTTTCTCTCATAAGCGTATACTGTTGTTTCAGAAGAATTTCCAACGACATCTCAACCTAATTTTTTGAATATCCAGACTCTAAAATTATGTTTTTTTTCAAGTTAATATATTGCTCTTTCGTTTTCCAAGCTCTTTGCCCGCTTTTAATGCCGAGCCGCAATGCGTAAGGTAACCGGATTTCGATTCACCTCACAATGAGCCCCTTGTCGTTACTAACTAACCTCAGCTGGCAATCTTACCGGGGAAAAGGAACCTGCACCTTAACGTGAAATACAAACAACGGAAGCGTTCTGTGCTACTTCAAATAATACAATAAGCTGCGCCTGAGGTAAAGGTCGTCTTATAGGCCTTTGAAAATCACCGCCGATTCAGGGATTCGAACCGGGGACCTTTCAATTTCCAGTCAGGCGCCTGTTCCATTGAACCGCCATACCGCTTGCGAGCTACAGAGTAAGTAGCGGTTACATTAAGATAAATCAAACAAAATGTTTCACACATATATATTTGCAATCTGTTAAAAATTTAAAAATTAATATTTATTGGATATATAGTTTATTCAAAATAAAATAACACAATAAGCTACAACTGCAGGTAATAATTGGTTTAATATAGGCTTGCAACGAATATTCGGCAACTATTCGGTATTCGGCCTATTCGGCCACTTTTTTACTATTCGGCCGAATACCGAATATCTAGGAACTATTCGGCCGAATACCGAATACTTAGGATTTTTTTTTTTTTAGTTAGATAATTGCCTAAAATAAAACGATTGATTCATTGCATGGTAATGTATTTAACTTACAATTACAAAATATAATCGTGCGTGATCAACTTACACTATGTCAAAGCAAAACAAAAATATTTAATAACTATTTACTAGAATCATCATAATTGAATTTTAGGAGTGGAAGATTGTGATGCAGAAATACTAATTTTTCTGCATTGTCAGGTAGTAGTTTACTTCTTTTCTTCTCGTAGACATTTCCAACTTCAGAGAAAAGCCGCTCTGAATAAACACTGCTTCCTGACGCGGACAAGTATTTTGCTGCAAGCTTTGTCAAACAGAAATTTCTGTCTTCTTGCTTGCCACCAAATGTACGGATTATCATGCCATGATATACTATTAATATTTAAATAAACATCAATTTCAGTTACAACTGCATTTTTTTCTTGTGATGTCCCTGCATTGATCGTACTTTTCTCTGTAACAATCTCTTCAAAACAATCCATAAAAGATGAGTGTGTACTCTGACTGTGACCCGACTCTTCCGTTATCCTCTTGAACTGAATAGGGGACGAATTCGAGCTGCCGTCACTGCTTGTTTCACAGTAAGTCTTTAGATCATCGATCAAAATATACTGCCTTACTTTTTCTCTTTGCAGTTGACTGGTGAAAACATTCATTTTGAAACGAGAGTCCAAAGCGGTTGCCGACAGATAAGTTTTATTTGTGGCAATGTCTTTCATTCGTTCGTTCAACCCTTGTTGCATGACAAGTCTCACTTGGCTTAAGTTGGCTGTTAGCTCTGATGTGCTAGTTTTATCGCAATATCGTGTTAGAGTAACAACATACGGAATAATTTCAGAAATACATGCATATCCGGAACTGGTGATTTTTGTTAGTTCTTAAAATGGTTGTAGTAATCTTAAAAGTTGCTCTAAAAGTTCGCATTGAGCAGCAGTCAAGTTGGCAATATTGCAGCCCGTGAGATACACTGAAATTGCCCGTTTTTGTTCCATTAGCCTTTCAAGCATACGATATGTAGAATTCCACCGCGTGCTGACATCTTGCACTAATTAATGCTCGGGGAGACCCAATTGCTTTTCGATTGCAAGCAGTTTTTCTTGCGCAATACCGGAATGATTGAAATGAGTGACGAACCTCCTTCCTGCAGCTATCATTTCCATCACTTCTGACTGAACTTTCAGACAATCGACAACAATTAATTGGAGAGTATGAATGAAACAACGAACTGAGGCAAACCCTGCATTACTGACGGCTTTTACTATGTTTCGTCCGTTATCATAAATGACGACATGAATCTTTGCCAGCAGGTTGTCCCAAAAACTTGCTATTTCTTGTAGAGCCCGTTTTGTGCAGTGTGCTGCACCTCAAAATGCTTGATGCTCAGAGCGACATGTTTAACATTGAATTCACGATCAATAAAATACGCAGTAAAACTTAAAAAAACGAATGTGATTATGCAAGCACGTCCACATGTGACGGAAATAAAATCAGTCTCTGAAAACATTTTTTAAATTGTCTTTACTACCTTTTGGTATATTTCTGGAATTATTTTGTTCTGAAAGTAAGTTATACAGAGGCAAAGCGCTATTTAACAGTCTTCTAAAACAAGCACTTTCTACCATATTTACTGCCTCATTGTCAAGTGCTATCAATTCGCCAATTAAGCGATGCTATTTTTTAGCCTTGGGATTATTAATATCCCATTGTTTAGGTATTTCAGTACATTCTTCAATACTCAATTGTCTTTTTGATGTCTTAGGTTTATTTGCACCCATATTTTTATCCGTAAATACTTACTCCTTATGAAGCATAGGCTGCAACTTAGGTATTCTTCGTTGTGTTTATTTCTCAGATGGTTTACCATTCCTGATGTAGTTGCTTTCTTGCCAACTCCACCTCGAGAAATTTTTGTTTCGCACAATTTACATCCGACAGTCTTCGTATCATTTTAATCGTCCTCAAAGTATGTCCATATAGGCGACTTCTACGAATCTTCCCAATTCTCCAACTTGTAACTGATAAACTTTGAGGATGATGACGTATCGGCCTTTATTCAACATTTACTCTAAATGCCCTGCTCACAGACTTAAAAACGAGGTATGAGGATGTTGTGACTACGGAAATACTGCACTCTGTTATCGATCCATAAAGTGAAGAATGGCATATCATACTACAAGAAGATTATTGATCGAAGTAATCACTATCGTACTATGTAGGGGGCAGTTCAGAAAGTGGTATCAGCAATGCGGTCTTAAGAAGGTTTTACCAATTGCTTATCGTAAGAAAGCTTTTCCATCTTCACACCTCATTGGATGTTATTCTTAAGAAAAAAAAGTAATGTCATAAATAATCCAACATAGATACTTGAGGCCATACTTCAAGCTTGTTAAAACAGGCACGCAGTGGTGGGAGGTAACTGCTTTAACAGGCGGGCGAGAGACAAGCACAGCAATACACATTTTGCCTCACTCCGGCCGAATACTTTTGCCGAATATTCGGCTATTCGGCCAGGAAGTCTGCCGAATATTCGGGTATTCGGCGTATGGCCGAATATACTATTCGTTGCAAGTCTAGTTTAATATAATCAACGATATGCTCAATTTATGTAGTGTTAATTACATTTCTTGAAGTAAACTAATATTGAACTGTAGTACATAAACATTGAAAAGAAGGAGAGTTTACAAAAATTTAATCAAATAGTCACACCAAGGTTATGATACTCGATTCCAAAAGGTTTTCTATTTCAAACTAAACAAATTAACATCTCTGTATCCATTTCACTCCTACGACTACGCAGAAAAAACAAACAGACTTGTTTCCAGATTCTGTTCGTGCATAAACACACTATGAACGTAGTAATCTGTTTTGCAGAGTTTATTTAACTCAGTCGGAAACGAACGAGTATCCACGACCAGAAACTCATCAGCGTACGCTGTCTTATTCCTCCGTGTTAATAAGGGAAGCAGCTTACACGCACGAAGACCATGGGCGCCGGGAGGGGGGTGCTATTAAAGAAATACACAAAAAAAATAAGAAAGAAAATTTTATTATTAAATTCACTGTTTGAAGAATAATTTAATTCGCCTAGGTTGTTGTCCGAATCCAACACCTTGTCAATAAATTCAGTGACCTTAGTTAATAAATGTTATATATAATGTATAAAAAACAGATGCACCTCCCTTAAATTAATCCTGCCGGCGCCCATGACGAAGACCTAATCATAGATGCGGACAAAACTCCTGAAATTTGGGAGAGAAAAGAAAAACCATGTTTTCTAAGCACAATGAGCCTAATGTAGCAGCCATATATATTTCAGTGCTTAGAATACATATTTATATATCACAGCTACATTAGGCTCATTTGATTTTTTGTTGATTCCTGTAGATCAATTAAATCCTTTTCCCCCTCGTCAGATCTCTAATGCTTCGATATAATCCACTATGTCTTCCTATCTTCACCTAAATCTCTTAATCTCAGCATAATTTATCTTCTTCATATATTCGTTGTCTTCTCCTACGGTTTTATTCTTCGATTCTTCTCCTAGTAACAAATTAGTCTATCACGCATATCTTGAATTCTAAAGCAGCATCTTGTATCATCTTCTTGATTATTCCACAAACTCATACACTCCTTCTATTATTGCCAAGTGGTTTTAGTTTTAGATATAGATCTTCATACACATTAAATGACTTATTAGAATCTTTAGATCATTTCATTATTAAATTACGTGTTGTCTTCATCCAGTCATTGAAGCCTTCTTACTATCGAAAAGGTGCAGAAACTATAACCATGGACTATACTAACCAAACTATACGTTTCTCTTTAGTTAATCCTCTCATATTTAACTTTTTACAAATTTTAAAAGTATGTAGTGTTGTTTGATTTGCTTAGTGAGATGTAACTCACTTCGAACTACTTTGTATCAGTATAACTGATTTCGAGTCAGATCTTGTCATAGTTCAATTTCAGTGCCCTGAGTATCTTCGGAGAAGAAGTCTGGCATGAAGTGTGTGTGGTTAACGCTCGGGCCTACAGTTCTGGTGGATGCAGGACCGTCTATTCAGATTTTGTTTTTTCATGGTTTTCCGATGTTACTTCAAGCGTATGTCATAAGAACCCTTGAAAAAGCCATGGCTTAATTCCTTGTAACGTTGGTATTTTGATCATTAACAATTAAACGCTTTCTATTGTTGAGTAAAATGTGAGACTGTTGTAGAACACACGTAATATTATCTCTGGCAACGCTTCATTAAGTAAATAACAGCGAGGAAAAAGCAGACTAGCGAGACTAACCACAATGCAGTAATACCAACTGTGCTGGAGAGATATACGACTAAAGAAAAAAACTGACTCAACATCTAGTAACAACAGAAAAAATTCCCGTTGTACAATTCAAATGCAGACAAAATACAGCGGATTCCTCGCTTTGCAGAGTTCACATAGGGGAAGGAAACAGGCAAGTGTTTCACAGAGGTCGTTTCTCCTTGCCAAACCAGATACGTGCAACATAATTTAACCAGCACATTATTGAATCCGTATAGTAGCACTAATACACATTTTCATTTGTTAATAATCATAGATGGCTCAATCAACTGAAGTTATATTTAGCGGCCATAAGACTAGATTGTAGCATAACCCTCAGCTAGCACCTAATTTTTGGGCACAGTAAATGCTTTGTGTTACAGTGTATAGCTAAGTGTTTGTTATTGTCGCACGCTGAGTGTTGCGTATGTGAAAATGTTATTTGTATAAGTTGTATAAGCTTTTAATTAAAAAAAATATATATATTTTATTATCCGATTCTCAAAATTGACTAGCTAATGGTATACATAACTTTTTTCCCCTAAAGAACTGACTGCTCAAGAAACAACAAACAATTATTTTTTTTATGAAAGTCGTAAAGTCTTTTTCGATTGTTAAATTTTTTTCTGTAACGTTTAGGAGACTACATATCACTTTAATTTCTTTAAAATAAGTAAATAAATTCGGATCCATAATTTCGTAAAGGTAGGAAATAGATTTTTCATAGTTTCTCGTTAAAAACTCTTTAAAATCAGGGAACAGAAGATAATACATACAGTACATTTTCAAAGTAGGCGGATGGAATTCAACAACCAAGAAAATTATATATATATAAAATTCCGTCAGCTTCCCAAACGTACTTTTATTCCTTATTTCTTTACGCCTCGTCGATGTCGAGGTCTTTAGAGTCGGGATGAGACTGGATACCAGGAACATGAAGGAATTCGGCCATGGCCATTTGAAGGAAGCATCCCGGAATTCGCTTGGAGTGATTTGGGGAAACCATGAAAAACCCAAATCTGGATGCCCGCGTGGGGATTCAAACCCTCGTCCTCTCGAATTCGAGGCCAGAACGTTAACCAGTCACCGGCCATGCTCGGTGTGTTGGTTTTCGAATCTTTGTGTGACAATGAATAATCTAACATATGTGAATGTGGACTTTCGACGGGTATATTATTCTTGCATTGCTAAATACCATGTTTACTATAGCTAACATGATACTAACAGTTTACTTTCTCGCTACGAAGCCGTTGCAAATGTATCGGTCACATAATCCACTCTGCGCTTTTGTGTTTTGCTCCTAAATCGTATTTATGATATTGTTTAAAAGCCTTTATAAGTGCAGTATTACAAAGCTTGCTGTTTGTATCCAATAATTTTAAGTATTTTTGGTTTGTATAAACGAAATACATGTAAGGAACTAATTTTTGTCTTACCGACGCACTGGATGTATTATTGAAAAAGCTATATTATCAGTAAGAAATAAACATTTACCTCCCTATAATTAACATAAATCCATAATCATCAAAAATGTGTCAAATCAATGCAAAAATGTATTCAGGCTGTAATCTATCCGCAAAGGAAACATTGGAAACAAAGACATAATACGGATCTCATTATCCTATTAGGTGACTAAAATGATTGCCCATTAGTGGTTTGAAATTAAAGTCGTCCTCCCTGTGAGCTCCAAAGAGACGCTCGGTGGTATTAATTACTCGTCAGACTAACTTCTGCTAATGTACTGGCTAGAAGTTGCGCTCGACGATTCTGCGCTTTGCTTTTGAGTGCTATTCACTTTGTTGCCTCGGAATTTCTCTTCTCTTCTCTGAACGTTCGGATTTTCTGAGTGATTTAAACTGGGAAAACTTGTGGCTTGTTTGTAGTTTAATTACTGTCTCCTTTTAATTTAAGAGCCGTTCTCGAGATTCCTTTCGTGAACAAGATTAACATTAATTGTTCATTTAATATCAAATAAAAGCTGAGATTTTAGATTATTTGTATTTTAAACACCGTCTAACATTTATTCATTTAACTAGGAACAAAATATGCAATTGAACACAGTTACACGAAATGTACACAGTCATTCGAAATTAAACACTGCAGTTAGATGGATATCAAAGCGTACATACAATTAAGCATGAAACATAATTTTTACCAATAAGATTTTTTTTTTTTTTTTTTTTTTTTTTAACAGTTTAACGTCCCTTTTTAACAACGTGGTCTTTAGAGACGGGAAAGGATGGGGGCAAGGAATGGGAAGGAATTCGGCCATGGCCTTTTGAAGGAAGCATCCCGGCATTCGCCTGGAGTGATTTGGGGAAACCATGGAAAACCCAAATCTGGATGCCCGGACGGGGATTCGAACCGCCGTCCTCCCGAATGCGAGGCCAGAACGCTATCCGTTACACCACCACGCTCGGTTTACCAATAAGAGAAAAACTACCGGCGTGAAATGTGTTCTTTAAAGCAGTTATATTTTAACAGATTCAGAGAAAGGTAAATGCATTGTTTTCCCTATTTGGTCAAGCTCAATAATGTTTAACATTTCAACAAAAAAAAAGTTTTTAGTCTTCCCATATTTCTCTGTAGGGGTCTTCGGGTCAAAATCACGTAAAACACAAAGCAGCGAAATTGTTTATGATTAATTTACCGTGTTATAGGCGCCTTATTGTGTGACTAGTTAATTTAATTCATATTATCTCCCATAATCCACTTAGTTGAGATAACATCAAAAACACTGTATTCTTTGTGTTAGTACAACTTTAATTACAACTCCTCGTATTCAATAGACCGGAGTTTTACAGTGGCGAACCGATCACATGGTGTCCTTTCGATTCGCATAGAGTAGGTCTGTTTCTGACGCGTTCCTCTAGCCTTCAAAGACGCGGTCCTGAACTACACGTTTGGAAAGGAACATCCAATGCAAGATTTTAACAGTTCGGTCTTGGCGATGGTTGGATTGTAAATGCAAAAAAATAACAACATTAGAAACAGTTCCCTTTGCGCCCTCTCGCTATTCGCTGAAACTCTTTCACTCATCCTCGCGCACCCTCGGTTTTTTTTTTTTTTTTTTTTTTTTTTTTTTTTTTTTTTTTTTTTTTTTTTTTTTTTTTTTATTGGACAACATTTTGTCTGTCCTGCCTGCAAAATTGCCTGGCACGGTGTTAGGGTTCTTCGGTGGTTTAATTACTGATTAATTATTTAAAAAGTCCACCAAACAGGTTATGTTTGAAGATGCTGGTTTATTTTGATCCAAACAAGTCAGCGATATTCACAAGTATAGTTACAATACAGAGATGCACAGTCGCAAAGAAACTCTCTGTGAACTCAACTGAATGATTGAAACTCTCTGTCAACTAAACTGACTTACTAACTGAATGCAAAACTAACTTCTCTGTCCAGGCGATCTGTTTATATAGTCTTTATCGAAATTACGAGAATTCTTCAAAGGCATCCGCCCGATATTTCTCGATAACTAACAATCACTCAAACAATCTAACATATTAAAAACAATCGGAATTAATACAAAATTAATTAACAACATTACAAAATGATCAGAAATGGTAATTATAGATACTTAAATACAAAATTATTAACAGAAATCCTTTCAAACGGTCGAAAATTGTCCTGTAGACACCGTAACTTACATTAATACATATAATTACAAACATTTAAGAAATTCTCTTGCATCATTTGGTTCTTAAACATATTAAATGGACTTTAAATAATTTTCTTACCTAAAACAAAGTCTATATACACTGATTTACAAGAAATCACAAAACAAACATATCAAATCACTTTCAAGCAAACTTTAGCTCACTACAAATACTTGATACAGTACAATGCTATTCAAAATTCAGGTATAAGGGCTGTTACAACGGGTCGTTGGATTTGGTGTCCGTGAATGGTGTATAATATATAATTCGCGACCCCATCATGTATACGCGAAATACATCCGCACCCGCAGTAGGTCTGCCACTTGCTTTCCTTGCTCCTGTTAGAGCAATGGCCTATCTCTCACACATCCAGTGCTCCACTAGCCGAATTACATTGTTCCGGTATTACACAACTACAGATTTTTTTTTTGGCATTTGGCTACTGGGCCATACAGCCAGCTCAATGTGATTTGTTGCTGTCAAGTATTGACACAAGGACACTACAACACGGACAAGACATTCACAGACACAACACTAAACACCCATGCCCTCGGCCGGACTCGAACCGGCGACCTTCGGCAACTACAGTTCAGGGCGTATTGATTTGTCTTTACTAACAGAGCTGAAAGGAAATATTAAAATGTGGCGGAGTTTTACTTAGTGCCGTTAGGAAATATATGTATATGTATATATTTACTCCATACCTTATAAATAAATTACAGTACCCTTAGGGGGCATCCATAAATTACGTGAGGTCAAATGGGGGAGGGGGGGGTCCGGCAAAATCTCACCAAATCTCACCCAAGGGGGGGGGGGTCTACAGAAATCTCACGTAAGATTTTGGTAAATTTTTTTTCGGATAGTAGAGCTAAAAAAAAAAGTCTACAAATTGCGCGAAAAGCGATTTTACGGAGAAATTTTGTCAAAAAAACGAATTTTGAAGGGTGAGACCTAAAAAAAAGTCTCAAAAAGTTTCAAGGGTTATATCTGGGGGGAGGAAGGGTTCTCACGGACCAGATCTCACCAGAGGGGGGGGGGGGGGTCCGGAGAAATCTCACGAAATCTCACCAAGGGAGGGGGGGGGGTCCGGAAATCTGGAAAAACACCTCACGTAATTTATGGATGCCCCCTTACAGAATGATTCAGCTTGTGTATCCGCCACAGCCCCCTGACTTCTTCTGAACCAGGTAACTCATAAATCTGTAATCAGCTTTTTATAACTTTCGTAGCTCATAAGGTAAAAAAATGGGTGTGTGAAATTAATTATAGGGGTACCGTGGTTTAGGTAGTAGTTAACCAGTCGAATGTCAGCAGGTTTTGATTTTTTCTTATATTCAACAATTTTTGAAAATTGTTAACAAAAACTATAAAAGATTTTATTTCCGAAACTAATGATCTGAAAATTCTTTTAAAATTTGTCGTCATAAATGGCTCCTAAAGACCACAAAAACCTATAGCAACATTGTTGCAGTTTATGATTTTCGTAAAATAACTAAATTAATTATTTAATAGATTTGATAATTCGGCAGAGTACTTTATCCACAATGTATATATAAGTGTGTGTGTAATTTATAGAGACTTTCGTAGAAGTTAAAATATTTTTTTGAAAATAATATAAGGTGTCCCGTGATTGGCAAAATATTTATAAATTTTCTAAGAATAATATTTTTTATGACTGGTTTAACAAATAATTTCATAAAACGAATAATAAACTTGATTTTTTTAAAGCATTTTTCAAGGAATTTCATTTGATGGATAAATTTTTAATCAATCGTAACAGTAACTCGCATTTGATAGAAATTTTTTGTTTTATTTCGTACCCCGTTGTGTACTACAGTAGGAAGATGATTGTGGACTATGAAGAGGAAGCAATAGTTCACGGCCTTTATGAACGACTCATTTCGGCTTCATTTCGGGAAACAACAGAAAACCGATATCCGGAGTGGAACTCTGAGCCCAAACGTTAAGCCTCGTCTACCTGGCTACCAGCGGGAATTTCCTGAGTAGTCGTGATGACACCACAGACCTTCAGTTTTCAGAAGAAATTCTTGGCTTTGTATTATTTGAACCCCAGTCATCAAATCGAATATTACTTTGGAAGAAGAAAGAATTGGAGAACCAGGTTGTGAGCAGATATCGCGGCACGACGAGTAAATAATGGCGACTGTGCCATCGGGGACCATGCCGGGGCCATTATACGAGTATCAGGGCATTCGGATTGCGTCAGGAACCTGATGGCTGTTTGAAGCGCACAGGTCTCCGGGTGTTAAAGCGAAATTGATTTGGCTGCCACATTACGTTGCGTCAACTTTGGGAAAAAAAAGAGTACTCTATGGCGTATTGACAGAGTATGTTTTCTTTAGTTCAGTTGGAGATAAGTGAATTTGTTATATAATTAGATGATTTTTGTACTAATTTGAATGATTATTTGGGCGCCGGAGGTCAAGAAAGAGTAGAACACGTGTGAATTACAGTAAACATAAAATTCAGGAGACAAACGGTCAAATGGAAGGATGAAGGATTTAGGGACAGTTAATGAAAGGTTGGCAGAAAAACCTCCTTTTACGCCACTTGCAATTGAAAAATAGATAGCCAAGACCATGTCGGATACGCATACAATGGTGTTCCGAGCCTCTGTATTATGACGATGTTGATAACCAGTTCAAGGATTCAACGAACACACAACACTACATTGGAAATACCTAAGGTCGTTGTAATACTTTAACAATATTCAATAATATTTGTTAAGAAGCAAGTATCAGATTCATAGAAACAAAGATACTCGTAATTATACCATACAAAAATCAACATGCTGTGAAGATAAAATGTTTCATTACAAAGGATTTCAGTTTTATGAGTACACTGTCAGCCTACATAATTATTGTCTTACCTCAGTTTATCGAAAAATAAAATAATTGAGTTACTACAAAAAAAAAAAAAAAAATTATGTGGTAATCTATAAGAGTTTCCCCATGTATCTTACCAAAAATAATATTCTTTCTAAGTCCTTATTGAGTATTTTTTCTTGATTTTTTCATGTATCATACACATGATTTGAAAATTAGGATGCGGGTGACACAGGAACACATTTTTAACAAATATGGGAGCTCATGTCTGAGCATATACACATTTAAATAAAACTGTCACAAAACAACATTAAATTATTCAATTCCTATTGAACCACCCTTGATGGGGACACGGAACATAATTTCAGATTTTCTGATTGTTTGTGCACGAACATCTTCTTGTAAAATTTCATCCTAAATGATGTAAAGTTGGTGGAATTCCGATATTGTATGTAAAATCTAAAAATTTCTCTATATATCTTATCTAAAACAATTTTCGATAATAACTGTAATTAGGTGAAATCATTTTTTCGTATTTTTTAGTTATATGATTGGAAAATCAGACTGGAACCATTTCTCTATAGTTACATGACTAAAAACGACCTTACTTACTTACAGAGCCCATACATCCCATTGAGAAGACAAGAGGCATTTAACACAGACATCTGGCAAGCATTCTGATGTCTAATGATTGCATTACTATCTGATTACTTTCTTCCAAGGTAACAGAAGGTGAAAATTTTTTCCACTATGCTGGTTCGAAGCTGTTGCGTAGTAATAAAAGATAGGTTTGCTTACAACTCCAAATTAAAGATTTGAGTTGTTACTATCTTGTACGAGTATCTGTCGGGGTTAGCAGTAGTGAAGGAAAGTCTGAACTACACACCTACGAGTATTTATTCAAAAATGAATTACAGTTCCTCATTGCAATGTGTTGTAGGGCCATGTAGGAATTCAGACGTCTGAGGAAAGTTGATTTCGAACTAGCTAAGGTTTGAAACCTTGGATATTAGTTATATGGTTTTATTAAATATCAAGTTCATATTCCACCTTTACCAGCAAAAAAAAAAAAAAAAAATCTCAGAACATAAACCTACGGCACAGTTGTAGAAGTGACACTCAATTTGCTGCACGAAATTAATTTTCGACAGGGTGTAGACCGTCTAACCAGTGGCTATCGTAGAAACCTAATGACAGTCTTTTCTTAAATTGACTTAAGTATATTTTTTCATTCCGATAGTAGGAACCATTACAAAATTCGTTTTATTGAGTGCGGAAAACCGGCTAAAAACTGCAGTCACTACCTTCGGTTTACAAAGCGTGAGTTGGCTTTTACTTCACAGGCTCCAAGCTTTAACTCACTCCGTGTAATAATTTGGAGCATTGATCTTGCAGATACGCGTCTGCAGATGCTTCGTGGCCACAGCTCAACCCCTCTGCTTGTGGTTCATTTGCTTTGTCGTGATTTTATCTTCCTCTCAAACAGGCATTCATCACCGCGCAGTGTTAGTGAAAGGAAATTAAATTTGTATTTACATTCCAGCGGCTCCTACGTAATATCTGCGAGCGCGCGTGTTATGTTAGCAAACAGAATCAAGGCTCATCAATCACTATGTCCGTACGCGTTGTCGGCCGCAGAAAGGACGCGATATTAGTACATTAGTCATAGTTCAGCAATACAGGTATCTTTCTCACGTTTTAACAGCCATATGAATTTTCTTTGGAGTTTATTGTTTACTACAGTAACTACAGTTGGTTACCGATTTGAGCAATTCTGCATTTTTCATAACCACCTTATTGTATCCTGAGTGAAACAGTACGGTGTACAAACTGCTTCCTCAATAATCTCATGACGTGCATAATATTTCTCTTCTTCTCCAATCCTTTTTCTTCGACCGTACACTGTTTTTGCTTAGGGCTTAATAGATCGTCGACAAGGAAAGGGAAGGAAGAAGGCCATCACTTAGATGCTGGAACCGTGCAGACATTCGCCTTCAGTCATATCGTAATGCCACCAAAACGAAAGTCAGGATGGCCGTAATGCGAACCGACCTCGCGTCCGAGTGAACACGAGTGCCAAATGTTACCACTCACCTACCAGATTCTCAATAAACAAACTAAACTGTGGCGTATGCCTTAGTATCTGGCTTACGATCTTACACATTTTTTGAAAGTTGATTCAGTAACATTTATTCACTCTTAACATCTGATGCCATTCATTACCTAGTACATTTTTCTGTACCGTTCAACAGCAGACACTATTCAAACACTCTGACATTCCTCGAGAAGGCTCTTTTTGAATATGCCAGTATTCTTTAGTCTACAGTTATTTTTTATTGATTTCGTCTCTAATGCCAGAAATCCAGCTGAGCGATAGCAATAGGACCCCATTTCTCGCTGGTTACAGAACCCTACCAAAAGATATTACGAATTGTATGGCCGGTAGAAAGAATGAATCTTTCATATAGCGTAGGAAAATGAATTCTACATTTTTTTATGCATCTGCTATCATAAACAGTCCTGTATGGTCGGATAACTGAATTAAAGAATAAGTTGAAATCTTTGTATATTTTTGGAGAATTAGCCGTGTACGTACTGCAACCTCATCAGTATTCGTATCGTCACGAGAACGTATTTTTGTGTTCGGTATTCGATTTTTAGTCAGAAATCAGGAGATTCCTTTAAGCTAAAGTAATTGCGAATACTCCGATAGTGGATAGAGTAGATGAGGATTAATGATTGTTTGTATCCCAGCCGCGGGGACGAGGAATGTTGCGGGGATATTGGAGTGGCACGGCTAAGTGGGATGGGGCAGGGGTTGGAAGGTTTGAGTTGGCGGCGCAGGAAATTGCGAACAATGTGGCTTCATTTGGGAGCTGGCCGGACGCAGCCCGACTGCCGAGTCGACCCTGCTAAGCCCGCCAGCTCAGACGACCAAAATACATGGTGCTCACATACATTCTTAGTTCACACAACTACTTCACGTCTCGAGGGAACTTACCAAACTTAATAATATGGATATTTAATATAGTATCTAGTAAGTTAAAGAACATAGTTGAGAGACATAATACTTCCATACTTACCTGAAAGTAGAACGTCTTTGAGCAAAATTTATATACTGAATATGATTATTCGATAAAAATACTAAAAAATATAAAATATGTCAATTGTCAATTACTCTCGTTCGCTGAGAGTTCCGTGTACAGATTCTCTACTGAACTGAATAAAAAGAAGGTCTAAAATCTATTTACAAAAAATGATAATTAATAATGATATTTAAATGCAGTGATTTATTACTCGTGGGCGAAATTGGCTTTTTAACGTTATAAATAAATTAAACACAAAAATAAATTCACTTGAAAAAAATGACATTTTTTCTTAGCATTTTCATGATATATTTATTTTCCGACTCATAATTTTTCTGCTGAATGAAATGCACGACCTTTTGTTGATATATCCATTTTTTATATACTCATCTAGTTGTTGTACGAAAAACCATATTTCTTTGTATAAAATCTCATTACAGATCCTTGAAATCTTTAAGAAGTAAATCATACAAAAATTTTCGAAATTACTGATACAAAATTTCTGACATAAAGAAGAATGTTTGGCTGTCGTCAAAATTAATTTCATACACACAGAGATTTTCTAAAGAAGATGTTTCCTTCAATCCCAATATAACCACGTACAATTTACGTAGTCATGAGTTTCCTAAATTTTGTGTTGTAATTATTAATTTTAGGGCTTATTGCTCAACAAAGTCGAGAAGAAACTATTTGAAGGGAAGAGGAAGGAAATGAGTCATGGTCACTATTAAGGAACCATACTGAACCATGAAAACCAAAATGTGGATGACCGGATCAGTGATTGAAGCCGTTTCCTTCCGAATGAACAATAAAGGCCCGCCCAGAAAATTAATTGAAAATACCCATCAAAATGTCACCTAACGATGAGAATGAAGTTTCAGTATAAAATCTGTTGTCCAAATATATTTATTTGATTTGTCGTGAGCACAAACCTGGAACACCAAGTACATGGAATAAATGGTATTTATGGGTCTGCATCTACGGCTGTGGAGATGAAAATAGGTTACATTCCACCACCATGAATATGCTGGCCATCTTGACAACGGCGTTCATCTTGGCGAATGTTGGCATATTTGACGACGTTGTTTTAAGAGACAAATCCTCAAGTGAAATTACAATAATACACATTTACAGAAATCTGAACCATGATGAATTTGGGAATGGTTCGGAAGTCTGGTGACAAGTGAGTCCGAACAACTGCGGAAACATTTGAGGAAGATGGCGGATTCACGTATTAATTGCTCTGAATAATAACTATATTTTTTGCAGAAACGAAAATGAAAGTAATGAGTACAAGCCGTTCACAAAACTCTTTACTGGCGTAACTATACCCGTATTCAGAAGATAAAATGCACGAATTATCTTGGAGCAACAACTATCATGATGGTCGACACAGCAGCGTAACTAATGTGGATTCAATCTACTGAAGGTATTTGGTCAACGTGTAATCATATAATTTTCTGCTTTTTCGTCTACTCTGGCATGTTACATTGAATAACACCTCATTCTATGATGTAAATTACATCAAGGCGTTGGTTTGACATTCCGATAATACTACACATGATTCCAAAAACGTCGGGACAAGATGAGATGCTATACGTGACGAAGTATTCACTGGAGCCATCGAGAATTTAGAAAAAAACAAGTTTTTATTTCTTATTTCAGTTACCATAACAAATTGTTATGTTTTTATATTATGAACAAATGAAATGAGAATAATAGTCTAACTGCCATACATTTTTTATTAAATCAATTGTCATCCAATAATCATCAGTATAGTTAGTTTTATTCAATTTCCTATAGTATTTTTTTACGGATTGCGACAATACTATTGCCTAAACCTTAATCTCCTTTCTAAATTTCTGAAGATGCTTATAATACATGTGTGATGGCTCGTCCGTTAATGGCACGAGGTTTTGTTAAACAATATTGCACTTATTAGTATGGTCCGGGGGTTACTCTTCTGAAGGTTTGAAGACACTATATTTTTTTTAGATTCCTGCTAGTAGTTTGGATACCAGTTAAAGAATTTAAAGAACTTTTATTTCCAAATGCAAGACATAAGGCAAGTTCAATTGAAACTAAAGCACAAACAACTTGTAGCACGACGAACAGTCAGATTTTGACATCAAATTTACTGGTTTAAAGAAATATAGGCTGAGCTGCATGGCAAATGATTTAAAATGATGGAATATACATATTGCATAATTATGTAACATGATTGCTACCGAATACAATTTTAAAATTGAAAGGCCATTCACACACCATACAAGATATAGGTATGTAACCCATTCTCATAAATTTCTCATCTTTGTTTTGCCAATTCACTGTTTGTTGCTATTATTTAACCGTACGTTCTTTACATGCTTTACACATGACACCATCGTGACCAGGCAGAACGATTCTGGTCTATAACTATCGACTGAGTGGGATAAACTTACAACACCAACGAGCAGTCGTTGGTTGAATGAAGCAAAGTTACCTTGCGTGATTGTGACATGGAAACAAACCACGAGCAATAAAATACAAGATTTTTCTGCTAATACCGAGGATGTAAAAATGTAGTGAATCGATCGTAATATAACTTTGTTATTGTTCCTGATTTCCGTAATTAATTTTTATTGAATAATCTCATAGTTTTGTAAATATCAGAATGATATCAAACTCTGAAAAGAAATAAGATGATTGTTGGAGATAACAAACTAATAAAGGAAAGTAAACAGGAATTATTTCCTGAATATCAGTAACTTAAGAGAAAAACAAAAAAAAATTTAAAAAATAAATCGGTAATAGTATTGAACAAAAGGATGGTGAAACTGCCACACTAAAAGCCAATGTTGATACAACTGTTGAAAATGAATAAATGCTCAATCTCGTAAAGCAATACAGTGAAATGAAGTGTTCTGTCGGACAAAATAAAATATCATATTTAACTGATGGATACTATTTAACATGTAATGCAACACTTACTTTTTTCCTTTCAGTATGGCCTTATACCTCATGACGTCATTAGAAAAGAAGATAGCAATTTTAAAGAACCATTCTGTCATATGCCTGGAGTGATTTCGGAAAACCAAGAAGCAACGGAAATCTGGTTTGCCGGGCAAGGTTCGAACCCTCTTCCTCCCGAAAATCTGCCCCGAGCGTCAGCACTCATCCACCGGGATTATACTAAACAGCCCACCTCATACTAGCTTCATTTAAGACTATTAATCTGGAGGGATGAATTCACTGCTGTCATCTCTGGGTCTGCAATGTTTCGCCAGTACTAAAGGTGTTAGTTAACAGGTAACCTTAATTATTGTAGTCGGTTATGTAACTTAGTTTCAGCGCGCCGACTCTTTAAGTAAACAGCCAGGTTTTACCTTTTGACATGTAAGTTTAATACAGTGCCCGAGAAAAAATAATTTGTAGTTATATAATAATTTTGGAATGAAAGTTCTTTTGGCTCATTGGATAGAGGTGATTCCATTTGGCAGGATAGCAGTTATGCGTGACAGAAATCGCGTCAATGGGCGATCAGCGATGTTACATAACTATGGTGCTTATTATACAGGTCATATGACGTATTCAGTGTAATACGACAATGATATCACGACACGGTAGATGTGAAAACTATTTTAGTAGTAGTAAATATTGGAAGAGATTACTGGATTAGGAAAAATTTAAAATTTCGAATAGGATTCCATAATACTAAACACGTGATTTATTTTGCAAAATTTCAAGGTACATAGTCCTTACTAGAAATTATCTTCTGTTTGTAAATATGGTCATAGAGTATAGTATTAACCTTGGAAATTTAGTTGATACGTCAAAGAAATCGATAGTGATGGTCTGGAGTATCTTTGGTAGAAAAATTAAGTGAAGATATGAAAAGGAATGATTTGATGCAAGCACGAACATGCGAATATGTCTAAGAAAGAGGAGGCTTTAAGAACAGAAGCTAAAATGCAATTGTATCTACCCTTTTAGTTGAAAAGTTTGTGAACAATTGTTAATGAAATGTATACTGGCTGAGAGCACAAGACAAAGAACTGGTATGTGACCTCTTAATTATGTGCGTCAGTAGGAAATGATGTTTCAATAAATGCACTAATTGTATATTGTATAGTTGATGTAAGATTCAAATATTGTATGTTTAATGATTCAAGGAAAGTGGAATGAATTTTTCGATAATGTTTATAAGTAAATCCTACCGTAAGAAATATTGCCTTTATTCAGACGAAGACAATCTCTTACTTGTTGTATCACGCCACAAGTGGACATGTAATGCGGATAAAAACCGTAAGGTAACTCTCATGATACTAATTCGTTGTTAAACTAGAAATCCAGAATGGAAGGCAACTTGAATCTCTCTTAACAGGTATATAAGACCTCACTAATTTAGTTTTAGCACAATTAAATGCGTATTTCGACAAGCAAGCCATCGAGATTTGGGAGTCTGTAGAGGAAGTTGTGTTAATGCCAGGAACGCCGCAGCGCCTACAGGCAGGCAGTCCCGCGGGACGCGGTGGATTTACTGTTTCAATTTGATGCCGCCCGGCTTGGCGGGTGTAGGCGCCTCGCCCCACTGTGGAGAGCGGTGAAGCTGGGAATTGGCGACACTCCATAGCCTGCTGCCTCGTCCGTAATGCTGTGCCAAGAGGTACCCTTCCCACCTCACTCAATCACCGACCCCATTTTCACGCAAAATGCTACATTCAACTTTATCTCTTTCCTGCTTCTACCTTCCTGCTAAACGACACTTGACATTCAAGCAATGCAATGAACTGAATCAGCATCCCTGAACTGTTACAAGATACTGTCTACTTCTGAATTAAGAGAGTAGTTCTACACGAGTAATGTTTCACTTTCTAAAATACTCTGCGCTAAGTTACTGCCCGTTGGAGAAATTTTTATTCAAGATAAATTTATTTTTCTTCTTTTGATAAAAGAACGAGAAGTAATTCACTTACGTTATGTAACAACTAACGCTATTCTGACGGCTTCTATGTGTCCTTGTTTCTGTAAAATTACCTTATGAGTGTTTAACACCTTGCCGAACACATTAGAAAAGTAGTAGATTGACGGTGACAAGGGAATGTAACAGGGAAACGAGAGAAGTGAAGCACCTATTGTTGTTCTGGATCTTACTTTAGTGCCGGACACATGTTGTGGGAAGCAAATATGTGAGTAGGAAGAGATTGAGAGGAGGTCAGGTAGATTTGCTTGTGTACACATTTACTGATATGACGTGTTGAGAGTAATTGATGAGTGGGAGCATGGGAAGACATATGTAGGAGGCATATATTGGTAGTGAAGGATGGATGAATATTGGAAGAAGAACTGAGTGTAGTATGTGGAAGGTAAGAAACTACCATTACTAAAAAAATAGCACTTTTAGATATAAGGGAAGTGTAAATGCAGTGAAAGACTGGAATAGGTTATTGACAGATAGGCAAACATTGAACACTGAATGAATTTGAATAGAAAATTTGTGCACTGAAATAATTGGTAATTAGGGAAATTTCCATCAGCGTTTAAGTTCCATCAGAATTAATAAGTAATGATCTAAACGTCGATCTATTTCTCCGGGAGAACTTTTTTTTTACTTATGACTTTACGCCTCGTCGACGTCGAGGTCATTAGAGGCGAGATGGGACTGGGGACAAGGAACAGGAAGGAATTCGGCCATGGCTTTTTGAAGGAAGCATCCCGGCATTTGGGGAAACCATGAAAAACCCAAATCTTGATTATCGGACGCAGTTTGTAAGCAGAATTCTCATATTTCTAAAGGTATATTGTGCAGCATTTATTCTAAGAAGGTGTATTAGAAGTTTTTCCATAGGGCTAAGTGCAATACATTTAAAATAAATCTCGTTCATTACTGAATAAAGTTCATGGATTTATTACATCAAAAAAAACTTATAAAAAAATCTAGTTTGCATTATATAATTCGAAATAACTTGTTATAACCGATAACAGTTCAATACTTAAAATTCAGATTCAAATTAGCATCATCTATGTAGCTGAACATATTCAGCAGTACAGGAAAAAGTGGTTGCAACTTGTGAAAATGTTCTGCAAACTCGGAATACCAAGACAAGTCCTACATTACATCGCCAGAGGAAAAGGAATGCCTGAAAGATAAAATAAAAGATGGAGGGACTGGAAATGAAGATGATGAGGATGAAGTAACATGCAAATTTTTGAGCCAGCCTCGACCTCTCTGTAGACCACTATTATAAGGATTTCTACAACTCCTGCCATTTCTTGCGCGTTTTGAGAAGGCACTGCTCTGTATTTACATTTTGAACTTTGAAGTTCCTGTCTGAGATACACTCAGCAATAATGCACCCTAGCTGTATATTTAGTGGCAGACAGAATAGTGAATCATAACAGGATGATAGAGGAATTTCAGATCTCTTCCTCCATATCGGGATGGATGAATGTTTAATGTTTGAACCTAGCATAAGAAGGACGCGTGTGCGAATCCCTCTGCAAACAAGTATATTTTGGTTTTCCGTGGTGTCCCGAAATTTTTCAGGTGACTGCGTGATGATTCTCTCAAAACGTCATGACCAAATTCCTTCCGGTTCTTCGCGACCAATCCTCTCCCAGCGTGAATGGCCTCGACTAGTCACAAAGCCATTGATCGTAAAGCAAAAACCAGAGTCAAGATAAGAAATCAAATAAACAAGAACATTATGAAAAATGCGGCATTAAAATTACTAAAAAGCAGACTAAAAATTGATTTTTTTGCAATTCGTCTCCTTCGTTGGCATGTTTCCCACTAAATTGTCAGAACACAGTGTTAGTTGCTTAAAACCGCTGACCATTTAGACTATCAAATGACATTTGTATCGTGAAGATCGGATAAAATATTCGTCCAGTGACGATCCGAAGTCAACCACTCACACACTAATCACACCCAGTTTCTTGCCCTACCACATCAGTTAAAGCGCTCATATAAGGTCTCCTTAATACCACTGGATTTCTTTATTTCGATTTTATTGTTACAAGTGTTCGGCGACAAAATATTTATTTTAGATTATTTGTTCTTAGAGGTATTTCTGCTTCATCATACCATACCTATTCGATATTTTATATACTAAATTTATAAGTCTCGACGCTACACGTCGATAGAGAGTGTAATGAGCAGCGTACATCTAGAGAGTCAATTCAGCAAATAAGTTTCTTAGACAACGGGAAACACACGGAAAATACCTATCGACCGCTTCACGAGCGAAAATACAATCACCACTCAGCGGTATAATTTCTTGCTGTAACTCGAAAATCTACAAGGAAACGATGTCGCCAAATTACATTTCCACGCTTGTTGAAAATGGGATGTGTTTCTAGGTGTAATTAACGCTGAAGTAGTTCCGAGCTGTCGGGAACACGTCTGCCACGCAGTTTTGTGCAAATAGACCCAGAACAGGGCGCGGAACGCCTCGAGCCTAGTTAATTATGTCTGCGAGTGAAGGGTGTTACGGGGAGTGTGCACGGAACATACCTGTTCCACGCAGCGTCATTACAGTTACTGTATTTTTAGTCATTTAGTTCATGCACTTATCAGCCCCAACTTACTTAATGAGCAATCACGAAGGTGAGCGGTTCTCTTACGAAAGATACATTTTATAACCTCCTAATTAGATTATTATATAGCAAAACAAATACAAATTATTTCTCTTCACTGCCTACACATTTCCATGCCAATTTTTCAACCAAGTGACCGCGTTTTCAGTTCCGAATTCGCATAGAGTCGAATAATCATCGTCCCTTACACCGACATCCGCACAAGGATTGACTCCCATTACGACTGTGACTGAGGAGAGTCAGATTACATTTTCTTTGTATTGTAACGATACGCTAAGCTCCCCGTTACATATCACCTTTTTATTGTATATAAAGTAAAGGATTAGAATATTTTTCCATTTCTTGGGATGTCCACTGTATGTTCGAAAGATGCGCGTGAAAGGGTGAAAGGCAAGGATTTTACGCTTCAGTGAAGGGCAGTCTGGCTGGCGCCTTTTTGGCAGAATGGTAAGAGGATTAGGCCGTAAACAGAATTCCTTCCTCCCGAAGGAGACATCGGCTCTCGAGGATTGCCGAAACTTAACGTGGCCAAGAGAAGCCACAGAATCACATGACGTCAGATGGTCAGCCAATCACAGGGAACATAGTACTAAGATTCGGGGAATTTTATGTTCTATGTCATCTTCGAGCCACAAGAGGCGGAGTTAGACTTTACCTCCGTGGCGGCAGAAAAGGACGAGGGCAGTTCCTTCCAGTCGGGAGGGCAGCCAAGATCACGTCTATTTCGGAGCCAAGACGAGTCACTGCCGACTTGGGGTCCATGTGTGCTGGGCTGACTTGTGTCCTGGAGACCATCTGAGGCACTTCTAACTTGCGACTTGCCGCGTACTGCTGGCGTAGCCAGTTACGGCGATCGACCAGGTGGTCATCTCCGCCCAGCGCTACCTGCCGTGGAACGGTAATGTGTTTCGACGAAGCCATTCAGCCTGCAACTCACTTTGAAACTGTACCCTTAAGCGCACCTGATATAAAGATCCTTGCTCTGATCTGATAAAACCACTGAGCTAGACTGTGTAACTGTCGAATGACAGGTTAATCATTCGTGGCGTCCCTACCCATTAAAATTCATTAGTTTGCTATCATCATAACTGGTAACATACTTTGCATTAGAATAATTGTGAGATTTTTAAAGTACAACTATACTTGTTTGCTTGCATTTAAAGGGCTCATTGTACGTCTGAACGTTGTTTAGAAAATTGTACAACCTCTTGTTTATTAACGTAATGGTAAATACGCTCAGATTTGTAGATGCCATTGTAAATTTTTTTTATTAAAATGTCTTTTTGTGACCGTTTCAAATCCCAAAATCATCCAATTCTCATTTGAATAATTTACATTTTGATATTCAATTATCGTACCCTGTGTAGCGTAAAATATCAAGAATTAATTAATAATTCTCCCCCTCCCCCCTGGTGATACGCTACAGTATGCAAGAAATACATTACATGCCGGATGAAATTCTGGCAAAACAGGAGATATCGACAAATCGAGCAACACTTCTTCATAAAAATGAGAAACCGATTTTAAAAGTAATTAAGAGATGTACGAAAAAATGTAAATTTTTATTGTTAAATTTACTTTGAGACAGGCTTGGTTTTATCCTTGGTTTTATCCTATGGTTTTCCTGATCTTCTCAGAAGAACTTACACTATTTGCATACTTGAGGTTTAACAAAAGTATCACTGCCAAACTGTGCACGAAATCTGTCCAAAATGTCTTCTGGTTTTATGTTACCATAATCAGCTAATTCAGTCATGGAATAATGCAGCCTCTTAGAGTAATGAGTCCAGATACAACTTCTCCAGGTAAATAACCTCAAGCGATACCCACCAAGCTATTTCCAGTAATCTAGAATATTAAAATAAACTATTTCAAATGCCTGGCATTAGTTAGACTGTATTAATTAATATGAAGTGTATGAACCCCGGCTCAGTATAAGTGTGTGTGCGATTGTAAGGCTGGCTGGCCTGTAGAGTTAGGGCGTGGTTGTCGCATTATAGCTTCGAAGGCAAGATTACGTGAAAAGCGAGCACGCACTGGGAACGACGTTTGTAGAGCACACTGTACGATGGACTAAATTTATAGTAAAATATCAAAGCATTCGTGAGTGAAGACAGGCAGCAAAGATGTTATGAAATGTTGACGCAGGGTAGGTAAATAACTGGAATTCTGATCCATATCACTGTCCGGTCGTCCATATTTAAGAGTTCCATAGTTTTCAGAAATGACTCCCGGCAAATGCCAGGACGGTTTATTTCCCAATTAATGCATCTTGTTCTCTCCCGGCTATAACGATCTTTGCGTCCACTACCCGTAAATCCTGAAGAAAATAAAAACAAAGTGAGAAAGGGAACTTTGTTTGGGAGACGAGGAAACAAATGTTTACGTTTCATGTCGGATCACTAAGCAGGATTTTCTTTCTGTGTTAGCGCTTTACAACTCTTTGTAACATCACAGCCAGGAGAGGCTTAGGGCGAAGAATAGTAAGGAATTCGGCCATAGTATTTTGCAGTAACTATCCCGGCATTCCCCTAGACTGATTTCGGGAAGCGATGAACGACTGGAATCAGAATGGCAGGACCGTGTAAGCAAACAGGAATTTTGCAAATCCACTTCTATTATGAATGTATTGTTTAGTTACTTCTCCTCTGGTGGTTCACATGGCAGATGACGGCTTTCTCCGACTAAGGCAGCTGGCAGAGGCTCTTTTGACAGGATCAAAGGAATTATACAAGACTAAAAAAGACACAAGTCTTAAAAAGGAATTTTCTGGAAATACTGGTATTATTTCGTGATAGTACAGTGTGTTCAGAAAGTCCTGCTACCGTTACACTGAAACATACCACGTAAACTATATAGTTTTTAGCAACATGCTGTACAATTCTCAAAGTGCTCATCGCATAAATTGTAGTTTACGCAAGCCTTACAGCTTCCTGCGTCGGCTGAATTTGCTGTTTCCGTGTTGGACTCAATCGAAGATGACAATGGGTACCTGCAGATGGAGATGTTCTCTGATGAATCCACTTTCTTTCTCTCTGGACAGGTTAACTACCATAAAGATCGCATACGTGGTTCTGAGAGTCCACACATGTTTGTGGTAGCCCCAAAGTCAACGTATGATGTGCTCTTATCAGCAATAGTGTAACTGGCCCATTTTTCTTTCCTGAGAAGACGATTACTGTCGCAATTTACTGCGACATGATTCGTGAGTTGTTGCTCCCTCAGGTGTTGGACCTGCAGCCAACAATAACGCTCCAAAAAGACGGCGCACCTGCTCATTGGTCAAATGACGGACTCAGATATTTTCCTGGTAGATGGATTGGCCGTGATGGAGCAATCGCGTGGCGACCACGTTCCCATGACATCACCCTCTTTAATTTTTTTCTTGTTAGGGTACGAGTTTCTGTTCCAAATCTTGTCGCACTTCTTAGACGGATAATTGCGGCTCTGCAAAAGGTTACCGCTGTTAGCCTACAACGTGTGATTGGAAATGGAATATCGTCTCAACATGCTGGGAGCAATTGAAGGTGCACATATGGAAGTGGGGGTAATGTAAAGATAACTTTGACAAATGAACGACATGTTACAAAACACCGCATGTCTCTATTTCATATAGTTTAGGAAGTATATTTCATTCTGAAGATAGCATGACTTTGTCGACAGCACGTTTTACAGTTATAGAAAATTTTTCCAGACTAGGTGTTGTGGTAGCTTAAATACTTCCAATTTGATTTTGTACACGATGTCTTATTTTTTTAAAATTATTCCAAGGTTACAACAAGATATAAGTTGAATGACATCATTTATACGTACTCTTACGCCAATTTTATTCTGTTTGATACATTCCCCTCTGCCTCACACATCCAAATTGCTATTAATAATAAAGAAGTGCATCACGATAGAAACAATTATTTCAAGGGGAGATAAAAATAAAAAACCCTTATTTTTCAGCAATGTCGTACGGTATTGTAATAATGTTCAAAGAAAGATAGATTCCTGTAGCGCGCGGATTTAGGTTACAAATTACTTTACAAATTTCCGCTACACTGTTAAATGAAATCGGTCTCCATGTATCTTGCTAAAGAAATTTCACTCCAAAAGCCAAAGTGTCAATGAAGTCTCTGCAACTAGTACACTGTGACGTACATAATTTCTTTTGACAAAAAAAAGGGTTCTAGGATGATAAACAGAAATTCAGAAATCAATTGAAGTTAAAATCTGTTAATATAATGTGAAACACGCAAGTTTACTAATCCGAATTGAAGTTAAAGTAAAATGTCACTGCGATCAGGACAATGACAGGAGTTTCCGATTGCGCCCCGTCAGCGTGGCCGCATACTCTCCACGCCCCGCGGATGGTGTATGCCTCTTTGCTGTGTCTTGTTACGCTATTGGTCGGACGTGAGTCGTTCATTATTCAGGCCGACCACGCGTGCCTGAGGATGCTCCTCCACTCCTTGGAGGACTAATCGATAAAACTCACCGCCTTCCACACAGACCTGCTTCCAACGGTCCACTATGTCCCCAAGATCAGAGAAACTTTTCCTTCGATAGTATAAACGAAACTTTGAGGGGAGATTGGATTCAGAAATCACCTGCTTATAGCCACTGCTTTCCTTGCATCGACCAGAAGCCGGCAGGATTCGAGCTTTCGCGCAACATTTAGACCTAACTTTATTCGCACTGATGGAAAATGAAGGAATTAGGTTTTCTAATGAAGAGGAACCTCCTGGTCAAAGTATGATTGTGGTGCAACCAACAAGACAAATAATCATGTTGTCTCAGATCATACACAGGAAAAATTACTGACTTCCTGATAGAACTGACAATTTCACACTGTTCTGCAAAATAATAATAATAATCTTTTTTATTTTTCTAGAGATATTTATTTTGATTCTTATGGAAATTATTGTTTTGTTCTTATATCTACTTTAAGATTTTTTGTATCAGGCACAGTTTTTTTAGTAATGAGGATTATAATTCTTTTAAAAAAATAGTATTTGCTGAAAAACGTTAAACTCAAGTCTTTTCAAAAGTTATTGAAAAAATATTTTAGTCAGCAGATAAACTACTAAATACTTCGACCATTGAACAAAAAAATTTGAAAAATCAGTCAGAAATGTATAATTTCTTACTACTCATAGTCTTGTTTGTTCCTTTCATGGTGAATATTTTTGTAGTCCCGAATAATATCCCCGCAATAATCAGCCAGCACGGATGGCGTGCTTCCTTTTCTCTTCGTATCGCTGTTCCAAAGTCATCGAGTTTCACAGACACGTCGCTGCAACTTTCCAGGAAGTAATCCATATCAGAGTACAGAAAATGCACCTTCAGCCACACATTGCATTCCAATGTTTTGATTGCAACTAACCTCACATTTTCCCGAATATTTCCAGTTTTCCTATAAAATTATTGCTGACATTTTTTATATCTATCAATCCTTGCTTGTTTTTCTTCAGACGTCAGAATTTCTTAAAAATTTGGGTCTCTCTGAATTTGTTCTAATCCGGGAACCAACAAACACAAATCCCTTTACCTTTGTTGGTGTAGGACGATGAAAATTGTTTAAGAGGGCCATAAATCCTCGTATGGTTATATCCATGGCCTAACAAATTGCTTCAGTTGGCCTAATTTGATGTGAAGTGGAGAAAGAACTCCGCTTCACTAGCTACCAGTTTCTTCCGCTGGCAATTTTTTTCTACTAGTTTCCTTTTTCGACGAGGCCATTCATTTTTTGTTATAATGAGAATTTATGTCATGACTATTCCACTCACATATGTGACACCCATATTTGGTGTATACTTGTTGCATACCCAATATTATGGCAATAATTTTAAGGCTGTCACATATTTTCCATTCATTTTCATTGTATTTAATACAAGTGAGCATATATTCCAAAATGCCATGAGTCATATTAGCATAAGCTACTTGGAGGGAAGAAATTACGTCCCAATTGTGGAGCATTACCATCTTTAAACTAATTTTGGATGCGTCTATAAAGAGTGTAATCAGGCTAAAATAAACTCAGTTATTAATCATTATCAATGACTTGTGCATTACAAAATGTATTAGAAGTACATAAAAAGATACCAACATTTATGTATTAAATCAAGTGAAATGCTGTTGATGCAGGAAACTTTCTTTTGTAAATTTCCTTGTTTATAGAAAAAATTATCTGGAAGTTAAAATATACTTTTTCATATAGCTAAAAAAACTGTGCATGATGGATAATTTATGATTTCAGACGTGAATTCCCCATGCAAAAATGACAAAAATGATATAGAAACACCTATTCACATATCAGAAAATTGTTATCATTTTGGGTTTTTTTAAACCGTTTTTTATCATTATAGGCATATGATATTGTTTAATTCACTATCTTTCTTTTTTATTACTGTGATGAATGGACTTTACAAAATCTACCAAACAAAAACACATAGAAATGGTAGTATAAAAAAAATCATTCAGACATGTTGAAACATGGTTAAAGAGTTCTGTTGTTTCTGGTATTGGTGGGATTAAAGAAGCATTAAATATAATAGAGAAGTTCACAGTTCGTGGGATATTCTAGCAACGTCCAGCCTCGTCCTTTTGCCTGGGTTGGCGTCAGCATGGCTGTGCTGCCCCTGGAGATTTGCACACCAAGCCTTTGTGTGAGATCGCATATCTCTGGCCAGTGTTAATGGCATTTCAGTGTGGAATTTTGTAGAATGGATAAAGTACTTTGGCTGAGAATGGAGTTTTATTCCATGAATTCTTGCCATAGGATGCGTTTGGATTAATAAGTGCTAAGATATTGCTCGTGGAATTATGTTATCCAGAACTGAATTGCAAGGTTGAATAGGCGTTAAATATAATAGAGAAGTTCACACTCTTGGAGGAAGAGGATTAGAGTTTCTTGTCAACAAATTAATGAGTTCTGGAGGACAGTTGCATTGAGGGGATTCTAGGATGCACCTAACAGGTTATAAAATCTAGTGTTGTTTTGTGACACTTGTTTTGATAAGAGAAGCAAGACTATTTATTCCTATTGTGAGATCTAGCGTATAATACTGCATTGTATTTCGGGTTATATAAACAATTTAACACAATAGAAGATAACCAGATATTCTTATTTTACCATTGTGCAAGGGAAATTTGAAATTTTATAAAAAAGTTGAATGTTGAAGAATGTTCGCAGAACTACTGGAAAATCTTCGACCGAATTCCCTCAAAGATTTCGTACAGATTCTGATAGAAATTTTCCAGACGGATAAGAATGGAACCTAGATATGAACAAAGTCATCCGGGAATGAAAAAATAACATAACACCGAAACTAATCGGACGACCTAAAAATGAGATTAAAATTTCAGACCTAGCTTTCGTAGACGATCTAGTTGTGCTAACCAATGACGAGACCACGGCAATCAAACAGATAGAAATATTTAAAGAATGCGCTGAAAGAGCGGTGTAACGTGTACTCACGATATTCGTGTTTGTATAGTTAAAAGTTCGTTGAAGCAATTGAGCAGCTACACTTCCTAACACGATTTTTCTTAAACTTTCTTCCACCACTAATTACTCTTTTAATTAAAGGTTCGTTTTGCCGTGCGGTCGCCAGTCTTTCGGCTATGCTAATTGGTTAATTAAAGTCACAGAAGGAAAACACATATGCGAACTAGTTTTCGTAAATTTATTCCTCTGAGACTACACAGTCCACAAGCATGCCACCAGACAATAATACTAATGTTTCTTCGTCACCGAAGATAGCAGATTCAAGTACAGTCAAAACAACTAAATAAGCAGTGAGCACAATTCTCGAAACTAATTAACAAACAATCGCCATAGTCCGATTCTGCAGTAGTTTACTAAACACAGTCTATATTGAATCAGGTCACTCGGAAGAACCTTCATAGTCCAACATATACTTTCGCACACATCCCACAGCGTTCTTTAGTACGGAACACACGCCAAGCGGCCGTACGATGTATTCACGGGATAAACACACAGCCGTAAACCTTCCGCTCCCGCCGGCTGTTCCGTACGTTACCACTGACAATCACTGACTCCCGACTCCCCGCGCTCGGCGCTCGCCCACCGCCAAAGACCTTACATACCTCTCAGATTACACTATCCACTCCAAATATAACCGTAACGTTCATGGTTACGTTACACCCCCACCGTTACAATGTGGCAAAAGTCGGCATTGACAAAGCACCGACTTTTGTCATCACAAACCACACTTGTTCACATATACATAGAAACATGTTACAAAGAAAATACAAGATTAAATGTTTACCAAACATAAAGGGAAGTCTGGGTGGCTGCTTGCTTATCCTTAAACTAACATAATTATATACACATTAAGAATAACACACACAGTCTGAAACTGCATGAAACAAATCATCAAACCTTTCAATGTCCATATGTCCTTGCTTAGATCCATGACACATAACCAAGAAATTACAAATTGAGTTACAATATATTTTGACAACAATTTTTCCTCTCTTTTTTTCTGATGTATGACACATGCACTGAATCGTGCCTTGTTTACTTCGACAGTGCACTGACAGTGTGCCCTGCTCAGGCAGGTGTCTCATTCACTGACTGTTGTACACCAACACTGATCACCCACACGCGGAAAGACGCAAACTGACATTGCGCTGCGCCCCACTTAAATCATCTTAACACTTTAATGAAAGTGAAAACCGCACTTCTAAGTACATTGTCCAGCCTCGGGGCTAAAATTACTGGGAAACACAAACCAGCAAGAATGCCTTCCGCAACTGTGTATTAATACTACGTGGGTCACCAATCTGTACCCAACTACCAAAAGTCCTTACCCCACTAACTTATTGACACAGCCTCTTACACATTCTAATTGTGACTGCGATTGATTGTTACCAGAAACTACTGAAAACTTACTTAAATCATGGCAACACTTAATGCTTGGAGGTGCGGTAGATGCGACAGTGCTGTGAGGTGGGCCCCTCTATCCGGTGCCTGACACCAAAACAAACAGTGTGCGGGTCGCTGATCTGCGCACAACCGCAAAAGACATTTGATACAACAACTGTACAGTACCATAGAAGAAATAATTGTGATGACCAAACAACCTGAAAACCTAAACCTACCATAACGATAAGGCATTTATGCATGGATGTTTCCATCATGCGCAGTGAGGCAACTGAAGACTGTACCTCACCCCCTCCACCTAAAGTACCTACTTCTTTTTCTTTACAATATTCCTTCCTTCACCAAACAGCATTAAACCCCGCTTCTTCTTACGCTTCTTCCAACTCTCTTCTCTTCCTCCTCCTTTCTTCTTATTTACATTCTTTGCTTCATCATATAACCGTAACTTCTTCTTGCGCCTCTTCCAACTTTCTTCTCTCATTGCTCTTCCTCCACTTATTTCCAAATCTTTTCTCAGCAAATACCATCCATCTGGCTTCACATAGTATCCTCTATTCTGCATAGTCTCTTTCTTCCCATTAATTACCTTCTGTTTAGTGTCTTTACATAATTGATAGTGCTCATTTACCATCATACAATGTTTCACTTCGAGGTTCCCTTCCGGCAAAGTTTCAGGTTTCTCCTGAACTGTTTCTTTCACCTCAAGGACTGCTTCTCGCTGTCTTCCATCTTCTTCTACTGACCTCATTCCTTCTTTTACTACAGTATCTTTCTTAACAATTTTGTCGTCAGTTACACAAGTCTTCTCCTGCGCTTCTGGCTCACAAACATCATTTTTATTCCCAGTTTCTCTTCCATTTGATCTATAAGTTAGTTCTGAAATTATCTTTGCCTTTTCTTGTCCGAACCACCTTATCTCCTTCCAACTTGACCACTCTTCTGACGAGTCATCACTCTCCTCCTCATGAATGCGCGCTTTAGCGATGAACAGTTTAGCATAATCTCCGACATTCATCCAGATCACTCTTTCCTCTCCTTGATCGTTTGTAATTGGTTCATTAGAAATCTCATCTTCATCTCGCCCCCTCGTATTGTCTTCTGGTTCTTCTTTTGATAGCCTCGTATCGTCTCCTGTCCCCGCTGAGGCTGAAGCAGTGACAGGCACTAGTTTACCTGTGGTGCACTCTCCACCACGGCCACCTGCACCTGATTTACTGACTCTCCTCGGGGCCAATCGTCTCCAGTTGGTCCATTATATTCACCTCTAATCCTCCTCCCCCTGTTCCACAACCACGTCCAAATCCTCCTCTTTGCCCACGGTCATTGTATCCGCCTCGATTCCTGTTATCAAAATGATTGTAGCTCTCCTGCTGCTGATGTGAACTACTTCTATCGCCTTCCGATTGCGATTTCTCCGCGTAATGTGTGGGTGCCCTCACCCCATATTCTTTTGCTCTTATACTTTTCTCTTGTTCGTCCAGCCGACCCAACATCTTTATCGCCTCGTCAATGGTACATATATTATGGCTGACAAAGACAAGCTGTGTCGACTCGGGCAAACGTGCACTAATCATCCGCACATATTCCCCTTCACTAAATGGTGAACTTAAATGTTTACAAGAATTAACACACTTCAAGAAAAAATTTTGCTGAGTGCCACCACCCGGCGAGTATGGTTTTCCCATCATTAAATTCCGCCGAACCGCAAGCAATTTGCCGGTCGATGGACCAGAAATGTTCCAAAAAAGCTGACTTAAACTCCTCAAACGTCTCGCAATTATCTGCAGCCCGTTCTCCCCACATTCGGGCATTCCCCTTGATATGTTTACTGAACATTTCTATCTTCTTTCTTTCTACGGCCCTACAGAACGGCCCAAAATTTTCAAACTTCTTCACAAAATCAACTGGGTGTATCCCCCCATTATCACAAAAGTCCTCCCAGTCCACTTTCTCTTCTACCATGCACGCAGTGAGCGCATTCACATTTGGCAAGATTTGACATTTGACAACCTCTTCTCGCACAACTTGTGGAACCCGTAACTTTAGACTTTTTTCAATTTGCTTCTCTTGTAACTGTAACTTTTCATTCACCCACACTGCAGTAGAAGCCTTAACCTTTTCCACCTGACACGACAATTTCTCTACGCCGACTGTTAAATGGTCAACTTCTTCTTTTACTACCGTGTATTTTTCGGTAAGGGTTTCTCCTAAAGTCTCCACCTTCGACAGTCTTTCATCATGGTTATCTTCTATAAGCTCGACTGTTTTCTTTAGGGATTCCATATTTTGGTGCAAAACACTAGTTACTTGTTCGCAGTCTGAACGATACTGAGTCAATTTACAAGATATTTCAGCAGTTTGTTGTGCACAAAGTTCCCTATATTGTGACAATTCTTCCCTAAACTGCCCTAGTCGCGATTCAAAAGCATCCCGAAGACATTCGATACTCTCCTTATTTTCATTTAATTTAGATTCAAGCAAAATACTATTTTCATTTAATTTGGATGCAAGTGAAATACTATTTTCATTTAATTTGGATTCAAGTGAAATACTATTTTCATTTAATTTAGATTCAAGTGAAATCTTGTTTTCATTGAATTTAGCTTCCAGAAAGGACTGAATTGACATGACAAATTGTCCCTGGAAAGCACAAAACATTTCCGACATGGACGCCTCATTACTTTCCCTAACCACTTCTCTTGACTTGTCAACTTCTGATTCACTAGCAAAACTCGTCATCGACTGTAAATGATTAGACACAGTAAGGGAGGAATGATTAATGCCTACACTGGGTGCGTCACCAAGGGACTCACCTCCCAGCACCATCTCTCCATTCACACCACCCTCTACCTCAGATGCCATATTACGAAATTATTTCACACAATAAATTCAATCTTCCGTGGTAGAAAAGACAAGAAGTAACCAACGCCGTCAATCCAGCAAACAGAATACACCAGTATACATTAGCACAAAAAAGGTAAAATTCTGTTTCCAAATCTCTTAACTACCAAACAAGATATACACCATGTCATAAAATACACTTTCAATTGAATACATACACTACTACCAATGACCAAAAAAATTACGGAAACTCTAAAATATTTTTTTTTTTTTTTTTTAAATGATTTGCTAGGCAAATCTACCACATTTGTACGGCATTTCAACTTTAATAAGTTAACGAAAGAAAAGGTAAAAAAAACCTCTGTTACTCAATATGCCAAAAATAATAATAATTAATTTTTTCTTAAAAAAATCGCGAATTATTCGTGCCGGTTTGTGCTTTTACAAAGACTGAAAAATAAATCTTGCACTTCTTTGGAAAATCAACAAAAAAATCTACAAATTAATTCGTTAACAGAAACTGACATAACTTGCCCCAAATCAGAATAACATTAAGCTTGCATGCATAAAATTTGCAATCCGCATAGTCAGTAGCTCATTTGAAGATTCATTAATGCAAAAGAAATAATTACTACTGCGGAAATGTGATTCCAATCGAAACAGTATTTTTTTTTTTTTTTTAATTATTATTTTAATGTCAGTTTGTGTCTTTCTTTAATTAAAAATTGTTCGCACTTTCCTTTCGAAGAATCTCAGTTGCTGACCGCGCTGCCGTCGACCGCAATGACGCCGCGCCGCTTCTGCGTGCCCGCGTTGTTCCGCTGTCGCGTCTCTCCGCTGTACCGCGTTGCCCCGGTGTCGAGTTGTTGCTCTGGTGAGGCTTCCCGTCAGACTGCGTTGTTCGGTTCCGATCGTGAAAGCTCGGGTCTTCTCGTTTATTGCATTGTTGTGCACTCGCCGCCTCGAAGTAGCCGTACCATCGCCGATTGTTGTCTTCCCGCTCTACTCACTGCTTATTATTTCCAGCACTTTTTTTTTTTATATATATATATATATTAATCACTGTCCGTCCTTAACAATTTTAACTGCAACTTGTCCTGTCACGTTGAGCCATGTAACGTGTACTCACGATATTCGTGTTTGTATAGTTAAAAGTTCGTTGAAGCAATTGAGCAGCTACACTTCCTAACACGATTTTTCTTAAACTTTCTTCCACCACTAATTACTCTTTTAATTAAAGGTTCGTTTTGCCGTGCGGTCGCCAGTCTTTCGGCTATGCTAATTGGTTAATTAAAGTCACAGAAGGAAAACACATATGCGAACTAGTTTTCGTAAATTTATTCCTCTGAGACTACACAGTCCACAAGCATGCCACCAGACAATAATACTAATGTTTCTTCGTCACCGAAGATAGCAGATTCAAGTACAGTCAAAACAACTAAATAAGCAGTGAGCACAATTCTCGAAACTAATTAACAAACAATCGCCATAGTCCGATTCTGCAGTAGTTTACTAAACACAGTCTATATTGAATCAGGTCACTCGGAAGAACCTTCATAGTCCAACATATACTTTCGCACACATCCCACAGCGTTCTTTAGTACGGAACACACGCCAAGCGGCCGTACGATGTATTCACGGGATAAACACACAGCCGTAAACCTTCCGCTCCCGCCGGCTGTTCCGTACGTTACCACTGACAATCACTGACTCCCGACTCCCCGCGCTCGGCGCTCGCCCACCGCCAAAGACCTTACATACCTCTCAGATTACACTATCCACTCCAAATATAACCGTAACGTTCATGGTTACGTTACAGCGGCCTACAAATTTCCTCCTAAAAACACTAGTTCATCTACTATCACAAAATATGGACAAATCCAGAGAATTCCATACTTCAAGTACTTGGGCAATATACAAAAGTCAGGCACAACAGAGCTATCAAAACTGAAGCCCTGCATGCCAGTGAAATTTTTACAGTCCACAGAAAATGTAACCTAGAAGATCGCAAAATATTAAGAAAGATACCCCCACAGCCAAGAAAAGATTAATACAGACTGCGATCCAGAAGAATAAAGGAACCATTATAGAATCTTGCAGTATATATCACAAAAGGAAAGATTAAGTTTTCATGGACACAGACACCCAGCAACAGGACTCACCCGTTAATTTATGGCCTATATAGAACATAAACACTATTCCTTGGTTCCAAAAAAAGACCTAGAAAAAGATCGCATAAATTCATCAGACACTTTGGAGAGAACAGACAAAAAGTTTAAAAATGGGAAGTGCTGCCTGCGAATGTAAGACATGAAGGGGCAGGCGACGAAATGGACTGAACAAAGGAAGAGACTCCGCAGAGAACAAATGAAGTATGCATATAGCCTAATCTTAGAAAGAGAATCAGGGCTTTGCGTGATCCAAAAGTGCTCAATCGAACATAATGATAATAATAACAATTATAAATGCTCTAGCCAGCTTAACTTCCTGAATGAGAAGTCACGACTTACCGGCAGCAGAAGACGAGGCCGCGACGAACTTGGCGACTTGGCAAGGAACAAGATTCTTCGTCTTTTGGGCATGTTAAAGACAGAAGTTCACAGCTTCCATTTCTGTACATGGTTATCACTAGGTTTACAACAGGGCTGCTCAAAATGAAATGGAATTAATGAAAAAAATTATCAGAAACACTGTATCTCATAAAACACGCGCCATTTACTAACATATTTTCACTTTAACAAATATATAACAGGATTACAAATTTCTTGAAGTTTTATTTTACCACAAAACAGGTTCTTGGCAAATCACCTGCAAACAATTACTTATAAATGCTCTTAAACCCACAGCAAAGTGATGAACGTACCTCTGAATTTGTTGACAGTAAAACGTTTTAATGCGAATCAGTGATGCCATCAAACTTAGCTTGGTTGCACGTCGAAAAGTAAGTTTTGTAAATATTCCGTGGTATTTTATCTGCTTCGTGTTGAGCTGTTTTTGCTGGCGGTTACGTCAACTAACGCGATTCCTCACATCTCGAGTTTTTTTACAGCTTTGCGCCAGGGTATAATCCCCGGAAAAACTCATGATATCTAGAGCACGTTATGATTCCACCCTGGGCATTACAAACCTTCATTTCTTTTTTTAAACATACATCCCCGGTATGTATCGGAAGCCTAATTAGCTCCTGAATTTCCGCGTTCCAACTGAACTTTAAGCTAGAATGACACGGTTTTTTCTCTCACTGGTATCCGGTTCCCTGTTTAGTGGTTGTTGGACTAAATGCCACGAGTAGCACGCGGTTCATTCGCACAGGTTTGGACATTATACCTGATACGATCCGTCAGTGAAAAGTCCATCAATTTCGACTCTAGAAAGATGTATCATTAAATTAATATAAACTGACTAATAAAATTTAGACGTTCACATCTGAATAAAACAGACAATTTTTCAAACCATGATAAACAGATTCCAACTGATGTAAGATCGTAATTTTTCACGGCATTGTATATTAATAAATTTCTCTCGAGCTTCCAGCGGTGTTAAGATGTTACATTTGTGGGACGTTTCGAAGGCGTCTTTAACACTGCCGACCAAGTTTCTAATTTTAGTGGGTGGTCTGCCGTTTGTTGGTGCCCTAAGTTTCAAAATAGGTAGACTGCTATCACAACACGGAGTCAAGACAATTTATAGACCACCCACTAAAATTAGTAACTTGGTTGGCAGCGTTAAAGATGACCTAGGTTTACGAACCCCTGGTGTATATTATATACCATGTGAATGTGGCCGCGGCTACATCGGACAGACGCAGCGATGCATTGTGCAGCGTTGTGTAGAGCACGCCAGAAATGTTCGTCTTGGGCAAGAAGAAAAATCTGCGGTGGCCGAACATAGTGTGCAAGAGGGTCACACTTTTGAATTTGAATAAACAACAATTTTAGCCCGGGTCTAAGATTTTTGGGCCAGTGTTATTACAAAAGCTGTAGAAAGAAGATCAACTGATTTATTAGTCAACAGGGACACTGGTTATCAACTCAGTGCGACCTGGAACCCGGCTATTAAAATTCTGAAACAGTTTCGCGTCGGTAACGAGCAGAAGAGTGGATGACGTAATCGAGTTGTGTTGGTTTTCATCTTCCACCGTTTCCGTGGCAGCGGCTGAATAAACAAACAGTTAATCATTGACATTTGGTTGAGAATGAAGGCAGAGAAAGACGCCTTCGAAGCGTCCCACAAATGTAACATCTTAACACGGCTGGAAGCCCGAGAGAAATTTATTAAGATTCCAACTGAGTCGTTTGAGCTCGTTAACTGAGTCGATCACGAGTCTGATTAATAATTTCGCCTGTAAAATACCCGCCTAAAGATATATTAACTGCCCTCGCCTCATAGCCGCTTACTTTGACTTCAATGAAAACGAAACAAAATTGTTTAAATTTGTAGAAAAGTTAAGATTAATTCGAGGACCTGGTTACTGTATGTAACATATTTAGTTAGGTTTGTGTAGATTTCATCTAAATGCACCGTTACAGTACTTTTCTCAGTAGCGAAAATATCTTTGTCTCAACCCCTAGTTTCATAATAAGCTAATTCAGATGAAGGAACAAAGCTCATTATTCATAGAATTCAGTGTCCCTTTAGGGGAATAGGCAATTCTAGCGCAGTGAAAGGATCTTTTCAAAAGCTGCGACGCTACAACAAAACATTACCGTTATACAGCAGTTGCATTGTAGCGAATTTCTGTTACCGCTTTTGTAGTTATGATTTAATCCAATGAAGAGTTGAATTTATTTTTCGTTCATTTAATTAATGTTTCTGCGAGGAAAAACTTTTCCGATTGTCTTTTTTTCTTTTGTTTCGCGAGGATTAATACGAAGAGCTTTTTATGTTTCTTTTTGTAAAATTCAAAACAACCGAAGCGAGTGTGTAAATACAGGACATTACAAAAAAAAATAAAAAAATTTGATGACAACGTGACAACAGTGGTAATGAGATTCCATATTGTGGTATAAGTCGTTTGAAGGTGGAGGTTGTGACGCTATTGGTGTATTTCTAATACACGTATTTATAAATAATTTAAAATATCTATAAATGTATTAAGCCTCAAAGGACACATGATTTGGCAGTACGTAAGAATTTCCGCGTTGTTTGTGCTGAATCTGACCGGCGCACGAAGTCACTGTCGCCATCGTGTTATAAAGAGAAGTCCAAGTTTAGCGTGGAATCGAACAGGAGAAACATTGATCCGTGCTGGACAAGGCCCAGTAATTTGGTGTGTTGTATGGATATTAGAAGCGGCAGAACCATAGCAGTCAACCATGTAATTATCTAACGTTTATGAGAATAAATTGAAGCATTGAAAGTATATGTTTTATTTATGTGCGTATGGAACGTTTGTACTAATGACTTGTCCTTCTCATAAATAAGTATTTGAGCTCCCAGCAATCGCTGAGTTACGTAAATAAGATTTTAGTTGGCAGATGAGTAAATTATTATAATTTACAATTGCCGGAAGTGACTAATACCTTACAAGTTGCAAGCAGTTTATTGGAACTAGTCTATCGAATAGTTTTTTGAGTGATCGAAGGGTAATCTGGAATAGTTTGTGGCTCCATAAACCATTAAATCTACTGTGGGTTATTAGGTATTGTGAAAACTAACTTCTGAACTGCTAAAGTAGTATTTGTCGCTGACCGAATTCTGAAATGCCTCACTAGTGTAGCAGAGGTATAGTAATCTAGCCCCAAAAATTGTTTCTAGTGATTTATGGAATCTCCTGGTTCGCTACAGTAATTAGTAACGAGAAACATTATGTCCAACATATTTAGGTTTCCGGAATACTTCTACCTGCACAAAAAATGCATCTTACTTCCTTGAACTTGAATATAAAGAGATAATATGTTCGTTTAAGATCTTTTTAATAAATGTGTCTGTTCAATTACGTGAGAATAACATAGGCCTACCGTAAACAAGACAACGCTAAGGGAAAAAAGTACCAAGATTTTTCGAAAAAGATTTTAACTTTCTTTATCTCATTAGATAGCAAGCAGAATGGACCTGGGGAGCCGTTCCGCATGTTCAGTTTCGAATAAAAATCTTCGCCTTCATCGGGAATGGAACCCCTGTCAGTCAGACGTTCTACCGTGATGTTGACCTCTTAGTATCCCTTCTAGTGACGAAAACGTTGTAATGGGAATGCGGTGCTACTGCTTCGCGAATCCTGCTTAGGAAATCCATAACCATTATCTTTTTATGCTCACTTATTAGAAAATTGAAAATATAAAAATGACTACATAAGACGGTCGTAGAAAATTGGTGAAAGAAGGAAATATTGATGTACTGATACAGGACCACACACACGCACATGAGGCGGGATTAAGGATTACAATCCCGCTGTGTTTTCAATCCCGCGGGATCCGCGCGGGATTTGCGCCAATCCCGCGGGATCCGTGCAAGATTGGCGGAAACAGTTTTTAACGCTTATATTTAAAACATAGTTACTTAAAACGTTGATAAATTAAATAATAATTAAATTAATAAATCAATTTTAATATTAAATGATAAAAATTAATAGTTAACAATATTTTAATTTGAATTATGATATTAAAACTTTATAGCATGTCTAAAGTACATTTCGAGGTTTTACATTTTTGTTTTTTAATCTAAACCAGTTTTTAAATAAATAATAAAAAATGGAAAATATTCAGTGTTAGGTCATATTATATGCCTTACAATACATCACATGAATTTAAAAACATGGTTTGCATAGTGGCCAAGTTACCATAGTTTTTTTTTTTTTTTAATTCTAAATAAACGTTCCATAACACCGAGAGAAAGCATTACATTTCACAAAGTGAAGTGAATATACTCTGTAAAGTGTAGACTTGACTCAGAACAACATCTCATAACTTTTCGTCACTGCACAAGCACGAGACGGCTTTTTTTTATTTACAAAAATTGTTTTTGTGGGATTCATTTTTATATCTCGTGATTCCTTGATTGATATTACAGTTGATTCAATGTTATTAAAGGAAACTGCTCACCATCACTTAAACTGTCAAGTATTTCAATTTTATTTATGTGGCGTAACGACGTTTCAAGAGTGGAAATTATTACTTTTTAGTAAGAAAGGAGACTTTCTCGGCGAATGATTGCAGAGAAGTTTTCATAGGTCGTATCTCCGGATTTCATTGTAAAAACACGTGATTTCACACGTGAGAGAGACGGTGGAGGCAGCCGTCGAAGTATGGCGTTCCTACAACACAATTCGTCGATACACCCGTGAGAACTTCATTATAACTTTTTTTGCCTTTAGTCGAAATAATAACAAGGGAAAGAGGTGTTAATCTATTGCCGGAGTGGCACATGTAAACAGGCGGCATTCGTCAAAGAAACGCATCGAGGCAGCGGCCAAAACAGCAATAAGTCAAAGGATATACAATTTCCTTTTGATAGCTGTTAAATAAATAGGTACGCGATTAAAATTAGATAACATTAGTTTTCTATCAACGAATAATCAAATTTTCAGCCGAAAAAAAGGAAATTGTCATAATAAGTTTATCTGCAAATACAGAAAATGGGAATAATGAAACCGTGAATAAAAAGCTGTAACTTTGTAGTTCAGATAAAGTTTGTAACACATAAAAAATAATTATATAGTTACAAAATCGTCGGGACCGAGTGGGGCAGCGAGTCACGCAGACTGACACGCGTTTCCGCCGGATTTTGCGGATTGCGGATCCGCTTAATTTTGTGTGGGATCCGCCAGACTGTCTAATGATGCGGGATCCCGCGGGATTGCGGGATCCCGCTTTGCTGGATTGCAATCCCTAGGCGGGATGTGCTATCCGTTACTACAGCCCGCCGCATGCTTACGACTATTCCGATACTAGTCTAACTTATCAAATTACTGACGCAAGTATTCCCTTGGCATGGAACATGGGGATAAAAACCTGGCTGGACCCACGATAAAGGAGGTTCTGCAGTGAAGGAGAGGGGATTACAATTAGTAGTCAACTTGCAGTGAAAGAGTTGTGGTACGGCAGCGATGAGAGACAGTTGTGTTTGTTTGGCGATCGTTACAAAACTCTCCTGTCCCGGCTGTGACTCGGGTGGAGTATTCGGGTGGTCTCCCTAGCCACGGACTCAGTCCGTCCATTCGAATTTAAAAAGAGAAACCATTACCGACAGTGGTTAACGCTGTGGCCGCGCATTCTGGAGAACGTCGGTTCGAATCTCCGCCTGGGCATCCAGATTTTGGTTTTCTATGGTTTCCCCAAATCACTCCAGGCGAATCCGGGATGTATCCTTCAAAAAGCCATGACCTAATTCCATCCCGTTCCTAGTCCCCAGTTTCATCCAGTCTCTGATGACCTCGATGTCGACAAGGCGTAAAGACATATTTAAAAAAAAAAAAAAAAAAAAAAACATCCGCAGCCATTCGACATGTGTTTTCATCTCCACATCACCGAGCCACTCGCTGGCGAAGGTGTAAATTGTCATACTCGGAAAATTTATGCTCTACCCGTCAACGCCTGCGCAGATATTCCTTTTGTGCTCTTCCAGACAAGCCTCGTGTTTCGTCTATTCTTTACAATATACTGGCCATGATGATTGTTTTTTTTTTTGACATCCATGGAATTCTGTATGTAAATTGGGTTCCTGAAGGTCAAACCGTGAATAATGAATACTACCTTGGGGTTTTGGCCACCCTCCGTGAGCGAGTGCGAAGAAAGCGACCAGAGTTGTGGAAGAACAAGTCGTGGATTCTTCATCAGGACAACGCGCCAGCTCACACTGCACTGGTGGTTAAAACATTTTTCGCCAAGCATGGGATCCCTGTGTTGGATCATCCACCCTACTCACCAGACCTAGCTTCATGTGATTTTTTATGTTCCCAAAAGTGAAGGAAGTGTTGAAGGGGACCAGATTCGAGACTGTGGAAGCTGTGAAGCAAAAAGCGATGGAGACTATGAACATGCTAACAGAAATGATTTCAAACACTGTTTTGAACGGTGGAAAATTCGAATGGAAAAGTGTAGGGATAGTGGAGGGGAGTATATTGAAGGTGATAAGGTAAAAGTTGTAAAGGAAACAAAATAAAAAGAGTTACACTAAAAATCCCGTTTTTTTCTAGCCGCACCTCGTATGTGTTAAATACATTTAGATCTACCCTTTTCACATCACTTTTGTTTGATAAATAAATGGAACTTTCTGTAAATTGTAGCTTTACCGTTCAGAGCTCAAATTATTTCCCTTAAGCGTTTAATTTTTCTACATGAGTTTTTAAGTTTAGCTGTTTATCGGAGATAGTCATGTTATACTGGACACAATCAGAATCTAAACGTAATTAGAATTAAATTACCTAGTCTTTCATTGAATAAATTAATTAATAACTTAAAGCTGTGACACTTAAACCTCCTTGTCACCCTCTCCAAGCAGTTTCCAATTCTGCCAACTTGGCCGGTGACTTCTCATCATCTTCAACTTCCTCCAGAGTCCGTCTTTACATTCAGTGAACGTTTAACTTAGCTGAAGACAACAATTCGAAGAATATTTGGTATTTAAAGCAGCAATGTGTAGTGTAACAATAATAATTTACAGTTTTATAAAAGTTCTCGTAATAATTTTTGTTATTAACCATATTAATTATTATTCCAATATAGTTTCATTCACTTAATTGAAACGTAATATATTACAGAAAAACTGAATTTATTTGTGTAAGATTTTGTGAATACTCTCTGTAATTGGAATCGCTCCATTGTTACTAAGTATCTTGATAATGTACGTACTATTGTAGCAGTTGCATTATTAACTCTCAACTTTTATCCTCCATATGATCATACATTTCCATAGAATTAAATTAGAGGTAATCATTCTGGTAAGCCAGCTACATTTTAAAGACGAATTCCGCTTGACTAATGTTTTCCAACAGCTCAATCCTGTTGAAAACTCTCATCAGGTGGTTTCATCCTTTGAGAGGAATGCACTGCTTAAAGTTGCCTATCACATGCGTTCTTGGACTCGGAACTGATTTTCACGGAATTTGTAACTTCTGAATAAACACTGTACCTTATCGGATAAAGAACTTTCAGGCAACAGTAAAAAGAAATTAAAGCTTCTGAAACGTCATTTAAGAAAACCGCGCACACCAGTAAAAGGGCAAATTGTAAAGTAAAAATAGATGACAACATTTATTTTCAAACCCAAATACATCATTTGAAACATAAAACATCGTTATATTTTTCAAAATAATCGCCATATCGATCACTCCTTCAGATTTTGTATACCCATATCAAAGCATTACGCCGCCAACAAGATGAGATAGCACATCACCTCTTCTTTAACTCGTCGTCGTCGGTGTTGAAGCTTTATCCAGCCAAATATTCCTTCAACTTTGGAAACAAGTGGTAATGGCATGGTGTTAGGTCCGGGTGGGGAGGTAGGCTGTGGTATTACAGTCCATCCAAACAGCTTCAGAAGTCCTGGGTTTGAAGAGAGACGTGCAGTCGAGTGTTATCGCGAAGAAGTACTACCCATCGTGCACACACTAACCCATACCCCAACGTTTCAGTCAATATCTTCTGAATTGCGTGGGAGAAGCCTCAGAAACCCAAAGAGAAAGTTCACTGATAGTCATCCTGGGACCTTTCAACAATATTCCGTCGACCTTTTTTTTTTATCGTATCGTCTGAAGACGAAGGTCTTCCACTCCGTTCTTTATCATGGATGTACGCACGATTACCTGTAAATTCCTTACACCATTTGTGGATGTGTTGAGCAGCCACACAATTTTAACCGTACACTTCTGTCAATTGTCGATGAATGTGTAGGTGGAACACCTTTTGCATTTATAAAACGAATTGCTGCACGAATTACGCACTTGGCACCAAAAGTTCCTGAATCAACTCTACGCGGCATAGCCAGCCAAGGTGCGATCACTTCACACGGCAGTGTTGCTGGATTTCGCGTGAAGCCTATTTGTGACGACCCACCATTTTGGGAACCTTACTTTACGATCTGCCCTTACATTACACATTATTGCATATTTCGTTTGCCTTCATTGGTTCTTACAGCCATGCATACTTCACATTGCGGCTAAACAGATTTAATCATTGTGCTGCTACGTAAGTCTGTATTCAGCGACAACTTTAAGTCAGTACAAAAGGCTAAGCTTAATTGGAGATAGAGAAAAAGTAGTAGCAAAGCATCGACCAGTAGTGCCTAGTAGAAGATATAAACCGTGGTCATTCATGCCGTCTTGAGTGAGTATAGATGGCAACGAAGAGAGTCGCAAAATGGAACGGAAGATAGCGCTCGTATCTGGCAGTGCTGGTGACATCCTAACCCGCAATGCACTTCCGCCGGAACAAAGCGGAGTGCCCGAGTAACGGCTTGACATACCAGTAGGCAGGCACAACTCTGACTCAGCACAAGCGCAATCACGCCATATCAACTTGCAGGCTTATTTGTTAGTTACTCGATTTTCAGGATAATCTTATGATGCGAGACTACTATGGAGGGAAGACCGATGGTGGTTTACGCGCATCAAGGACAGACTGGAATTGTAACTACTCTGAGGAGCTTGGCGTGCTTTGCTGGAAAACCCGTAATCAACAACAAAACCGTATGGCTCCGAAGAGTGCTGCAGGATGTTGAGAGAAAGATTACTACAAACATATGCGCGACATTACCCGGAAAACTGCATTCGTCATACTGAGGAGAAGGAGGTAAATAGGGCTTTTGTTAAATCTCGATGCGACATACGGACTATCTTGGAAACGATGTCTGGGCGGTTTCTTTTGCTACCAACCTGAACGCTGTGACAGCTCCACAATGCGACTCACAAATTCGCCTTAATTCTACAAATAGCAATAGCTTACAGCTTACATCGTTCACAAACGAATGAAAACATTCAATACCCCATCCAACTCTGCTGCATGTTATTGACTGTTTAAGTACGCGACGTTGACTGACGAGAATCATGTTAGTAACGTTACTAACAATGAAAAAAAAATAGCGTTCTGGCCTCGCATTCGGGAGGACTGCGGTTCGAATCCCCACCCGGGCATCCAGATTTGGGTTTTCCATGGTTTCCCAAATCACTCCAGGCAAATGCCGGGATGCTTCCTTCAAAAGGCCATGGGCGAATTCCTTCCCAATCTTTGCCCCCGTCCTTTCCCGTCCTTAAAGACCTCGCTGTTATGAGACGTAAAGCAGTAAAAAAAAAAAAAACAAAAAAAAACCTCCGCTTCAAGAAATCACTCGAGACCAATGCTGGGATGATTCTTCCAAACGTCATGGCCGAATTCCTGTCATTTCCTTGCACCCCGGTCCCATCTGGCCTATAATGACCTCGACATCGAGAAGCCGTTATATCGTAAGGAAAAAAAATTAGCTGCAAAAATGTCGGGAGAAATATTATAGGATGGCGAAAAAGAATGCATCTCGAGAGGCATGTGGTGAACAATGAATTGAGGTTTTTGAATATGTATCTCGTGACATGATATACACATAAAGAGAGAAACTGGTTTACTGAAATATGCAGCTCTAGACTTGTGATAAATGTTATTACGTTTGACAGTTGGCTCTATGTTTTTGGAAATCGTGCGACGAAATGTCAAATAAAATATTTTCGAAGTTCAGTCGTATATTTTCGAGTTTCCTTTGACATTTACATTTCATAAATTAAGAAGGTAAACCAGAAGTTTATTGATTATATTTAAGAGGAAATAAACAAGCAACCATCGAATAAATTACATGCATGGTATAATGTTCCATCTGTCTGCAAACACAGTAAGCTATGTTCTTCGCTTCTTTGTACATACTGTAGTTTTTTGAGGCAAACTTGGGAATCGTCTTAGTATTCGCCCATATGATCACGATAAACTGCCTAAAACGCGTGGCCTGGATGGTCGGTACGCCAAGCCTAGGTGCAGCATTTAGTCTGTAGGTAGATTGTCCTTACTGACCTTGACGTCGACAGGAAGTACGAGCAAAAAGAATGCATTCTGGATTACTTTGATATGCAGTCGTCATCACGTTATTTGTAACTAAGATATGTCTCGGTTAATACACTACGATATCCCGCCTCGTAGCCGAGGTAGCTAAAACAATGAAACGATGCTTGCGCTGGACTTAGGTTTAATTACGCACAGTTTTGATAGGTGTTCAGCTGGATGACCTCTTTTTCATGCGACGTTTCAACAGCTGCTTCCACCGTCTTCATAGGTGGAATAGTAGATCGAAATGAAATATGCGATATACCACGACACCAGCTGGGTCAGCTGCTGAACACCACGAAGCAGCTGTTGCAGAAGATGCCATCATGCTTAATAACACTTATTAAAAATATACCGAGGCAGTGAAAGACTCAATTCTCGCAATTTTAACTAGTTCGAACCCCTGTGGCTAGCGTAGTGTTGAGTAATTTCTAATCACCAGATTCTGTACCAGACGCTTGGCAAAAATCCTAAACATGTTCGCAGTGAAATGATAATTTGTCCGCCGGATGTTGCAATACATTACATAGTCACCTAAACGTATACACATCAAAGTGTATGTTGGGGGTCTAGAATGACTCCACTCAGGGACTTCGCGATATCCGAATCTGACAAACCAACTAGTTTCTTTCACGACCTTTCGAATTTTGAATTATTATTTCATTCATAGCTGAGCAGCAGCTTTCATATAGCAGTATTGTTCAAATAAAAAGTATTCCCAGATCAGTATTTTCCTTCTTTTAATATTGAGTTAGGAAATTTGCTGCTTGTGAATGATATCCGTGTGTGTCAATATGTAATAAAAACTCGAACGTTGGGAACAGTAAGAACGAAAGGGAACAATGTCTAGCGGATATTAATAGACATTGTGAACGTATCCTGTTCTGTTTTTAGAAAAAAATTGCAACACGTAGAGAAATTAACACTACATGTTGTCTACTTTGTAGGAACATGACAAAAAAGGAAGATTTAAGACTTTTCAGAATTTACTCAAATATAATACAATTTCTTTTCAGAAATAGAAAGGTAGTGTGATCGGGATCAATACTGCTGATATTACGTAAACTATATATTGCAGGCCTAGCAGACTGTTAAGATTTTTGTTAACTGTTGCAAATTGGCATTTAATGCTACGTCTATTTTTTCACAATCACATTTACATGAACACTGTCCTGCGTCATTATTAAGCTTAACAGCTGAGCTTCACTCAATCTGGGGGTATCTTGTTGCTGTTTTAAGGGGACACAGTCGCGAAGGACCTCCCATAAGAAATCAGTGTTAAAACAAGCAAACTTCAGGTACACTTTATGAAGAAACTAATGGAGATACAGGCCTGAAACTTTCGCAGTATACAGATAAAACATCATCTGCAAATCACATAAAGATTTGTTAATATATTTTATATAGTTTATGAGTAATGATTTTTTGCTCTAAAAGACAAAAAAATATAACTTTTTATAAATACCTTGGACCTTGTTAGTTTGTTCTTGTTGCTATGACAGGCCCCATTTTTTATCTTATTAATAATCATTTTATTTACAAGAGATGCTGAAAGCCTGATGTCTTTATCAGTCTTAGTTTTTGAGAAAAGTGTACCAAAAGATTAAAAAATGTAGTTTTGAGAAAAATCTGTACTAAACGTTTTACATACGAGAAACTAATGTACATTACAATACAGACACACTATTACCACGCATAACTGAAAAAATTAATAACTCCAAATCTAATCGTCAAATTTGCATGAAACAAACGGTATTTTGTAGCTAAATAATTGGAGCATTGAACAAGTCTAAAAATAAAAAATCGATTTTTTTATCCTGTTCGTGACTGTGTCCCCTTAAAACCATCTAATGGTTTTGAAGGCATAAATAACAAGTGATTGATACAGTTATGATAGTATCACGCATTCCTAAAACCGAACTGACACAACGACTAAAATGGAACTGAATTATTCTTTAACATTCCATCTAAGAATGCTAGAGAATTTTCAATTTAAAAAAAATCACCTAAGGAAGACAGTAAAAAATTAAATAATAATTATTACTTCGTAACGTGGATACAATCTTGTGGCAAATGTAACGTTGGTCAGTGGGTGCAAACATGAAATAGCTCTCTGGAGCTGTGTTATGGAGCTTGTCGATATCACTCGGGCAGTATGGGCGCTGTTGAATCTTGTATTGAAGCCGATTTCGTACGCGGGTTTCCTACTTGTTGCCGGCAGTGATGGATGTAGAAGCGTCCAGCCTGTCATGTGAGACGCTGCCTCGTGGTCTTGTTTTCTTGCTGTCACTCAACGTGCTTTTACCGAAATTGCTTCTACAGGTTTACGCGTGGCGGCCCAGAAAAAGATTCCTCCTTGTTCTGACAGTAAGTCCTTCCGCGTCGGAGAAAGGCTATCACTTCAAAATATGTTTACAGTACTTTGTGTGTTTACAGAAATTACAAGTTTTTTTTTGGAGGAAATACAATAATTCTAACGTGTATGTATTGCATTTTGATTAACATATTAATTATTTGTTGATTTTTGTTTATTCAAATTGAGTCGATGTAGCGGTTTTATTATACTCTCTGCACACATATATCCCGCTGTTACAGTAAACTACCCGAGGGAATGTGCCAACCCATCATTTTTTGACTGGATTAGCAGATGATAAAATATCGATAACTACGATCGTCTATTCCGTTACAGTATAAGAAGCAGTATAATTGCTAACCTCGTTTACTTTAAAGGGCTTTATGGCTGAAGCAAATTGGTCATAGTATTCGCAGAGAAAAATTCCGGCACTGGCTTGGAATTTTTTTGAAAACTTAGAAACCTAAATATCGAAGGTTCGACCAAGGATCGAACCCGGGTGTTTCCGGAAACAGAGGCCGAGCATCAGGGTTAAAAACTCGATGAAGCCGAGATTTTTTCCAGAAAGCTTGCAACGTCGTAAACATCCTTTTTCATATGTTTTCCTTTATTTTCTTTATTTTTCTTTAATGTTATTTCAACTAGACATGTAACAGGTTCTTTCTTTTTACCATGATTGTAGGCCCAAAATATTGCCTCAGAGGTTAGGGAATTTCATCTTCGCTATTGGCTACCTCGTCTGAGAAGCTGTCACAAGTCTGAATTATGGATAGTTCTAGATAGTTAGTTATCAGCCGACTCTGGTCTGTTGTCGACCAGATAATGTATTAATTAAAAAAAATTTGTGGATAGAAAACCGTTAAGATTAATACAGGAGAGTAATATAGCAATATTCTACTGGACTCAAATAAGCTGTCCGTCTCGTCAAAACCATATCCATGCGCACCGGCTGAATTAGGTAACTAGTATATAAAATCTTAACGACAGTGATCGTTGATTTTCTTTGTGAACTTAACAGAACAGGAAAACACGAGTTTTTCCTTGCGTCTCCTGGTTTTTGGTGCAAATAGCTTCTTCGCGTCACATATTGACCCGATTTAGTTCTGAATCTAAAAACTGGTGTTGTTTAAGGAGAAAAAGATTCATCGAATTATTAAAAATGACATTTTTTTTGCATAGACAGATTTTTTTATTTAATATGTTCCGTCTACTTTCAAGTAGTGCATAAGTTAAGAAGGAGATCAATGTACAAAAATCAGTCCTAACTATTAACAATAAAATCACAGTCGTATATTTTACTTATGAGATGATCATTCATAATAGTTCCCTAGCGCGTCTCAGTCTACAGTACTGTCTAGGAAACTATTCTAGTGTAGTGTAAAGCGGCATTGGGTCTCCACCTTGGTGCTGCTGTCTATCAACAACCAGCTTAGTTTATACGAATACTTTGTATTTAATGTAGTAGCTGTGCTGATCTGACTGGTAGACCAGATTGTGCGAAAGATCGTCTGCTTAGCGATGTGTCTCATGGTAGGGATAAGTAAATCATAAGGCCCGGTGCACACGAGCGTCATTTCACGTCGCGTGCACGCCGAGATGCCGCGCTAGCGGCTAGGAGTACACAGGAACAGATACGGCAGTGCACACGCACCAGCGGTCGTTTTTCCCTGTTCTCGCCCACCACGCCGCAGGGTCGCCGTGCACGCTAGTGCGGTCTCCTAGTACATTGTGTCCAATGGAGCGGTGCACACGGGCGGCAGAACACGCTAGCGCGGCAAGCATGGCAGACGAGTTACAAGTTTTAGAAAATATTGACATCGAACATTTTATCGGTGTAATTAAGACTTATCCAGAAATTTGGAATCAAGAGCGTGGTGGTGTAACGGCTAGCGTTCTGGCCTCGCATTCGGGAGGACGGCGGTTCGAATCCCCGTCCGGGCATCCAGATTTGGGTTTTCCATGGTTTCCCCAAATCACTCCAGGTGAATGCCGGGATGCTTCCTTCAAAAGGCCATGGCCGAATTCCTTCCCATTCCTTGCCCCCCATCCTTTCCCGTCTCTAAAGACCTAGTTGTTATAGGAGATGTTAAGCAGTAAAAAAAAAAAAAAATAATCAAGAGGAGAGCTTGGACCAGTATATGTCGGATATTCATTGAGGGATTCGAGGAGAAGGACGACAAGGGTGAAAATGAAATATTTAAGCAAAATATTTCGTGTTTATTATAATTCCAGGTTTACGTATTTACAATCTAGATTTTATGTATCATACCTATAAAATTTATAGTAAATTGCTGTTGCAAACACAAAAGTTCTTAAATAAAATTCCTTTACCGGGGTAAGGAGGCAACATCAGAAACAAAATATGTTGCTATCATGTTCCTTACTTGGATATACTGAAGTAGTTCCTCTTGTTGGAACTGAGGCGTCCTTTCCGATATCGACAAAACCTTCTATACTCATTTCGTCTTGAATGTTGTACCCATCTCTCGTTCTGAAAAAATTGTAAAGTGAACAACACGTCTTTATCAATAGGATAGATAAATCATAATTTACATTGTTCTTTGAAAAAATTTCCATTTATTGTACAGAATGCCAAATGTACTTTCTACTTTTCTCCTGGCGCGTGACAATCTGTAGCTGAAAATCCTTGTTCTTTTTTCTGATAAAACTTTACCACTGTAAGGCCTCATATATTTGGTGAAAGGGAAAATGCTTCATCACCAATAAAATAGAAGGGCATTTTTGGACCTGCAGTGCCGGCAGAGGTTGTCCTCTCGGAATGTTTGTTTAATTGTTTTCAAGCGTCTTATAAAAATAAGTTCTTTTGAATAGTCCTATACTACCAGTAACGTCTATCCTGCGTCCTCAATAAATGATATTTAAAGATAAAGTACGTAAAAATTACCCGCTTCTTATTATACACGTCCATCGTTGTCAGCGGTCTGCTGCCTACTGCCGCCTGCTACGTGTGTATCGGATGTGGCGTGCACGCGGCGTGCACGCGGCGTGCACGCGACGTGAAATAACGCTCGTGTGCACCGGGCCTAATGGCTCCCCATCCCCGCTCCACGTTGCAGAGAGCGTTGTTAATGCTATCGTTCACATAGAATCAAACTCATTATTAAGGACTTTAGAAAGCTGTGTGGTCTTCATTTACAGCAATTTGAATCAAGTTATATCAATATATTGCTAAGTAATGTTTGCTTAAGTAGCTCACACCTTCAAAACTACGCTCGATGTAATTGTTTTTAGTATTTTAGATATACCAGGTAAGAAAAATGGTTCAGAAGTGATGGTCACTAATGTCTTTATTTTCAAGTGAAAAAAAATGGAAAAAATGTTTAGTACTATAAATGATGAGTTCTAAACTTTGATACTCGACAGGCTGTGGTTGAAAAAAATATTCAGTCCATTTTCTTTTAATGTAATCCCTTCCTGAAACAATACAATTTACAATTTTTTAATTACAATATTCGGCTTAGTGTTAACAAAATGGATATCGTGTGTGAGACTGGAGTCTGAAAGTTATTTCACATGTGAATCAAAGTCCTACTGAAATACATGGAAGCGACAGCAATAGTGCTTTGCTTACTCGTGTTAACGGAACCCTGAGAAATGACCTCTTTCGCAACGTGTGTCTTCGACCATCATTTGGAGAATATGTTCAGTTGGTCACCAGATAATTACAGGTTCATTGACAGCACCGCAGGTAGAATGATTCGATTTTTCCTATTCATAGCGTTCCAAGCCTAACTTGCATAAATGCTCTACTGCAACATGAATTCTTTACAAGCCGTTTAGTTTCAACGAGCTGTATCGTCAGCCGGGACTTGATCTTCCTGAATGCTCCCTCAGAGAGGCAGTTTAAACTTTCTCTGCGTTCTGTTTAAAAACACCGGGTGAACTTTTAGCTAAAGTCAGGGAGTGAGATTTTTGTTTTGTTCTGCCAGTTGGTTTGGCCGCCACAATACATCGGCACAGTATCGAAAATACATCGAAAACATAATTCAGAAATAAAAAAGTATTTACTATAAGAGATAAAGTTGCCACTGAAGAATATAGAAGATTGGTAATTTAAAATAGTATGATTTGTAGAAATCGCCTTCCTAAACGGTACAAGAAATAATTATTAATAGCGAATTGTAATGTTATATCATAAGGTGCTTATAAAGCCATCCGTCAATTGTTACCGAAAGCCCTGCATAAATAAATCAGATAGTAAGTTTGTGTAGTTAATTTATCACCGTAACGAGATTTGAGTCAGGACAAAAAGGGGGATGGATTAGTAAATGTACCACTCGGAATAAGTTTCAATCAAATTAAGTTTTAATACAGCAGTTTACTGGGTTTACTGTATGTTTGGCCACCAACAGAGAGAAATGCTCTAAAATACGCAATTGGTCCGAAAATTGTAGTTTGCTTAGTTGCAAGGAAGCTTCCAGTAGAAAGATTCAAGCATACGCTTCACGAACTATCTGTCCGGGCCAAACGCGTGTGCGGATTAAGAGATAACCCTTGCTCTCGTGTAGGTATGAAAAAAATACACGAAAACGAACAAAACTATTGCGTTTTCGGTGTCGAGAAATGATTAACAACAAATTTGGTTCTAATAGTTTTCTGAGGCACGTTTTGAGAACAGGTTTGGGTAATGAATTGATATGAGAATAAAACTATATCAGAGGTGAAGATAATTGTATCACAGCAACAAACGATGGTGAGTCGGGTGTTTTACAAACAAACAATAAACCTTTCTTTGGTTTTTCGTTAAAGTTACAAAGAGAGAGTTATATTCAGAAAACATTATTATATTCCGAAATGCTGTAGATGCAAATAAACTGCAAGCCTAATTAGAAATAACACAAAATAAGGTGTCTTTGGTGGGGGAACTATGTTCTACTCCACGACTGACGTAATATTTTTATCCTCGGGAAGTGGTATTTCCTTATGATCATTATAAGAGCGAGGTTACACAGTACGAGTTGCTGACCTGGCAGTGGACAGCTACTGCCCCTGTGCACTCGCATGACAGTAGCTCGACTCGTCTCGCCCAGTCACACAAGTGCGAGCTGCTGGCGTGAAACTAAACAGCTACTGCACATGTGAACTCGCATCTTTTCATTAGCTATTCATACGTTTCGTGCAATGTCTCGTGCAATGTTGTCGCAAAATACACGACAGATCACAGTTCATACAGTAATAAAAGCAGTTACAAAAATACTTTGTGGTGAAATACTTCGAGCTGAAAGTGCTGTGCAAAAAAAAAGAAGTAAAAACAGAACGATATGGGTCAGGAATTGGATGCAAAGGAAAGAGGTAACGCAGACAATATTTAAAGAACTTTATAATGAATATCCCCGAGAATATAAAGCAGTTATGAGAGTGACACCTACACAAGTAGAAATACTCTTAAATTTAATTGCTCCAAAAATTCAACGTCAACATACATGCGGGATGCTATACCTGCAAGAATGAAGTTGGAGATAATCCTGGTGTACCTCTCTTCTGGAATATCGTACAGATTGTTGTCGATATTTTTCAGAATTTCAAAAGTATCTATAATTAAAATAATACCAGAAGTGTGTGATGTTATAAATGAAAGTCTAAAAGATTATATCAAAGTAAGTAATTTTCATTATTCTAATCAAATTCACAGCTGATTTGTTAACTTTCTTATGTATTAGAAATTAACTTTTACATACTAATTCAGTACTACATAGCTTAGTTTATTATATGAAACAATGTCATTGCAGCACCAAGTACATCGCTTGCTATTATTGTTTGCGAGGATTGTTCCAATTGTGGTGATGGGGTAGATTCGGAACTCTAATTAGGTGAATACACATTTGTAGCGCAGAGGGCTTTCTTACGATATCTAGACAGTGTTGCTTGTATTTCATCCGTCGCATCAATTCTATCAATTGGCGGTAAATGTCTGAGCTGCAGCGCTACATGTCTCCCAATTACATCACATTCATCTTCTGATTCTCTTCGACTCGGGGCAGACATTGTTAAAGTGTTATTTAGTTCTTTAAGTTCATTCACAGCTGCTTGAATTTCAGACCGTTCTGTTGATAATCTCATCTTTGATCTTTGTCTTTTATGAAGCTTCATTGGTGGTTTTTCAACCGTGATGCTGCTATTGCCACTAGTATCAAGGCCCTCGTTATTAGTTTCTAAAGATTCTTCAGGCAACTCGTTCCCTGACGTTGATGCTTCATGTGGTTCCTGAAATTTAATACTATTTAATTTTGGAATTTAACAATACTATGTTAAGTTAAATCACAATTAACAATACTATTTCAACAATACTGTTTTAAGTTAAATCGCAATTAACAATACTACTTCATTTTGGAATTTAACAATACTATTTTAAATCACAATTAACAATACTATTTCATTTTGGAATTTAACAATACTATTTTAAGTTAAACCACAATTAACAATACTATTTCATTTTTCAGATACCGAATATGGAGGAATGGCAAGATATACAAGTAGAATTTCATTCAAGGTGGAATTTCCCAAATTGCTGTGGGGCTATTGATGGGAAACATATAACAATTCAAGCGCCACCAAATTGTGGTAGTGAATACTATAATTACAAAGGAACAAATTGTATAGTGCTTATGGCCGTCGTGGATCACCATTATTGTTTTAGATATGTAGATATAGGCTCATATGGTCGTAATGCAGATGGTGGGGTATTCCAAAACTGCTCTTTGTATCCTTATCTAGAAAACAACTTATTGTTGCCTGTAAATGGCGTTCTGGTTGGAGATGATGCCTTCCTTTAAAACCATACTTACTAAAGCCCTACAAAATACACCAACTAACAGGAAAAGATTTATAATTATAGATTAAGCAGAGCAAGAAGAATAGTTGAGAATGGATTTGGCATCCTAGCATCTCGTTTTCGCGTATTGGGAAAACCGGTTCAAGTTAAAGAGGACACTGCTATAAAGATCGTCTTATATGCATGTACCACGTATCACTGCATCAAGAACCTATACGCCACAAGGAACGACAGATTATGAAGACATCATGAACTTTCAAATCAATTTTGGGCAGTGGAGGTCAGAAATTCATGAATTACAAAGCATCCATTGCTCGCGGATCAATAATAGATCGAAAGGAATAGCAGAGAAAATGCGAGAAAAATAGAAAAATTACTTCAGTGCCGGGGAGCGGTTACTTGGCAAAATAATATGATTGTGTGATTACAAAAGAATTACTATATACTAATAAAATACTTACCAGATTAGTTGTTGTTTGTTTTTTTTTAGATTAATTATTTTCATAATGTAATCCATAGCATCGAACCATTTGATGGATGGTTTATAGATCTCATCCGTGCCACATCCACTTTTTTTGCTTCTCTCAATTTTCAATAACTCCTGGTTATACGTAGAACGTAAATTTTTTTATCTTTTTTGTTACTTCATTCGTGTCTTGTAAACCCAGTTCCACGCGAATGTGTACTTCAAGCGAGGCTTTACGCAAATATCTGTTCTTATAATTAGGATCCAAACAATTCCATAAGTTGGTTTGATCCTTGTAAAGCTCCACAAACTTTATATTTTGTTCGGAAGTCCATCTATCCGCCATTTTCTGTTTTTAAGCACTACAGGAAAAATAAAAACACATGCAGCAACGAATAATGCGCCTGGCGTGGTCCCGCGCTTACGAGCTACTGTCACTTCGCCAGTATCGTGCAAGTTGACGTCCGAGTCGCATGCGAGCTGCTGCTGGTGTCGTGGTGGGGGAAGGCGAGTGGCGAGTAAAATCAAAAAAATGTTGTAGTAACTCGCATGCGAGCTACTGACCGACTCGCACGTGGCAGTAACTCGTTCCATGCGGTCACACGGTGCAGTAACTGACTAGGCCAGCTCGCATGCTAGCTCGTACTAAGTAACTAGGCCTTAATCCACGGTATCACAGATCCTTCTATCTCTTTTTTGAGCATTCAGCATCTGTTCTTGTGTGTCTGTTAGGCATAGTTAATTCCGGGTAGTCTTTCTTAAATCACTCTCTCAGTCTGTTGTTTCAGTTTTAGTTCGTATTGCTGCATTACTAATAAAATTCTCTACAGTTTCTTAAGTTACCTTCCTTCTACAAGAAATATTCTTAAACGAAAACGTGAAGGTCCTTAGTCCAAAATGAAATGGTTTTTGCTTCGGAATCTGTGAATAAGTATTAGCTCTTGAAATTCTGGAACTAGAAACAGGACCGAAATAATGATATTTACATTACGGCAGGTAGGGAAGGCGATAAAATTAGCTGATATGATGCGTATTCTAAAAAAATGCATTTTCAAATATGGCACCGACAATTAACAATTATTTTTAAATTTGGTTGGTTCTAAGAATTACATGTGTTCTTCGATATACATAACTGTCCTCATACTTGATGAATTGCGCAGTAGCCTTTAACAGGTCTAATTAATTTGAGTTGATGTGATTTGCTTTTGAGTAGATTTTTGTCATATCCGAATCTGGAACACACATAGTTATATATATTCCTCTGTAATATTATGGCTATATTTTTATGGTTTCATTTTATTGTTAAAGTTTCGTTAAGTATTAGCAATGTTTCATTGCACTATTTCCGACTCTTTAGCTCAACTTTAATTATTTCTCATCCCTTTTTACTATTACCATTTCCTTCAATGTCATTAAATGTTTATGTTTGATATGTATAACAATCGGGAAGTAAGGTAATGCGGGAAAAAAAAAATGAAGGGGTCACAACACATGTAAAAGTTTGTGTTCGTTGTTTCCAGGTTTTTTTCTTTTTACATAAAAATAACATCAGAATGTGTGAAAATTATATTGCCTCCACCAATGCCAAATTCAGTCAACAGTTATAGCGTAGTTTGAAATTTTGGAGTTCCTGAAGTTTCCTGGAATACCTAGTCCACATACTAATTGTGACGTACTAGAGGATATTCGTATTAACATTACTAAGATCGCGTTTTGCGAAGTTTGCGATTCAGATCCACTGACATAGTACGTGATTGGCCAGTTTGATAGTCACGTGGTGCCCGGCCGTCAGGGCCACATTGTTGGAGCAGGGCTTCTTTTCCTTTTCGTCACTGGCGAGTTCGGACAAGAACAAGATGTACTACCACACAGGTTCACGGTCTTTATTCAATCTTAAAGTATTCTTGAAGTTTTGATGTAATTAATCCGTGGTCAAACAAAATAAAGGAAATTTGGTAACCAATTTAAGAATTATCATCCTGCAATCAATTCCGATGCTAGGTCCGTACCCTTTTTTTTTTTTTTTTACTTATGGCTTTACGTCTCGTCGACGTCGGGGTCATTAGAGGCGGGATGGAACTGGGTACAAGGAACGGGAAGGAATTCGTCCATAGCCTTTTCAAGGAAGCATCCTGGCTTTCGTGCGGAGTGATTTGGGGAAACCATGGGAAACCCAAATCTGGATGCCCGGACAGGGATTCGAGCCGGCGCAGCGTCCTCCCGAATGCGAGGCCAGAGTGTTAACCGCTCACCCACCATACTCGGTGTCCGTAGCTATTCTTTCGTGTAAACACGATTGGTATCGGTTGCATTGGTTTCTAAATAAAAGGAAACATGTGCATATACAGAAAGAATAAATACTGAAAGTCCATGCATAAAGGATTATTTCATTTAGTAAAATAGATCACGGATAAATATTTGAATACAAAAATTACCAACAAAAATAATAAAGAAAGGAGAAAAACATTTTAGAGAGCAAAACCGTATACCCGTGACACAATGATAGTACTTTCAAGTTTCTATTTGTTTCAGAGCTACAGGTCAAATTAAAACAACGATTCATTTTTACGGTTTTGTAGGCTCTTCAGTTTCTGATTGCAATAATTCCAGTAATTCGTTTACAGTATACTTTTCATAAATCAATATATTGATTTTTCATACAACCTACAGCTTCTGAACTCCCGTCAAGATATTTTACAGAAAGTGTTTTGTATGTAGGTTGAGATCACTAAAATAATCCTTTTTTTATCGTTTTAGCTATAAAAATTCTACCGCGATACTGCAAGTAGTCTTAAAACAGAAACCTCACTCTCGTTCCTGGGCAATATGTCGACAACCTTTGTAGGAAAATATAACGATATTAACACGCAGAAGTCATCACTGAAGTTATGATGCCGTATAGCAAACAGAAAACTATTTTGCTCCTTTTTCCGTTCCATCTATTAGCCCAATCAAAGAGGAAGATGTGCAGATGTATCTTTAAGAGTGTTAGAATCCTCATATGTAGTAGAGATATGTAAGAATAACCAAGCCAATTTTCACTTATGGATCGGAAACATGGGTGATGAAGGAGAGAGACAAAAGGAGAATACAATCAATGGAAATGGCGTTGCAGAGGTGTAGAGTGGAAGTAAAGTGAAGGTCAACGACGCGAAATGAGAAAATTAGGCAGATAATCGAGAAAGAACCGTTGCAACAAAAAATAGAGAAATCAAAGTTACAATTGTATGGCCAAGAGAAAATAATGGGAAAGGATAAAATACGAAATAAGATGCTGGACATGGAGTTGAAAGGAAAGAAGCTCAGAGAAAGACCGAGGGTGAATCGTATTACAAAGTGTGCTGAGGAAAGCGGAGAAAATTGGATAGACGGTAAATGGACAGGGATCGTTGGAGAGGCTTTTGTTCCAAGCAGACCCGGCGAGCGGTTGGGAGATGCTCAAGATGATGATGAAGTCTAAGCCAAAAGTCGTTTTTCAACTGTTTTAAGACGAATCTTGTACATTTTTTACTCTTTCATTAAACCAAGAAAACAGTTGATTTTCTTTTATATAATGGTCTAAAACTTGTAACGAACGCGTCTTGTGACCGCTAGTTACATTAATAAACTATATGTTTATTATTTAAAATGTGGAATATTTTAGTGGGCGTTTGGGCGCAGTGTACATTGTACGAGTGTGGAGCGGCAGATCTGAGGAATGCCAGCAGGCCGGTTCCTAGAATTAGCGAGGGGAGAATAGTGAGTGCCTAATGGAGGGGAGATTTGTGCTTGCCAGGTAGACAAACAGGGTGATCGGCGAGAGTTTTCTGTTTTTGCATGTGGCACGACGAACGAGGGAAGAGATATTCGATGCCGGCCGGCCAGCACGTTCGGACGATGTGATCTCTAGACTGTCTATTCGTGAGTGGGACTGTTGCTGCTACCTGGATCCGGACACCCGCTATTTTGTTTGAGCAGATGAGCTCAGGCAAAGGACGACATCTGAGGAACTGTGCTACACTGGTCCATAGCAGAGAAGACCGTCATCCAATGTGTGGCGGCAGACATGTACATTCGGTAATTATACATCGCCAATGAAGGACACTGTGCTAGCTAGACTTTCAAGTTCATAGCATTGCCCAGCTACGACCCTGCAGATAAGAACTCTCATAGCCCGGAGCAAACATCTCTTTCAGAAGTGAAGTCAAAATGTTGACTTCGTTTACTGTTTAATTTTTGTGTATTTTATATAAAATACCCTGGCGCCCACAAAAAAAAAGGACAACTGATTATTTTTAACTAATTTGTTATATATGTCACGTGATTAATTGAAATAAAACCATTTGTGATTTCTCGTATAAAGTATTCACGCAAGTTCTACCTTTCATGATAATAAAATAAAATAATAAAATTAATTATAATTTTAAATCAGGTAATGAGGTCAGAACGTTACAAACTTAAGGGAGAAGCTGTCGGAGGGTAAATATTTCTATCTATTTAATGTTGCTTTCGGAAAGTAGTGCGGTGTTAAAACTTTGATCGAAAATTAAGATTGCGATTTGTATTCACAATTTTTTGCGTATCACTGTTTCGCTACAAAATTTTCGTTAAGTAACTGAAAGGTTGAAATGAGAGCCAAGTGAATGGTTACAATGGGGGCCGATTTAAAGGGGTAGTGTGGTGATGACAACAAAATAGATATTGTTGGGTATGAAGATCTTATTCATCAAATACGAAACACAATTTGAATAATATTTAGTCTTGTCAATTGCTCACTGTTGAATTTCAGTGACGAGTAGTGTATAAACTGTCATGTATTATACGGTGCTTACTTGTAGGAGGAAATACAATAATTAAAACAGAAATCTTTCTTCGTGATAGATTTTTTTTTCTTTCTCCATATGACCCATTATTTATTAGAGACTTCAACTTTTCCTAAAGTAATGCTGCGCTTTAAACTGTTGTTGCTTTATTTCACAAGAGAATGGTCTGTGCGTATGTGGTGAACTTTTGATGAACTGAGGGACTTAAGCTTCCGTTAATCGTTTATATTTCATATCTGGAGCTTTGAAGCTTACGCCTGTTTCTTCGATTTCAAGAACTTCTTTAGATTTTTATTCTATAAATCTTTAGTTTGAAAACGATTCCAAAACTAAAAATCTGCACAAAAACTTGAAGTGTCTTATGTACGTATTTTGATAATACACTATCCTTTGTATTCTTCTGTCCACGAGGTATTATTCTGTCACATTGGAACGTTCAAGCCAAACAGTCTATACAGAATTAAACACAGATATTCAAATCGTTTAAGAAGTGATGGCTTCATGATTCACGATTTATCTCAGATTCTTTTATAGCAGAAGAAAATTAGTTGTAAACCTACATTAAACTTTGATGAGTGCTGAACATTACAAGCAAATTTCCTCACGTACGCACACTCAGTGAGAATAACAGACCATAATGATCGCAACTTGTGGGTATCGTGCAATAAATAAAAGTATGCTTCCTAAATGAATATGCTGGAGAGGCAGAATGAGGAAGGAGAAGGCCGTAAAGTCTCTTAGGTTCCATATACTCTTGAGTCAATTCGCTCTGACATCTCTACAGATCATCTGATATTTCACTAGGTGTGTTGATTCTGTAGTCTTTAGACACGACAGACATGAAATAGATAGCAGAAGCCTGTCTTTCAGGTTATGCAAAATTATGATTAGCACATCTAGGAAAACGTGAAGTCCTCCTCCCCATGTTATTGACCGTTTTTAACTCCTGAAACATTGCTCACAAACGTTGTGGCAATAGAAATGAGTGTCATCGGAAAGCAATAGTGTTTTAACCGCTTCAAAATGCCATTTTAGCAGGAAAAAAATACGAGTTTACAAAACTGACAAGTCATTGAGTATGAAGGTGCAGATATCCCGATTGTGGTAGGACCGTCAAAGAAACGAATAAATATGCGGTACGGTGTCGGTGCTTTCATTTGTACTCTCGTGAATCGTATGAAAGATTGTGGCTGCACGACTTGCATTAACTGACTTTGAACAGTATTGGTAGTTGGCGCTAGAGTCACGGGACATTACATTTCAGATATTATTCTTGATTACACATTTCTTGATCCATAGTGTCGATATTACGCCGTGAATACGTAATTTCCGGCATTACCTCCGTCCATGGAGAATGCATTGGCAGACTACGTCTACTTAATGAACAAGACCAGCGATGTTTGCGTCGAGTTCTCAGTGTTGACAGATAGGCTACATTGCCTCAAAGAACAGCAATACTCAATGCAGAATGTTCGACGTACGTGACCATGTGTACAGTGCAGCGAAATTTGGCGTTAATAGAATATGGGAGGAGAAGACAGACGAGAGTGCCTCTGCTAACAAAAGGCCATCGGTTGCAGTGCCTCTTCCAGGCTCCTCAACACAGGGTTCAGTGAATCACGATTCCAGTTGGTAGGAGCTGATGGTTGGGTTCGATTATGGCGCACACCCCACGAAACCATGGACCCACTGTGCAAGTTGGTGGAGGCTCGATCCTAGTACGAACTATGTTTAAATGGCATGGACCTGAACCTCTGGTCAAACTGAAACAATCATTGACTGCAAGTCGTTGTGTTCAGCCGCCTGGAAACCATTTTTAGCCAACAATATTCCCAAATAACAATGGATTTTTGCAGGAGGACCATAAGCCATATCACGGAGTCAAAAGCGTTCACGATTGGTTTGAGGAACATTATGACAATTACACCAAAATATTTGACCTCCTACATCAACAGACATGAATCCAGTCGAACGTATCTGGGTCATGATTGAATGCTCAATTAATTCATAACGTCTTGCACAGACAACACTTTCGCAATGGCTGAATATTTATTTCTTCAGGGGTGCCAATTCCACATTGGGTTGTAGTATACTGCCGGGTAGAAGGGGATCCCACGAGATATTAGGAGGTATCCCGTTTCTTTTGGAACTTCATTTTATGTATCTCGTTACGTGGTTTAATTCATGACACCCTTCATGTTTGGGAGGAAGGAAGTAGATGATTGTTTTAGAGAATATTATAGCGACTCTTCGCCGCGTTATATGACCGTTATGAAATCTCCACAGAGATTCTGTGCTGTGCCATTACAATGTACCCATTGTACTTCACTGGACTAATAATTATCTAATGATGGTGGTGATGTATCTGTGAGGTAAAAAGACACTTGTAAAATACTTGAGACACATTCTCTCTCTCACCTTGTTTTATGTGGTGAAATAAGTGCTCCTGAAAGAAGAATTTGTCGAATTGATAGAAATCAAAGGGTAAATACCTTTTTTTTAAATTTGGTTTTCTGCTGCTGGGAGCTTCGGTGATTTATTCTATGCGCGGATGAACACAGCGTCGGGGATTGTGTCCCTTTGTGACATATATATCCTTTTGGAAGTGTACAGGGCAAAGCGCCAATGTTTGCTGCCAGCCAAGGAAGGCCGCCTCAACGATGTTGCCAAGAACACACCCTGTCGTCGTGAAAGGAATTATCACCGGGACGAAGTGGTCAGTGGATACAGCCATACGTTGCACGACACCCTCCAACCACTGAGGAAAAATAACAGAAGTGGTGGATTGAACCAGCTAACTTGGTATGGCTATCGATGTAACTTCCAACATAATCCCTTAGCACTAATATTTTATACACGAAATCGATGTACCTCGACGAGAGCAGTCCGTTCAGACAACTTGGAATATGGAAGCTTTGCCAAATGAGAAGTCATACCGCATGAAACAAACCATAATGGCATTGCGCTCCCATCTCCCGCGCAGTCTCCTCTGGCCGTTGTAAATTCTTTGGTTCTCTGATTTTCGAACGGAACAATTCGATTTTGGGCGTAGATGAGAGATTATTAGCAATAAAAATGTGTAAGTTGACTTTGTTAATAATTTTTTGGGATGGCCCCCAGGATAAAAGAAAGTTTAAGAAATTCAAAGAAAAATTTCCATGTGGCATAAGTTTTCAGGGAGAAGAAATCAGTATGCTACGATTTGCTGACGACATTGTCTTGTTAGCAGAGAGGGCTGAGGATATTGAGAAGTTACTGAATGGCATGAACAAAATACTGAAGGAAGATTTTGGACTGAATATAAATCAAAGCAAGACAAAAGTGATTAAATGTAGCAGAAATGATACCAATACTAGGGGATTAAATATAAAAATATGATCGGATGCAATAGGAGAAATAAGAGAATTCTGTTACTAGGGAAGTAAAATTACAACCGATGGCCGAAACAGGAATGATGTCAAAAGCAGAATAGCACTAGCAAAAAGAGCCTTCATGAAAAAGAGAAATCTTTTAGTTTCAAATATTGATCTAGGAATTAGAAAGAACTTTTTAAAACTCTATGTGTGGAGCACAGCACTTTATGGTAGCGAAACATGGACTTTAGGAATACAGGAAAAAAGAAAACTGAAGCATTTGAAATGTGGTGCTACAGAAGAATGCTGAAAATTAAGTGGACACACAAAGTAAGAAATGAACGAGTTTTGGAGATGATGGGTGAGAAAAGAAGTTTGTGGAAGAAGCTTACAGAAAGAAGAGAGAGGCTGGTAGGTCATATTTTGAGATATGAAGGATTGGTTAATTTGTTAGGGAATAATCGAAGGTAAGAACTGTAGAGGAAGACAGAGATTAGAATATATGAAGCAGATAATTGAGGACGTGGTTTGTAAGGGGTATGTAGAAATGAAGAGGTTAGCACAGGATAGGAAGGGATGGAGGATTGCATCAAACCAGTCGAAAGACTGACGACAGCAAAAAAAAAAGTACCAACGGCAGAAAGCGAACTACGTCCGAGAATGTTTGCCACAAGGCGGCGACTGCTACAGAAAATGTGTGTTCAGTAACTGACTCTTTGCTGTGGATTTCCCAAGCATTATCTTGGTCGTAAAGGTGTAAAATACTGCGATGAATGCGGCGTAGCGTTCGCGTTGTGTGGTTTTCTCGATTAAGACGAAAAAGGGATTAGAAACGTTGTCGATTCTTTAATAGTGCTTATCTGAAAAACAGTAGAGCGGGCTTATAGTTTTAACGTCCCCAAACGATGAACGAATTGTCTTCTATAGTGTTGTATGTCTTCACTTCGTACGCATCTTTTCACCTGCTGGCCGACTAGTGGAAGGTAAAAACTTCTCCCGCCACTGACGTTTCAAAGAGCTAATGAACTATCAAATGCTAATCACCACTTTCTTCCTCCGATGCTTCAAGGCTGACGTTTGTTGATGAACTTGATTCACGTCGCGCTTTGACCTGTGAGGTGCTTACGTGGTTTCTGCATAGCAAATAATACAGCTGAGTGGAATCTCGAATAAAAGTTCTGGGACACCTACACTCTGCTTCTGGTGTTTCCTCGCAACCCTGCGGAATACCTGCGCTAGGCGAATATGTTCTTCTCGCATTTACTTCGAGCTAGTAAACAACAAGCCAGACAATGTAAATCAACCTACATATGGTAGGATTCCTCCAGAAAGTGGGTAAATACTTATTACGTCACTAAAAGACCTTGTAATACAGAACCCGATCAAGGGAAACGAAGGCATATTGGACTTTAATAGTAAAACAATGGTAATTTATGCAGGCGTAAGGGCCCTGTTACATCGGCTTTACTCGTCCAATCAGAGGGCACTCATTCATTTGCATGCTGATCGCGGCACTGCGGGTTGCCGACTTTGCAGCTGAAAGGCGCAGAGCCTCGCTACCACAGTTAATGACCAGCGGCGGTGAAAAATGAACGTTCGAGCTCCCCCTCTCTCCCTCTTCACTGAAAATTAAATTTCCCAACTCCAGCTCCAGCTTCTGCTACTGTTTGCTTTCATTCCCAATGGTGTTTGATCGTTTAATTAACTACGCATCATAGCTGGACCTTTCAACGGTTTGAAGAGACGCCCATTAAAATCACTTCGTAACGATTTACGCCAACCACTAAAACTGTTAGTAATCGTCTCCTGCTTCAGTTTCTAACTGACTGCTCACAGAGATCGTCTCTGCTGTATTATGTCTCTTCCATTTCATTCCCTTAGTGGAATACTGTATAAACTATTCTTTTGTTACATTCTCTAAATACCCGCCGATTTCCAGTGACTCACAAGAAGGAATATTCCATCATATTACGTTCTCAGATATTTTTAAGTACACATGTCTTTGTCTGTTAATATGCTCATAACTCAAGAACTACTGATAAAGTTTCGGTGCACTTCATTTTTTGTTTTGTTTATAGTATGGTACTACGAAATACACTGATGTATAATGTTCAATATCAATCGCTGTGTTGTGAATATTAATTTAGGTATTAAGATATAAGTTCAGTAATTTAAACTCGACTATCTTACAGCTGAGTGAGCATAAGTAAAATCCTTAATACTGTGATGATTTCGAAGTTAACATTATTTCTTGATGAATCGTTCCATCAGGCTTAAAGAAAGAGTTACTAGAGCATATTATTAAAACAAAATTTCAAGTATTTAACCACTAAAGCATCTATACACTGTGATGTTCAAACAGAAACAGGTACTATTGGAGGAAGGGGGTTGGTTCCGTTATACAACATTTCTCATTGGCTGCTTCAGAAAATACCTTTAACTATATAGCTTATATATCGTTATGTTGTTTAGCTTAAGTATTTTTTAACTTAAATATATATATATATAACAATCTTCAAAAAATTTTGTATTACCCCCTGACGATAATTCTATCTGGTTTCGTAGCCACGAGCCTGTACATACGATAAATGATATCAAGTATTTAACTAAATTTTTCTACCACACATACATTCCTATTGATATTGTCAAATATAACTATTTGAAATGTAAAAACAGAATCTCTATAGATGCTGAGCGTTAATGCAGTATAAAGCTCTCGGATGAGAAGCCGAGTGATAATTGAATTTCCACACAATATTTCGGCGATCCAATGCTCACCAAAAGATTACTACTGCGAAGCGAGTGTGTGTAAACACTGTGCTCACTATACTTGTTGTCTGATAGCACTATATGACTTAGTATTTGTCATTTCAAGTTGATATTGCAATACTGACAGCATATTTTGTCTGGTTTTATAGTGCAGTAATAAATTATTGGAAAGTGTTTATTGATCCATAGCAAATCGTTTAAAGTGATTATGCAGTTTCATGTATGTTTATGAGTATTTTGTGTGCAGATGATCAAGCTGTGTTCTTGGCTGTAGTTATGAGGTTATACAGCAGCAGAATCTTTTTTTATTTTTTATTTTTGGACGGTAAGATAGTGCTACCACACAGAATGTTGTTGAGCTTCTAAAAATTACGAATATCACTGGTCCCATAACTATTACGGCAAACCTCACCATCCAGTCAGTTTTTAGTGAACATCTTACTACAACAAACAAAGCAGATATTTAGAAGCGTGAATTTTATTGGTGCAAGGAAATATAACTGATGTGATAAATGCTTTCTTAGCATACGGTTCCTAAGCCGTCATAGATTCAGCAGTGAGATGTTTGGATGATTTTATGAATGTAGTATATTCCGCAAGGAAAGTAAACTACAGCCTCACTAGTGTAGCAGAGGTATAGTAATCTAGCCCCAAAAATTGTTTCTAGTGATTAATGGAATCTCCTGGTTCCCTATAGTAATTAGTAACGAGATACATTATGTCCAAAATATTTAGGCTTCCGGAATACTTCTACCTGCACAAAAAATGCATCTTACTTCCTTGAACTTGAATATAAAGAGATAATATGTTAGTTTAAGATCTTTTTAATAAATGTGTCTGTTCAATTACGTGAGAATAACATAGGCCTACCGTAAACAAGACAACGCTAAGGGAAAAAAGTACCAATATTTTTCGAAAAACATTTTAAATTTCTTTATCTCATTAGATAGCAAGCAGAATGGACCTGGGGAGCCGTTCCGCATGTTCAGTTTCGAATAAAAATCTTTGCCTTCATCGGGAATGGAACCCCTGTCAGTCAGACGCTCTATCGTGGTGTTGACCTCTTAGTATCACTTCTAGTGCCGAAAACGTTGTAATGGGAATACGGTGCTACTCCTTCGCGAATCCTGCTTAGGAAATCCATAACCGTTATCTTTTTATGCTCACTTATTACAAAATTGAAAATATAAAAATGACTGCATAAGACGGTCGTAGAAACTTGGTGAAAGAAGGAAATATTGATGTACTGATACAGGACCACACACACGCACATGAGGCGCCATGTGCTATCCAATACTACAGCCCGCCGCATGCTTACGACTATTCCGATACTGGTCTAACTTATCAAATTACTGACGCAAGTATTCCCTTGGCATGGAACATGGGGAAAAAAACCTGGCTGGACCCACGATAAAGGAGATTCTGCAGTGAAGGAGAGGGGATTACAATTAGTAGTCAACTTGCAGTGAAAGAGTTGTGGTATGGCCGCGATGAGAGACAGTTGTGTTTGTTTGGCGATCGTTACAAAACTCTCCTGTCCCGGCTGTAACACGGGTGGAGTAGTCTGGTGGTCTCCCTAGCCACGGACTCAGTCCGTCCATTCAATTTAATAAGACAAACCATTACCGACCGTGGTTAACGCTGTGGCCGCGCATTCTGGAGAACGTCGGTTCGAATCTCCGCCTGGGCATCCAGATTTTGGTTTTCTATGGTTTCCCCAAATCACTCCAGGCGAATCCGGGATGTATCCTTCAAAAGGCCATGACCTAATTCCTTCCCGTTCCTAGTCCCCAGTTTCATCCAGTCTCTGATGACCTCGATGTCGACGAGGCGTAAAGACATATTTAAAAAAAAAAAAAAAAAAAAAATCCGCAGCCATTCGACATGTGTTTTCATCTCCACATCACCGAGCCACTCGCTGACGAAGGTGTAAATTGTCATACTCGGAAAATTTATGCTCTACCCGTCAACGCCTGCGCAGATATTCCTTTTGTGCTCTTCCAGACAAGCCTCGTGTTTCGTCTATTCTTTACAATATACTGGCCATGATGATTGTTTTTTTTTTTTTACATCCATGGAATTCTGTATGTAAATTGGGTTCCTGAAGGTCAAACCGTGAATAAAGAATACTACCTTGGGGGTTTGGCCACCCTCCGTGAGCGAGTGCGAAGAAAGCGACCAGAGTTGTGGAAGAACAAGTCGTGGATTCTTCATCAGGACAACGCCCCAGCCCACACTGCACTGGTGGTTAAGACTTTTTTGGCCAAGCATGGGATCCCTGTGTTGGATCATCCACCCTACTCACCAGACCTAGCTCCATGTGATTTTTTTATGTTCCCAAAAGTGAAGGAAGTGTTGAAGGGGACCAGATTCGAGACTGGAAGCTGTGAAGCAAAAAGCGACGGAGACTATGAACATGCTAACAGAAAATGACTTCAAACACTGTTTTGAACAGTGGAAAATTCGAATGGAAAAGAGTAGGGATAGTGGAGGGGAGTATATTGAAGGTGATAAGGTAAAAGTTGTAAAGGAAACAAAATAAAAAGAGTTACACTAAAAATCCCGTTTTTTTCTAGCCGCACCTCGTATGTGTCTTAAATACATTTAGATCTACCCTTTTCACATCACTTTTGTTTGATAAATAAATGGAACTTTCTGTAAATTGTAGCTTTACCGTTCAGAGCTCAAATTATTTCCCTTAAGCGTTTAATTTTTCTACATGAGTTTTTAAGTTTTGATGTTTATCGGAGATAGTCATGTCATACTGGATACAATCAGAATCTAAACGTAATTAGAATTAAATTCCCTAGACTTTCATTGAATAAATTAATTAATAATTTGAAGCTGTGACCCTTAAACCTCCTTGTCACCCCCTCCAAGCAGTGTCCAATTCTGCCAACTAGGCAGGTGACGTTTCATCATCGGCATCTTCCTCCAGAGTCCGTCTTTACATTCAGTGAACGTTTAACTTAGCTGAAGACAACAATTCGAAGAATATTTGGTATTTAAAGCCGCAATGTGTAGTGTAACAGTAATCATTTACAGTTTTATAAAAGTTCTGGTAATAATTTTTGTTATTAACCATATTAATTATTATTCCAATATAGTTTCATTCACTTAATGGAAACGTAATATATTACAGAAAAACTGAATTTATTTGTGTAAGATTTTGTGAATACTCTCTGTAATTCGAATCTCTCCATTGTTACTAAGTATCTTGATAATGTACGTACTATTGTAGCAGTTGCATTATTAACTCTCAACTTTTATCCTCCATATGATCATACATTTCCATAGAATTAAATTAGAGGTAATCATTCTGGTAAGCCAGCTACATTTTAAAGACGAAAATCGCTTGGCTAATGTTTTCCAACAGCTCAATCCTATTGAAAACACTCATCAGGTGGGTTTATCCTTTGAGAGGAGTCGATTGCTTAAAGTTGCCTATCACATGCGTTCTTGGACTCGGAACTGGTTTCCACAGAATTTGTAACTTCTGAATAAACACTGTACCATATTGGATAAAGAACTTTCAGGAAACAGTAAAAAGAAATTAAAGCTTCTGAATCGTCATTTCAGAAAACGCACACACCCGTACAAGGGCAAATTGTAAAGTAAGATTTCTTTATTTCTTAAAAATAGATGACAAAATATATTTTCATACTCAAATACATCATTTTGAACCTAAAACATCGTTATATTTTTCAAAATAATCGCCATATCGATCACTCCTTCAGATTTTGTATGCCCCTTTCAAAAAATTTCGCCGCCAACAAAATGAGATAGCACATCACCTCTTTTTTAACTTCGTCGTCGGTGTTGAAGCTTTATCCAGCCAAGTATTCCTTCAACTTTGGAAACAAGTGGTTATCGCTAGGTGTTAGGTCCTGGTGGGGAGGAAGGCTGGGGTATTACAGTCCATCCAAACAGTTTCAGCAGGTCCTGGGTTTGAAGAGAGACGTGCAGTCGAGTATTATCGTGTAGAAGTACTACCCACCGTGCAAACACTGTCCCATACCCCAACTTTCAGTCAATATCTTCTGAATTGCGTGGGAGAAGCCTCAGAAACCCAAAGAGAAAGTTCACTGATAGTCATCCTGGGGCCATTCAACAATATTCCGTCAACCTTTTTGATCGTATCGTCTGAAGTCAAAGATCTTCCACTCCGTTGTTTATCATGAATGTCCGCACGATCACCTGTAAATTCTTTACACCATTTGTGGATATGTTGAACAGCCATACAATTTTAACCGTACAATTCTGTCAATTGTCGATGAATATGTAGGTGGAATACCTTTCGCATTTATAAAACGAATTGCTACACGAATTTCGCACTTGGCACCAAAAGTTCCTGAATCAACTCTACGGGGCATAGCCAGCCAAGGTGCGATCACTTCACACGGCAGTGTTGCTGGATTTCGCGTGAAGCCTATGTGTGACGACCCACCGTTTTGGGAACCTTACTATACGATCTGCCCTTACATTACACATTATTGCATATTTCGTTTGCCTTCATTGGTTCTTACAGCCATGCATACTTTACATTGCGGCTAAACAGATTTAATCATTATACTGCTACGTAAGTCTGTATTCAGCGACAACTTTAAGTCAGTGCAAATTTTTTTTTTTTTTTTTTATTGTATTTACGTCTCTCAACATCGAGGTCTTTAGAGACGGGAAAGGATGGGGGGCAAGGATGGGGGCAAGGAATGGGAAGGAATTCGGCCATGGCCTTTTGAAGGAAGCATCCCGGCATTTGCCTGGAGTGATTTGGGAAACCATGGAAAGCCCAAATCTGGATGCCCGGACGGGGATCGAACCGCCGTCCTCCCGAATGCGAGGCGAGAACGCTATCCGTTACACCGCCACGCTCGGTCCAGTGCAAAAGGCTAAGCTTAATTGGAGATAGTGAAAAAGTAGTAGCAAAGTATCGACCAGTAGTGCCTAGTAGAAGATATAAACCGTGGTCATTTATGCCGTCTTGAGTGAGTATAGATGGTAACGAAGAGAGTCGCCAAATGGAACGGAAGATAGCGCCCGTATCTGGCAGTGCTGGTGACATCCTAACCCGCAAGGCACTTCCGCCGGAACAAAGCGGAGTGGCCGATTAACGGCATGACATACCAGTAGGAAGGCACAACTCAGACTCAGCACAAGCGCGATCACGCCATGGCAACTTGCAGGCTTATTTGTTAGTTACTCGATTTTCAGGATAATATTATGATGCGAGACTACTACGGAGTGAAGACCGATGGTGGTTTACACTCATCAAGGACGGAATGGAATTGTAAATACTCTGAGGAACTTGGCGTGCTTTGCCGGAGAACCCGTTATCAACAACACAGCCTTATGACTCCGAAGAGGGCTGCAGGATGTTGACAGAAATATTGCCAAAAACGTTTGCGTGACATTACCTGGAAAACCGCATTCCTCATACTGAGGAGAAGAAGGTACATAGGGCTTTTGTTAAATCTTGATGCGATATACGAACTATCTTGGAAACGATGTCTGTGCGGTTTCTTTTGCTACCAACCTGAACGCTGTGACAGCTCCATATTCCGCCTCATAAATTCGCCTAAATACTACGAATTGCAATAGCTTACAGGTTACATCGTTCACAAACGAATGAAAACATTCAATACCCCATCCAACTCTGCTGCATGTTATTGCCTGTTAAGTACGCGACGTTGACTGACGAGAAGCATATTAGTAACGTTACTAACAATGAAAAAAAGGCGAAACTCTGGTTAAAAACTATAAAGAGAAAAAGAAAACAAGAAATACTCATTCGGTTTTTCTCGGCTTCAAGAAATCACTCCAGACCAATGCTGGGATGATTCTTCCAAACGTCATGGCCAAATTCCTGTCATAAATTAGCTGTAAAAATGTGGGGAGAAATATTGTAGGATGGTGAAAAAGATGGATCTCGAGAGGCATGTGGTGAACAATGAATTGAGATTTTTGAATATGTATCTCGTGACATGATATACATATAAAGAGAGAAACTGAAATATGCAGCTCTAGACTTGTGATAAATGTTATTACCTTTGACAGTTGGCTCTATGTTTTTGGAAATCGTGCGACGAAATGTCAAATAAAATATTTTCGAAGTTCAGTCGTATATTTTCGAGTTTCTTTTGACATTTACATTTCATAAATTAAGAAGGTAAGCCAGAAGTCTATTTATTACATTTAAGAGGAAATAAACAAGAAACCATCGAATAAATTCCATGCATGGTATAATGTTCCATCTGTCTGCAAACACAGTAAGCTATGTTCTTCGCTTCTTTGTACATTCTGTAGTTTTTGAGGCAAACTTGGGAATTTTCTCAGTATTCGCCCATATGATCACGATAAACTCCCTAAAAAGCGTGACCTGGATGGTCGGTACGCCATAGCCGAAGTACAGCATTTCTCTGTAGGTAGATTGTCCTTAATGACCTTGACGTCGACAGGAAGTAAAAAGAATGCATTCTGGGTTACTTTGATTAGCAGTCGTCATCACGTTATTTGTAACTAAGATATGTCTCGGTTAATACACTACGATATCCCGCCTCGTGGCCGAGATAGCTAAAACAATGGAACGATACTTGCGCTGGACTTAGGTTTAATTACACACAGTTTTGATAGGTGTTCAGCTGGATGACCTCTTTTTCATGCGATGTTTCAACAGCTGCTTCCACAGTGTTCATAGGTGGAATAGTAGATCGAAATGAAAAATGCGATATACCACGACACCAGCTGTTGAACACATCGAAGCAGCTGTTGCAGAAGATGCCATCATTCTTAATAACACTTATTAAAAATATACCGAGGCAGTGAAAGACTCAGTTCTAGTAATTTTAATAGTTCGAACCGCTGTGGCTAGCGTAGTGTTGAGTAATTTCTAATCACCAGATTCTGTACCAGACGCTTGGCAAAAATCGTAAAAATGTTGGCAGTGAAATGATAATTTGTCCGCCGGATGTTTCAATACATTACATAGTCACCTAAACGTATACAATCGAACGTACACATCAAAGTGTAAGTTGGGGGCCTAGAATGACTCCACTCAGAGACTTCGCGATATCCGAATCTGACAAACCAACTAGTTTCTTTCACGACCTTTCGAATTTTGAATTATTATGTCATTCATAGCTGAGCAACAGATTTCATATAGCAGTATTGTTCAAATAAAAAGTATTCCCAGATCGGTATTTTCCTTCTTTTAATACTGAGATAGTAAATATGCTGCTTGTGAATGATATCCGTGTGTGTCAATGTGTAATAAAAACTCGAACGTTGGGAACAGTAAGAACGAAAGGGCACAAAGTCTAGCGGATATTAATAGATATTGTGAACGTATCCTGTTCTGTTTTTAGCAAAAAAAATTGCAACGCGTAAAGAAATTAACACTACGTGTTGCCTACTTTGTAGGAACTTGACAAAAAAGGAAGCTTTAAGACATTTCAGAATTTACTCAAATATAATACAATTTCTTTTCAGAATTAGAAAGGTAGTGTGATCGGGATCAATACTGCTGATATTACGTAAACTGTATATTGCAGGCCTAGCAGACTGTTAAGATTTTTGTTAACTGTTGCCAATTGGCATTTAACGCTATGTCTATTTTTTCACAATCACACAACCGCATTTTAGCGAAGCTTCGAGCGTACGGTATATCGGATCAGCTTTGTGAATGGATAAAGGATTTTCTAACTGGTCGGTCGCAGTATGTTGTCGTTGAAGGAGAAAGTTCTTCTAATCTAGATGTTACATCGGCTGTACCTCAAGGAAGTGTAATTGGACCACTTCTTTTCTTAATTTTTATAAACGATCTCGGAGACAAATTGAAAAGCCTTTTTAGATTGTTTGCTGATGATGCAGTTATTTATAGGGAAGTAAGAAATTTGGCCGATTGCTTAGAAATTCAGCGCGATCTGGATGTTATTTTGGCTTGGTACGCTGAGTGGCAACTTACTCCAAATTGTAAAAAGTGCAAGCCAATGAGCATAACTAACAAAAAGAATCCAATTGTTCAGAAATACGAGTTAAACAATACAGTTATTGATATTGTCGATTCTATGAAATATTTGGGAGTAACAGTACAAAAGAATATGAAATGGGACATACACATTAATTCGTTAGTAGGTAGAGCAAATTCTAGGCTGCGATTCATAGGTCGAATCTTGAAAAATTGTAATAAACAAACAAAGGAGATAGCGTACAAATCTCTTGTGCGTCCACGTTTGGACTATTGTTGTGCCATTTGGGATCCGTTTCGCAAGGGGTTGGTCGAAAGTATAGAGAAAGTACAGAGAAGAGCCGCTCGATTCGTGACCGCTTGCTACAGTCCTTATGAAAGCGTCACAGAACTGATTAGTAGACTAGGTTGGGAGTCTCTGGTAGATAGACGACACACGTTTCGTTTAAACTTATTGGAAAACATGCGTACTCCCACTTTCACTTTTGAGTGTAGTGAAAAACTTCTTCCACCAACCTATTTGAGTCGGAAGGACAGGAAAGATAAAATTAGAGAAATAAGGTGCCGGCCGGATTCTTATATGAATTCTTTTTTCCCTCGTACCATTAGGGATTGGAATGCACAGCAAAGACATTAGCTTTGGTGCTGAGCAAACTCTGCCACTCAGAGTATATATGTAGATATATGTAGATTTAGATGCACACTGTCCTCCGTTATTATTATGCTTAACAGCTCAGTTTCACTCAATCTGGGGGTATCTTGCTGCTGTTTTAAAACCATCTAATGGTTTTGAAGGAATAAATAACAAGAGATTGGTACAGTTATGATAGTATCACGCATCCCTAAAATCGAACGGACACAACGACTAAAATGGAACTGAATTATTCTTTAACATTCCATCTAAGAATGCTAAAGAATTTTCAATTTAAAAAAAGACGCATAACGAAGACAGTAAAAAACGAAATAATAATAATTACTTTGTAACGTGGATAGGATGTTGTGGAAAATGTAACATTGGTCAGTGGGTGCAAACATGAAATAGTTCTCTGGAGCTGTGTTGTGGTGCTTGTCGATATCACTCGGGCAGTATGGGCGGTGTTGAATCTTGTATTGAAGCCGATTTCGTACGCGGGTTTCCTACTTGTTGCCGGCAGTGATGGATGTAGAAGCCTCCAGCCTGTCATGTGAGACGCTGCCTCGTGGTCTTGTTTTCTTGCTGTCACTCAACGTGCTTTTACCGAAATTGCTTCTACAGGTTTACGCGTGGCGGCCCCGGAAAAAGATTCCTCCTTGTTCTGACAGTAAGTCCTTCCGCGTCGGAGAAAGGCTATCACTTCAAAATATGTTTACAGTACTTTGTGTGTTTACAGAAATTACAAGTTTTTTTTTGGAGGAAATATAATAATTCTAACTTGTATGCATTGCATTTTGATTAACATATTAATTGCTTGTTGATTTTTGTTTATTTAAATTGAGTCGATGTAGCCGTTTTATTATACTCTCTGCACACATATATCCTGCTGTTACAGTAAACTACCCGAGGGAATGTGCCAACCCATCATTTTTTGACTGGATTAGCGGATGATAAAATATCGATAACTACGATCGTATATTCCTTTACAGTATAAGAAGCAGTATAATTGCTAACCACGTTTACTTTAAAGGGCTTTATGGCTGAAGGAAATTGGTCATAGTATTCGCAGATAAAAATCCCGGCAGTTGCTTGGGATTTTTTTGAAAACTTAGAAACCGAAATATCGAAGGTTCAACCAACGATGGAACCCGGGTGTTTCCGGAAACAGAGGCCGAGCATCAGGGTTAAAAACTCGACGAAGCCGAGATTTTTTGCCTGAAAGCTTGCAACGTCGTAAACATCCTTTTTCATATTTTTTCATTATTTTATCATTTTTGTTTTATGTTATTTCAACTAGACATGTAACGTTCTTTCTTTTTACCATGATTGTAGGCCCAAAATATTGCCTCAGAGGTTAGGGAATTTCGTCTTCGCTATTGGCTAGCTCGCCTGAGAAGCTGTCACAAGTCTGAATTATGGATAGTTCTAGATAGTTAGTTATCAGCCGACTCTGCTGTGTTGTCGACCAGATAATGTATTAATTAAAAAAAAAATTGTGGATAGAAAACCGTTAAGATTACTACAGGAGAGTAATATAGCAATATTCTACTGGACTGAAATAAGCTGTCCGTCTCGTCAAAACCATATCCACGCCCACCGGCTGAATTCGATAACTAGTAGAGGAGAATCGGGTAATATGGAATACCATTTATGTTTTGTTGTTCAAAATAGTACTGAAAATAATTTAACACCTGAAACTAAAACCAATACAAACTTCAACTTCTTGTAATAACATATATATAATAAAAATCTGTCAAAACAGATTTTTTTATTAGTAACATTTAGTTTTTAAAAAAAATGTCGTTTGGAGGGTAATATGGAATAGGCGGGTAACATGGAATAGAAGGTTTCAAATAACGTAAACTAAACTATCTGGAATTGAGATAAACGGATTTAATGATACTTTTTAGTCAACATCATCATCATCTTTGTCGGATTGAATAGCTATCGTTTCTTTCTTTTTCGGCTGTTCTTAAAACAAAACATAATTAATTAATTAATTAAGAAATATTTACTTTCTCAATTATTATTTTATTATTTTCAATCAATATTAACAAAAATCGTATTACTGACATTATATTTGATTAAAAATGTATTTCAACTCAGTAATTATTTTTCAGGTTGTATGAAATACCACAGTTTTTAGTCTGGTTTTATGGAATACTAAGTATCTCATATTACCCGAATCGCTATCTTGGACAAAATAGGCTTGATGATATTATAAAAAGATGGAAGCCAGAAAAAAAAGACCTGTACAACAAACCATCACTCTTTTACTACACATTACACTAAGACTAGCGATCAACAAAATAAATCTAATATTTTATATATATTTTAGAAAACTAATCTGCAAAAATTCTCGAAAGTGGAAAAACAAACTTTGATGGTTAGCAAACACAGTTCAGCTCCCAAATGACCGACCTTCATCACAAAGCATCATAGGAGTTTTGAGCAGCAGTTGATGTTACTTCCACTATACAGCAGCATTCGGTAGAGGAGAAACCTCGGTATTCCATATTACCAGACTATTCCATATTACCCGATTCTCCTCTATATAAAATCGTAACGACAGTGATCGTTGATTTTCTTTGTGAACTTAACAGAACAGGAAAACACGAATTTTTCCTTGCGCCTCCTGGTTTTTTGGCGCAAATAGCTTCTTCGTGTCACATAGTTGACCCGATTTAGTTCTGAATCTAAAAACTGGTGTCGTTTAAGAAGAAAAAGTTTCATCGAATTATTAAAAATGACCTTTTTTGCATAGACAGATTTTTTTTATTGAATATGTTTCGTCTACTTTCAAGCAGTGCATAAGTTAAGAAGGAGATCAATGTACAAAAATCAGTCCTAACTATTAACAATAAAATCACAGTCGTATATTTTACTTATGAGATGACCAATCATAATAGTTCCCTAGCGCGACGCAGTCCACAGTACTGTGTAGCAAACTATTCTAGTGTAGTGTAAAGCGGCATTGGGTCTTCACCTTGGTGCTGCAGTCTCACAACAACCAGCTTAGTTTATACGAATACTTTGTATTTAATGTAGTAGCTGTGCTGATCTGACTGGTAGACCAGATTGTGCGGAAGAGCGTCTGCTTAGCGATGTGTCTCATGTTAGGGATAAGTAAATCATAATGGCTCCCCATCCCCACTCCCGGTAGCAGAGAACGTTGTTCACATAGAATCAAACTCATTATTAAGGACTTTAGAAAACTGTGTGGTCTTAATTTACAGCAATTTAAATCAAGTTATATCAATGTATTGCTAAGTAATGTTTGCTTAAGTAGCTCACACCTTGAAAACTACGCTCGATGTAATTGTTTTTAGTATTTTAGATATACCAGGTAAGAAAAATGGTTCAGAAGTGATGGTCACTAATGTCTTTATTTTCAAGTGAAAAATAAATGGAAAAAATGTTTAGTACTCTAAATGATGAGTTCTAAACTTTGATACTCGACAGGCTGTGGTTGAAAAAAATATTCACTCCATTTTCTTTTAATGTAATCCCTTCCTGAAACAATACAATTTACAATTTTTTAATTACAATATTCGGCTTAGTGTTAACAAAATGGATATCATGTGTGAGACTGGAGTCTGAAAGTTATTTCACATGTGAATCAAAGTCCTACGGAAATACATCGAAGCGACAGCAATAGTGCTTTGCTTACTCGTGTTAACGGAACCCTGAGAAATGACCTCATTCGCGACGTGTGTCTTCGACCATCATTTGGAGAATATGTTCAGTTGGTCACCAGACAATTACAGGTTCATTGACAGCACCGTAGGTAGAATGATTCAAATTTTCCTATTCATAGCGTTCCAAGCCTAACTTGCATAAATGCTCTACTGCAACATGAATTCTTTACAAGCCTTTAGTTTCAACGAGCTGTATCGTCAGCCGGGACTTGATCTTCCTGAATGCTCCCTCAGAGACAGTTTAAACTTTCTCTGCGTTCTCTTTAAAAACACCGGGTGAACTTTTAGCTAAAGTCAGGGAGTGAGATTTTTGTTTTGTTCTGCCAGATGGTTTCACCGTCACAATACGGACATAATGTACATCAGTATATCGGCGCAGTATCGAAAATACATCGAAAACATAATTCAGAAATAAAAAAGTATTTACTATAAGAGATAAAGTTGCCACTGAAGAATATAGAAGATTGGTAATTTAAAATAGTATGATTTGTAGAAATCGCCTTCCTAAACGGTACAAGAAATAATTATTAATAGCGAATTGTAATGTTATATCATAAGGTGCTCAGAAAGCCATCCCTCAATTGTTACCGAAAACCCTATATAAATAAATCACATAGAAAGCTTGTATAGTTAATTTATCACCGTAACCAGATTTGAGTCAGGACAAAAAGGGGGATGGATTAGTAAATGTACAACTCGGAATAAGTTTCAATCAAATTAAGTTTTAATACAGCAGTTTACTGGCTTTACTGTATGTTTGGCCACCAACAGAGAGAAATGTTCTAAAATACGCAATTGGTCCGAAAATTGTAGTTTGTTTAGTTGCAATGAAGCTTCCAGTAGAAAGATTCACGCATACGCTTCACGAACTATCTGTCCAGGCCAAAGGCGTGTGCGGATTAAGAGATAACCCTTGCTCTCGTGTAGGTATGAAAAAAATACACGAAAACGAACAAAACTATTGCGTTTTGGGTGTCGAGAAATGATTAACAGCAAATTTGGTGCTAATAGTTTTCTGAGGCACGTTTTGAGAACAGGTTTGGGTAATGAATTGATATCAGAATAAAACTATATCAGAGGAAAAGATAATTGCATCACAGCAACAAACGATGGTGAGTCGGGTGTTTTACAAACAAACAATAAACCTTTCTTTGGTTTTTCGTTAAAGTTACAAAGAGAGAGTTATATTCAGAAAACATTATTAGATTCCGAAATGCTGTAGATGCAAATATACTGCAAGCCTAATTAGAAATAACACAAAATAAGGTGTCTTTGGTGGGGGAACTATGTTCTACTCCACGACTGACGTAATATTTTTATCCTCGGGAAGTGGTATTTCCTTATGATCATTATGAGAGCGAGGTTACACAGTACGAGTTGCTGACCAGGCAGTGGACAGCTACTGCCCCTGTCCACTCGCATGACAGTAGCTCGACTCGTCTCGCCCGGTCACACAAGTGCGAACTGCTGGCGTGAAACTAGACAGCTACTGCACATGTGAACTCGCATCTTTTCAGTAGCTATTCATACGTTTCGTGCAATGTCTCGTGCAATGTTGTCGCAAAATACACGACAGATCACAGTTCATACAGTAATAAAAGCAGTTACAAAAATACTTTGTGGTGAAATACTTCGAGCTGAAAGTGCTGTGCAAAAAAAAAGAAGAAAAACAGAACAATATGGGTCAAGAATTGGATGCAAAGGAAAGAGGCAACGCAGATAATATTTAAAGAACTTTATAATGAAGATCCCCGAGAATATAAAGCAGTTATGAGAGTGACACCTACACAAGTAGAAATACTCTTAAATTTAATTGCTCCAAAAATTCAACGTCAAGATACACACATGCGGGATGCTATACCTGCAAGAATGAAGTTGGAGATAACCTTGGTGTACCTCTCTTCTGGAATATCGTACAGATTGTTGTCGATATTTTTCAGAATTTCAAAAGCATCTATAATTAAAATAAAACCAGAAGTGTGTGATGCTATAAATGAAAGTCTAAAAGATTATATCAAAGTAAGTCATTTTTATTATTCTAATCAAATTCACAGCTGATTTGTTAACTTTTTATGTATTAGAAATTAACTTTTACATACTAATTCAGTACTACATAGCTTAGTTTATTATATGAGACAATGTCATTGCTGCAGCAAGCACATCGCTTGCGATTATTGTTTGCGAGCATTGTTCCAATTGTGGTGATGGGATAGATTCGGAACTCTAATTAGGTGAATACACATTTGTAGCACAGAGGGCTTTCTTACGATATCTAGACAGTGTTGCTTGTATTTCATCCGTCGCATCAATTCTATCAATTGGCGGTAAATGTCTGAGCTGCAGTGCTATATGTCTCCCCATTACATCACATTCATCTTCTGATTCTCTTCGACTCGGGGCAGACATTGTTAAACTGTTATTTAGTTCTTCAAGTTCATTCACAGCTGCTTGAATTTCAGACCGTTCTGTTGATAATCTCATCTTTGATCTTTGTCTTTTATGAAGCTTCATTGGTGGTTTTTCAACCGTGATGCTGCTATTGCCACTAGTATCAAGGCCCTCGTTATAAGTTTCTAAAGATTCTTCAGGCAACTCGTTCCATGACGTTGATGCTTCATGTGGTTCCTGAAATTTAATACTATTTAATTTTGTAATTTAACAATACTATGTTAAGTTAAATCACAATTAACAATACTATTTCAACAATACTGTTTTAAGTTAAATCGCAATTAACAATACTACTTCATTTTGGAATTTAACAATACTATTTTAAGTTAAACCACAATTAACAATACTACTTCATTTTGGAATTTAACAATACTATTTTAAGTTAAATCGCAATTAACAATACTACTTCATTTTGGAATTTAACAATACTATTTTAAGTTAAATCACAATTAACAATACTATTTCATTTTGGAATTTAACAATACTATTTTAAGTTAAACCACAATTAACAATACTATTTCATTTTTCAGATACCGAATATGGAGGAATGGCAAGATATACAAGTAGGATTTCATTCAAGGTGGAATTTCCCAAATTGCTGTGGAGCTATTGATGGGAAACATATAACAATTCAAGCTCCACCAAATTGTGGTAGTGAATACTATAATTACAAAGGAACAAATAGTATAGTGCTTATGGCCGTCGTGGATCACGATTATTGTTTTAGATATGTAGATATAGGCTCATATGGTCGTAATGCAGATGGTGGGGTATTCCAAAACTGCTCTTTGTATCCTTATCTAGAAAACAACTTATTGTTGCCTGTAAATGGCTTGGTTGGAGATGATGCCTTCCCTTTAAAACCATACTTACTAAAGCCCTACAAACATACACCAACTAACAGGAAAAGATTTATAATTATAGATTAAGCAGAGCAAGAAGAATAGTTGAGAATGGATTTGGCATCCTAGCATCTCGTTTTCGCGTATTGGGAAAACCAGTTCAAGTTAAAGAGGACACTGCTATAAAAATCGTCTTATGTGCATATACGTTACACAACTGGTTACGTATCACTGCATCAAGAACCTATACACCACCAGGAACGACAGATTATGAAGACATCATGAACTTTCAAATCAATTTTAGGCAGTGGAGGTCAGAAATTCATGAATTACAAAGCATCCATTGCTCGCGGATCAATAATAGATCGAAAGCAATAGCAGAGAAAAATATAAAAATTACTTCAGTGCCGAGGGAGCGGTTACTTGGCAAAATAATATGATTGTGTGATTACAAAAGAATTACTATATATTAATAAAATACTTACCAGATTAGTTGTTGTTTGTTTTTCTTTTAGATTAATTATTTTCATAATGTAATCCATAGCATCGAACCATTTGATGGATGGTTTATAGATCTCATAATAGATCAAAGCAATAGCAGAGAAAATGCGAGAAAAATAAAAAAATTACTTCAATGCCGAGGGAGCGGTTACTTGGCAAAATAATATGATTATGTGATTACAAAAGAATTACTATATATTAATAAAATACTTACCAGATTAGTTGTTGTTTGTTTTTCTTTTAGATTAATTATTTTCATAATGTAATCCATAGCATCGAACCATTTGATGGATGGTTTATAGATTTCATCAGTGCCACATCCACTTTTTTTTGCTTTTCTCAATTTTCAATAGCTCCTGGTTATACGTAGAACGTAATATTTTTTATTTTTCTTTTTTGTTACTTCATTCGTGTCTTGTAAACCCAGTTCCACGCGAATGTGTTCAAGAGAGGCTTTACGCAAATCTCTGTTCTTATAATTAGGATCCAAACAATTCCATAAGTTGGTTTGATCCTTGTAAAGCTCCACAAACTTCATATTTTGTAGTCCATCTATCCGCCATTTTCTGTTTTTAAGCACTACAGGAAAAATAAAAACACATGCAGCAACGAATAATGCGCCTGGCGTGGTCCCGCGCTTGCGAGCTACTGTCACTTCCCAGTATCGTGCAAGTTGACGTCCGAGTCGCATGCGAGCTGCTGCTTGCGGCGTGGTGGGGGAAGGCGAGAGGCGAGTGGCGAATAAAATCAAAAAATGTTGTAGTAATTCGCATGCGAGCTACTGACCGACTCGCACGTGGCAGTAACTCGTACGATGCGGTCACACGGTGCAGTAACTGACTAGGCCAGCTCGTACTAAGTAACTAGGCCTTAATCCACGGTATCACAGACCGTTCTATCTCTTTTTTGAATATTCAGCATCTGTTCTTCTTGTGTGTCTGTTAGGCGTAGTTAATTCCGGGTAGTCTTTCTTAAATCACTCCTTCAGTCTGTTGCTTCAGTTTTAGTTCGTATTGCTGCATTACAAATAAAATTCTCTACAGTTTCTTAAGTTACCTTCCTTCTACAAGAAATATTCTTAAACGAAAACGTGAAGGTCCTGAGTCCAAAATGAAATGGTTTTTGCTTCGGAATCTGTGAATAAGTATTAGCTCTTGAAATTCTGAAACTAGAAACAGGACTGAAAGAATAATATTTACATTACGGCAGGTAGGGAAGACGATAAAATTAGCTGATATGATGCGTAGGCCTATTCTTAAAAAAATGCATTTTCAAATATGGCACCAACAATTAACAATTATTTTTTTAAATTTGGTTGGTTCTAAGGATTACATGTGTTCTTCGATATACATAACTGTCCTCACAGTTGATGAATTGCGCAGTAGCCTTTAACATTTCTAATTAATTTGATTTGATGTGATTTGCTTTTGAGTAGATTTTTGTTATATCCGAGTCTGAAACACACATGGTTATATATATTCCTCTGTAATATTATGGCTATATTTTTATGGTTTCATTTTGTTGTTAAAGTTTCGTCAAGTATTAGCAATGTTTCATTGCACTATTTCCGACTCTTTGGCTCAACTTTAATTATTTCTCATCCTTTTTCACTATTACCATTTCCTTCAATGTTATTAAATCTTTATGTTTGATATGTATAACAATCGGGAAGTAAGGTAATGCGGGAAAAAAAAAATTAAGGTGTCACAATACATGTAAAAGTTTGTGTTCGTTGTTTCCAGGTTTTTCTTTTTTACATAAAAATAACATCAGAATGTGTTAAAATTATATTGCCTCCACCAGTGCCAAATTCAGTCAACAGTTATAGCGTAGTTTGAAATTTTGGAGTTCCTGAAGTTTCCTGGAATACCTAGTCCAGATACTAATTGTGACGTACTAGAGGATATTCGTATTAACATTACTAAGATCGCGTTTTGCGAAGTTTGCGATTCAGATCCACTGACATAGTACGTGATTGGCCAGTTTGATAGTCACGTGGTGCCCGGCCGTCAGGGCCACATTGTTGGAGCAGGGCTTCTTTTCCTTTTCGTCACTGGTGATTGTGGACAAGAACAAGTTGTACGTCCATATAGGTTCAGGGTCTTTATTCAATCTTAAAGTATTCTTGAAGTTTTGATGTAATTAATCCGTGGTCAAACAAAATAAAGAAAATTTGGTAACCAATTTAAGTATTATCATCCTGCAATCAATTCGGATGCTAGATCCGTACCCTTTGTTTTTTTACTTATGGCTTTATGTCTCGTCAACGTCGAGGTCATTAGAGGCGGGATGGAACTGGGGACAAGGAACGGGAAGGAATTCGGCCATAGCCTTTTCAAGGAAGCATCCTGGCTTTCGTGTGGAGTGATTTGGGGGAAACCATAGGAAACCCAAATCTGGATGCCCAGACGGGGATTCGAGCTCGCGTCCTCCCGAATGCGAGGCCAGAGTGTTAACCGCTCACCCACCACACTCGGTGTCCGTAGCTATTCTTTCGTGTAAACACGATTGGTATCGGTTGCATTGGTTTCTAAATAAAAGGAAACATGTGCATATAGAGAAAGAATAAATACTGAAAGTCCATGCATAAAGGATTATTTCATTTAGTAAAATAGATCACGGATAAATATTTGAATACAAAAATTACCAACAAAAATAATAAAGAAAGGAGAAAAACATTTTAGAGAGCAAAACCGTATACCCGTGACACAATGATAGTACTTTCAAGTTTCTATTTGTTTCAGAGCTACAGGTCAAATTAAAACAACGATTCATTTTTACGGTTTTGTAGGCTCTTCAGTTTCTGATTGCAATAATTCCAGTAATTCGTTTACAGTATACTTTTCATAACTCAATATATATTTTTCATACAACCTACAGCCTCTGAACTTCCGTCAAGATAGTTTAAAGAAAGTGTTTTATATGTAGGCTGAGATAACTAAAATAATCTCTTTTTTTTATCTTTTTAGCTACAAAAATTCCACCGCTATACTGCAAGTCGTCTTAAAACAGAAACCTCACTCTCGTTTCTGGGCAACATGTCGACTACCTTTGTAGGAAAATATAACGATATTAACATGCAGAAGTCATCACTGAAGTTATGATGCCGTATAGCAAACAGAAAACTATTTTGCTCCTTTTTCCGTTCCATCTATTAGCCCAATCAAAGAGGAAGATGTGCAGATGTATCTTTAAGAGTGTTAGAATCCTCATATGTAGTAGAGATATGTAAGAATAACCAAGCCAATTTTCACTTATGGATCGGAAACATGGGTGATGAAGGAGAGAGACAAAAGGAGAATACAATCAATGGAAATGGCGTTGCAGAGGTGTAGAGTGGAAGTAAAGTGAAGGTCAAGGACGCGAAATGAGAAAATTAGGCAGATAATCGAGAAAGAACCGTTGCAACAAAAAATAGAGAAATCAAAGTTACAATTATATGGCCAAGAGAAAATAATGGGAAAGGATAAAATACGAAATAAGATGCTGGACATGGAGTTGAAAGGAAAGAAGCTCAGAGAAAGACCGAGGGTGAATCGTATTACAAAGTGTGCTGAGGAAAGCGGAGAAAATTGGATAGACGTTAAATGGACAGGGAGCGTTGGAGAGGCTTTTGTTCCGAGCAGACCCGGCGAGCGGTTGGGAGATGCTCAAGATGATGATGAAGTCTAATCCAAAAGTCGTTTTTCAACTGTTTTACGACGAATCTTGTACATTTTTTACTCTTTCATTAAACCAAAAGACAGTTGATTTTCTTTTATACAATGGTCTAAAACTGAAGGGAGAAGCTGTCGGAGGGTAAATATTTCTATCTATTTAATGTTGCTTTCGGAAAGTAGTGCGGTGTTAAAACTTTGATCGAAAATTAAGGTTGCGATTTGTATTCACAGTTTTTTGCGTATCACTGTTTCGCTACAAAATTTTCCGTTAAGTAACTGAAAGGTTGAAATGAGAGCCAAGTGAATGGTTACAATGGGGGCCGATTTAAAGGGGTAGTGTGGTGATGACAACAAAATAGATATTGTTGGGTATGAAGATCTTATTCATCAAATACGAAACACAATTTGAATAATATTTAGTCTTGTCAATTGCTCACTGTTGAATTTCAGTGACGAGTAGTGTATAAACTGTCATGTATTATACGGTGCTTACTTGTAGGAGGAAATACAATAATTAAACCAGAAATCTTTCTTCGTGATGGATTTTTTTTTTCTTTCTCCATATGACCCATTATTTATTAGAGACTTCAACTTTTCCTAAAGTAATGCTGCGCTTTAAACTGTTATTGCTTCATTTCACAAGAGAATGGTCTGTGCGTATGTGGTGAACTTTTGATGAACTGAGGGACTTAAACTTCCGTTAATCGTTTATATTTCATATTTGGAGCTTTGAAGCTTACGCCTGTTTCTTCGATTTCAAGAACTTCTTTAGATTTTTCTTCTATAAATCTTTAGTTTTAAAACGATTCCAAAACTAAAAATCTGGACAAAAACTTGAAGTGTGTTATGTACGTATTTTGATAATACACTATCCTTCGTATTCCTCTGTCCACGAGGTATTATTCTGTCGCATTGGAACGTTCAAGCCAAACAGTCTATACGGAATTAAACACAGAAATTCAAATGCTTTAAGAAGTGGTGGCTTCATGATTCACGATTTATCTCAGATTCTTTTATAGCAGAAGAAAATTAGTTGTAAACCTGCATTAAACTTTGATGAGTGCTGAACATTACAAGCAAATTTCCTCACGTACGCCCACTCAGTGACAATAACAGACCATAATGATCGCAACTTGTGGGTATCGTGCAATAAATAAAAGTATTCTTCCTAAATGAATACGTTGGAGAGGCAGAATGAGGAAGGAGAAGGCCGTAAAGTCCCTTAGGTTCCATATACTCTTGAGTCAATTCGCTCTGACATCTCTACAGATCATCTGATATTTCACTAGGTGTGTTGATTCTGTAGTCTTTAGACATGACAGACATGGTTATACAAAATTATGATTATCACATCTTTGAAAACGTGAAGTCCTCCTCCCCATGTTATTGACTGTTTTTAACTCCTGAAACATTGCCACAACGTTTGTGGCAATAGAAATGAGTGTCATCGGAAAGCAAGTAGTGTTTTAACCGCTTCAAAATGCCATTTTTAGCAGGAAAAAAATACGAGTTTACAAAACTGACAAGTCATTGAGTATGAAGGTGCAAATATCCCGATTGTCAAAGAAATGAATAAATGTGCGGTACAGTGTCGGTGCTTTCATTTGAACTCTCGTGAATCGTATGAAACATTGTGGCTGCACGACTTGCATTAACTGACTTTGAACAGTATTGGTAGTTGGCGCTAGAGTCACGGGACATTACATTTAGGATATTATTCTTGATTACACATTTCTTGATCCATAGTGTCGATATTACGCCGTGAATACGTAATTTCCGGCATTACCTCCGTCGATGGAGAATGCATTGGCAGACTACGTCTACTCAATGAACAAGACCAGCGATGTTTGCGTCGAGTTCTCAGTGTTGACAGATAGGCTACATTGCCTCAAAGAACAGCAATACTCAATGCAGAATGTTCGATGTACGTGACCATGTGTACAGTGCAGCGAAATTTGGCGTTAATAGAATATGGCAGCAGAAGACAGACGAGAGTGCCTCTGCTAACAAAAGGCCATCGGTTGCAGTGCCTCTTCTAGGCTCCTCAACACAGGGTTCAGTGAATCACGATTCCAGTTGGTAGGAGCTGATGGTTGGGTTCGATTATGGCGCACACCCCACAAAACCATGGATGCACTGTGCAAGTTGGTGGAGGCTCGATCCTAGTACGAACTATGTTTAAATGGCATGGACTTGAAACTCTGGTCAAACTGAAACAATCATTGACTGCAAGTCATTGTGTTAGGCCGCCTGGAAACCATTTTTAGCCAACAATATTCCCAAATAACAATGGATTTTTGCAGGAGGACCATAAGCCATATCACGGAGTCAAAAGCGTTCACGATTGGTTTGAGGAACATTATGACAATTACACCAAAATATTTGACCTCCTACATCAACAGACATGAATCCAGTCGAAAGTATCTCGGTCATGATTGAATGCTCAATTAGTTCATAACGTCTTGCACAGACAACACTTTCGCAATGGATGAATATTTATTTCTTCAGGGGTGCCAATGCCACATTGGGTTGTTGTATACTGCCGGGTAGAAGGGGATCCCAAGAGATATTAGGAGGTATCCCGTTTCTTTTGGAACTTCATTTTATGTATCTCGTTACGTGGTTTAATTCATAACGCCCATCATGTTTGGGAGGAAGGAAGTAGATGATTGTTTTAGAGAACATTATAGCGACTCTCCACAGAGATTCTGTGCTGTGCCATTACAATGTACCCATTGTACTTCACTGGACTAATAATTATCTAATGATGGTGGTGATGTATCTGTGAGGTAAAAAGACACTTTGTAAAATACTTGAGACTCATTCTCTCTCTCACCTTGTTTTACGTGGTGAAATAAGTGCTCCTGAAAGAAGAATTTGTCGAACTGATAGAAAGCAAAGGGTAAATACCTTTTTTTTTAATTTGGCTTTCTGCTGCTGGGAGTGTCGGTGATTTATTCTATGCGTGGATGAACACAGCGTCGGGGATTGTGTCCCTTTGTGACATATATATCCTTTTGGAAGTGTACAGGGCAAAGCGCCAATGTTTGCTGCCAGCCAAGGAAGGCCGCCTCAACGATGTTGCCAAGAACACACCCTGTCGTCGTGAAAGGAATTATCACCGGGACGAAATGGTGAGTGGATGTAGCCGTACGTTGCACGACACCCTCCAACCGCTGAGGAAAAATAACACAAGTGGTGGATTGAACCAGCTAACTTGGTATAGGTATCGACGTAAATTCCAAAATAATCCCTTAGCACTAATATTATATACACGAAATCGATGTACCTCGACGAGAGCGGTCCGTTCAGACAACTGGAGTGTGGAAGCATGAAACAAAGCAAAATGGCTCTGCCCGTTGTAAATTCTCTGATTATCGAACGGAACAATTCGATTTTGGGCGTAGATGAGAGATTATTAGTAATAAAAATGTGTAAGTTGACTTTGTTAATAATTTTTTGGGACGGCCGCCAGGATAAAAGAAAGTTTAAGAAAGTCAAAGAAAAATTTCCATGTGGCATAAGTTTTCAGGGAGAAGAAATCAGTACGCTACGATTTGCTGACGACATTGTCTTGTTAGCAGAGAGGGCTGAGGATATTGAGAAGTTACTTAATGGCATGAACAAAATACTAAAGGAAGATTTTGGACTGAATATAAATCAAAGCAAGACAAAAGTGATGAAATGTAGCAGAAATGATACCAATACTAGGGGATTAAATATAAAAATAGGATCGGATGCAATAGGAGAAGTAAGAGAATTCTGTTACTAGGGAAGTAAAATTACAACCGATGGCCGAAGCAGGAATGATGTCAAAAGCAGAATAGCACTAGCAAAAAGAGCCTACATGAAAAAGATAAACCTTTTAGTTTCAAATATTGATCTAGGAATTAGAAAGAACTTCTTAAAACTCTATGTGTGGAGCACAGCACTTTACGGTAGCGAAACATGGACTTTAGGAATACCGGAAAGAAAGAAACTTTAAGCATTTGAAATGTGGTGCTACAGAAGAATGCTGAAAATTAAGCGGACAGACAAAGTAAGAAATGAACGAGTTTTGGAAATGATGGGTGAGAAAAGAAGTTTGTGGAAGAAGCTTACAGAAAGAAGAGACAGGCTGGTAGGTCATATTTTGAGACATGCAGGATTGGTTAATTTGTTAGTGGAGGGAACAGTCGAAGGTAAGAACTGTAGAGGAAGACAGAGATTAGAATATATGAAGCAGATAATTGAGGACGTGGGCTGTAAGGGGTATGTAGAAATGAAGAGGTTAGAACAGGATAGGAAGGGATGGAGGATTGCATCAAACCAGTCGAAAGACTGACGACAGCAAAAAAAAAAGTACCAACGGCAGAAAGCGAACTACGTCCGAGAATGTTTGCCACAAGGCGTCGACTGCTACAGAAAATGTGTCTTCAGTAACTGACTCTTCGGGATTTCCTGTTGGTTTCTCAAGCATTATCATGGTCGTGAAGGTGTAAAATACTGCGATGAATGCGGCGTAGCGTTCGCGTTGTGTGGTTGTCTCGATTAAGACGAAAAAGGGATTAGAAACGTTGTCGATTCTTTAATAGTGCTTTTCTGAAAAACAGTAGAGCGGGCTTCTAGGTTTAACGTCCCCAAACGATGGACGAATTGTCTTCTATAGTGTTGTATGTCTTCACTTCGTACGCATCTTTTCACCTGCTGGCCGACTAGTGGAAGGTAAAAACTTCTCCCGCCACTGACGTTTCAAAGAGCTAATGAACTATCAAATGCTAATCACCACTTTCTTCCTCCGATGCTTCAAGGCTGACGTTTGTTGATGAACTTGATTCACGTCGCGCTTTGACCTGTGAGGTGCTTACGTGGTTTCTGCATAGCAAATAATACAGCTGAGTGGAATCTCGAATAAAAGTTCCGGGACACCTACACTCTGCTTCTGGTGTTTCCTCGCAACCCTGCGGAATACCTGCGCTAGGCGAATATGTTCTTCTCGCATTTATTTCGAGCTAGTAAACAACAAGCCAGACAATGTAAATCAACCTACATATGGTACGATTGCTCCAGAAAGTGTGTAAATAATTATTACGTCACTAAAAGACCTGGTAATACAGAACCCGATCAAGGGAAACGAAGGCATATTGGACTTTAATAGTAAAACAATGGTAATTTATGCAGGCGTAAGGGCCCTGTTGCATTGCTCTGCGTACACATGGCTTAGCGATCAGCAATGTCGCATATTTTTCAATCTTAACATTTACTAAGCCGATGCCTAGGTATACTATACTATGTTCAGACAGGAAGGTCGGGTCAAGGTCACTCCGCTCTATCCCCACCCCGCTACCCCAGCCCCTACAGGCGAAGGGGAAACAGCTGCCGCGCATGCGCAAACGTCATCACGACGTATGTGGTACAATATGTTGCATCTAATTTGATGATTTCTTCAGAAAATCCAACATTTTAACTATTTGTCGTGACGAAAATGAGTGAATCGTATGTCATAGAAATTTCGTGTTTACCAATTACAATTTCATATATTAATAAATATAAAAATTATTTCCATATCAATGAATAAAACTTCCTGCTTCCAATCATTATTTTTAGTTTTAAAAGTTGCGCAAGGCATTTCGACGATTAAATCCAATTTTTAGATGTCTTTCCCAGTGGAAGTTAATTCTCTAAACACGTCGTTTAAATTTTGAAATGAAAGTGATATTTACTCGAAGCGATAGTTTCTGTTAACAGAAATCGTTGATGAGACCACCAGACCATTGCGTTGAGTGTGTCGCCAAATAAACTTCCTTGCGTGATTTTGATTTACCCACGTCTCGTCAAGGTAGATGACAGGTCGAAGAGGATGTTCCTTCCTTAAATCGTGCATTTTTCTTAAAAATGAGGCCCTTGCTGCAATAATGTCTGTCCTTTCCATCAGAAAACGTCTACCGTCATTACATTTTCTGTATATGAAGTCGAGTGCTTTTAATAATTTATACGCCTCCAGTGTAGTTAATTTTCTCTTTCAGTACCTCCCTCAATTTTCGTAAGGTAGGGTATTGACCTCGGTCATAAAATTCTAGAACGGAACGTCGAATGACATCTTTCTGAAAGTCATTCATCTCCGTGACCAGTTTTTCTCGGTGAATGTTTTTCTTTGGCTCAGCTGGGCTTCGCTACCTACACGCTGCACGGTTCGTAACGATACGCCATCATTTTTAGCGGTTCCCTAAAAAGTATATTAACTTTCTCTTCAGAGTTTTCTAACGTCTTAAGAAACTATACACATAAAAAATAATGTCGCCTAATGTAACAACTATCTGATGCCATTTCATTTTTATAACGGTGTATCGTAATAAACACGACAATACTGCGACAAAAAACGACAATGCCTGTAGGCAGCGGTCTGCTCGGAGGGGAAGGCTTCTGGAGGGGGTGGTGGGGTGAGGCGCGGGACGAGGGGAATATGACCTTGACGCGCCACTTGAGAGTGAATATAGTATAACCGCTAATAATCTCGAGTCAGGCAGTTCAGCGGCTTTACTGGTCCAATCAGAGGGCACTCATTCATTTGCATGCTGATTGCGGCACTGCAGGTTGCCGACTTTGCAGCTGAAAGGCGCAGCCTCGCTGCCACAGTTAATGACCAGCGGCGGTGAAAAATGAACGTTCGAGCTCCCCCTCTCTCCCTCTTCACTGAAAATTAAATTTCCCAACTCCAGCTCCAGCTGCTGCTACTGTTTGCTTTCATTCCCAATGGTGTTTGATCGTTTAATTAACTACGCATAATAGCTGGACCTTTCAACGGTTTGAAGAGACGCCCATTACAATCACTTCGTGACGATTTACGCCAACCACTAAAACTGTTTGTAATCGTCTGCTACTTCAGTTTATAACTGAATGCTCACAGAGATCGTATCTACTGTATTGTGTCTCTTCCATTTCATTCCCTTAGTGGAATACTGTATAAACTATTCTTTTGTTACATTCTCTAAATACCCACCGATTTCCAGTGACTCACAAGAAGGAATATTCCATCATATTACGTTCTCAGATATTTTTAAATACACATGTCTTTGTCTGTTAATATGCTCATAACTCGAGAACTACTGATAAAGTTTCGGTGCACTTCATTTTTTGTTTTGTTTATAGTATGGTACTACGAAATACACTGATGTATAATGTTCAATATCAATCGCCGTGTTGTGAATATTAATTTAGGTACTAAGATATAAGTTCAGTAATTTAAACTCGACTATCTTACAGCTGAGTGAGCATAAGTAAAATCCTTAATACTGTGATGATTTCGAAGTTAACATTATTTCTTGATGAATCGTTCCATCAGGCTTAAAGAAAGAGTTACTAGAGCATATTACTAAAACCACTAAAGCATCTATACACTGTGATGTTCAAACAAAAACAGGTACTATTGGAGGAAGGGGGTTGGTTCCGTTATACAACATTTCTCATTGGCTGCTTCAGAAAATACCTTTAACTATATATCTTATATATCGTTATGTTGTTTAACTTAAATATATATATATATAACAATCTTCAAAAATTTGGTATTACCCCCTGACGATAATTCTATTTGGTTTCGTAACCACGTGCCTGTACATACGATAAATGATATCAAGTATTTAACTAAATTTTTCTACCACACATACATTCCTATTGATATTCTCAAATATAACTATTTGAAATGTAAAAACACAATCTCTATAGATGCTGAGCGTTAATGCAGTATAAAGCTCTCGGATGAGAAGCCGAGTGATAATCGAGTTTCCACACAATATTTCGGCGATCCAATGCTCACCAAAAGATTACTACTGCGAAGCGAGTGTGTGTAAACACTGCTCACTAGACATGTTGTCTGATAGCATTATATGACTTAGTATTGTCATTTCAAGTTGCTATTACAATACTAACAGCATATTTTGTCTGGTTTTATAGTGCAGTAATAAATTATTGGAAAGTGTTTATTGATCCATAGCAAATCATTTAAAGTGAATATGCAGTTTCATGTATGTTTATGATAACATAGTGTATTTTGTGTGCAGGTGATCAAGCTGTGATCTTGGCTGCAGTTATGAGGTTACCCAGCAGCAGAATTTTTTTTTTTTTTTTTTTTGTAGAGTAAGATAGTGCTACCACACAGAATGTTGTTGAGCTTCTAAAAATTCCGAATATCACTTGTCCCATAACTATTACAGCAACCTCACCATCCAGTCAGTTTTTAGTGGACATCTTACTACAACAAACAAAGCAGATAATTAGAAGCGTCCATTTTATTGCAGCAAGGCAATATAACTGATGTGATAAATGCTTTCTTAGCATACGGTTCCTAAGCCGTCATAGATTCAGCAGTGAGATGTTTGGATGATTTTATGAATGTAGTATATTACGCAAGGAAAGTAAACTACAGCCTGCAACATTACAGTGAATAAAAAGTTTTCTACTGTGCAGCAGTTCGTAAATAAGTTTGTAAGAGTCCAATTCCTTACTTATTTATTATAAAAATATTTATACTTTCCTGTTTCCGGCGTCAGGTTTATTATTGTTGGCTTTTTATTTACCTCTATGCCCAATAGCGGGTTTAATACACTGCTGAAAGTGTATCGTCTTTTAACTAAAGTAAAATTGCTTCTCTAAGATCAATGCATAAGCTTTATTAACTTTCACAAAAAGAAAACAATTCTCTATTCTATTCAGAACTTCAGCATTGCAATTCATTTATATTATTGCTTCTTCACTGCCCTCAGGTTTTTTTTTAATATCCATATTATAATTTTTAACCACCCCGCCAGGGTTGGATCATTATTAATTTCTGTTTCTCAAGGCATCTTCTTTTCGTCAACTTGTAACCAGAGATGCTCCTTCAGTTCCTTCGGTTTGGTTTGACTTTCTATGACCTTGAAAAATTACTTTGTCAAAATTACTTTGTCAAAATTACTTTGTCAAAATTACTACATATGGAATTAATTATTTAATTACAAAAATATGCTTTAATAATAAAATACACGATTAGTGAGGTCATGTAGCTCACAACCATATAATTCGAGAATAGCTCTCCAAAGCATAAGCTCTTCACCTGTTTATAATTTATCCCGCAGTCATGTTTGATAAAGAAAATATTTATTAGGATCTATAAACACCGTAAAAGACATTGTAGTAGCTTAAGATGTCGAAACTATATAACTATATCAGCGCAAAGAGTCCAATCACTGCAATATTTGAACAGATAAAACTTTTAAAAAATAATATGAAAGTATAATTTCACTACAATGGTAATAAATAATAATATTAAAAAATGGTACGGTCGTAATCAATAAGATTCTCAGAAAAAATAATTTAATAACATCTCAAAAGCAAATACATTAACAGAAGTAATTTTATATCAACATGTTCACTCCTAATGTCGTATGTTGAACCATACCTCGGGACTATGCCACATCGTCTCGTTGCTTTTTAGCTTCCCGGAAACGCACGAAATTAATATCAGCGAGCGAGCAACCTGACTGCTCAGACTCGACGCGGGAAACGCTAGTCACGCCCAGTGCTATTAATAGCAACCTTAATTATTTTATTAGCTTAACACAGACTGCAGAAACTGTTGTTAAGTATTAAAGTAACAGTTTACATTATTATTTTACATTTTGAAGTGGAACTTTAGTTTACTATTGGTTTTTGAATTCGTTGTATATTTTTTTTAATTCTTAGTGACATTTCAACTATAAATTGGGTAAGCCTACTAAAAACGTTAATAAATTAACGTGTCTCAAGCGAAACCGAAGGGGAACTTGCTTATCACTTTGGTTTAAATACGAGAACGTTTGTTAAACGAGGAGCTATATTCACAAGTATTGAGTGTTGCTCGGATACTGAATGAATCTCGCGAGGAAATGACAAATCGAATAAATCCTATACAATATGCAACTCACGGTAAAATAACATGCCCAGCGTACAATACATTCACACCACCATTATATTCACAGTAGTACCATAACATTTGCAGTAATGGGTTGCATCCACAACGAAGATATTTCACTCAAATTGGAATTTGCAGCTCAATACTACCTGCAGAGTTAGTTTATGTTGGCAACACTGTAACGTTTTTTCGCGGTGAAACAATATTAAAATGTTATAAATTTGTTGTTAGCGCATAGTATCGTCATGTGTCACGGTATTTCCCGTTCACGCAGTAAAAGTTGTTATAGAAAAGAAAACTATATGCAAAGTCGATGAGAAGTTCTGTGGTCTACCTTGAGATCACGGTAGCCACAGCAGTGGGCTCTTAGACAGATACTTCCATTCCAAAGTGATTTGTCAGTTACAGCTTGTACACTATTAGCTGACGAGGAGTTGGAGACCACCATAATATGCTGATAATGTTTATACAGCACGAACGTACGATAGCAGTATACCCTGTGAAACAAAAGAAGAATCATCATCTGCAACTTAGCGTCATTATTGTAGCGTTTTTATTATTATTATTATTATTTATTTGACCTTAGGTTTTGAATAGACCATACAGTCAGCCTGGTAAAGTTACAAGGTAATAATATTAATAGTATGTAAAAATATGCAGATATAATAGATACATTAAATATGTAGGTCACTGTCTTTGATATAATCCTTGATGATACAATAGATTCTGTTGTTATTTGTAGCGAGTAGTACTGCAATGTTAGTTGGAAATGGCTGCTGTGCTCGCACAAGAGACTTGATGAATGTTGATTGCTGTTGTTGAAAATTGGAACAGTTGAAAAATAAGTGATTAAGGTCCTGTATTTCCTGTCCGTTGCATGTGCAGTAAGGTGTGTTTACCGCCTTGATGCGAAAAAGATGACTACGGAAGGCGCCGTGGTGGAATCTCATACGAATAATAGAAGTAATGTACCGTCGTTGAGTATTCCATCTTGAAAACCAAGGTTTTCGTGGAGGGTAGGTCTGAACTAGAGCGTACTGTCGGCCTCTGTATTGTTTAGATTCATTCCAGCTCCTCGTCCATTGGTGGTATGCATTGCTGACCATTGTTGCCTGATAATCAGTTGTATTGCTGGGTGTTATTAAGCTTCGGCCCGAGCTACATGCCTTCTTGGCTAACATATCTACGTACTGGTTATGCCTAATTCCAGAGTGCGCGGGTATCCAGATATAATTAACGGTGCAACCGCGTTGATTAAGTTCTACAGTCCTGGGAACTTTTATCGCATGCCATTACTGCCAATCTCTGGTCTGAGTTCTTGTTAGTCCAAAAGTATAATCTTTGATAAATCAGTTGAAATCAAAAGATGGATATAATTTCATACGTCCCACAGCTGAATGGATCTGGAATTGCCTCCGCGAAGCTAAAGAAATCAATATTAATATTATTATTTTGCTGAAAAGGTAAATCCAAACTAACAATTCTGGTAAAAATAGGATCATGTATCGTGACTGTGTACTGATAAACAGATATGAGATGTTTTTGAGGCACGTCTAGACTCAACAGTGTGTATTCGCTTTACTTTCTGAAAAAGATTTTATCCTCTTGATGTTCGAAGGATGGTTGACAAAAAAAAATCAAAGTAAAATTAAGAATAAAATAAACAACTTAGCCATCACGCGTGTAGTCATTTCTACTAAAATGAAAAGCATAATGCGTATGATTTAGTCCCGAAAGAGGTGTGAATGAAATCTTGACTTGTGTTTATGTAAAATTGAAAATTTAATACAAATTATAAATTTGATTGTCTAATTTACTAAAATATTTACTGAAATATTGACTGCCGTCCCCTCAGATCTTCCCAACATTCGGCGTGGTCGTAGCACATTGTTGTGCAGTTGCTTGGCAACGATGGGACACCCCAGGTTTTATGTAGTACGCCGGTGCTCACAACTCTGAAGGTACTTCGGTACTCAACAAGTTTATTCGGTCCTTAATTGCATGGTAAGTGCTTGTTGTGTTGTAATTCTTCAATAACCGTGCGTTGATAACGTCACGATAGACATTATGATCGACCAATCTCGTGCTCACCTTATGGAACTTCCCGTCTACTCTTCACGACTAACTTGACTGTGGTGAAGAAGTAATATCTCTCGTTTTAGACCTTTTTTTTAAATCGATGTTATAATCTTCGAAATAGTTGCCTCGGTGATTTGTGAAAAGCTTTTACTGTAATGTCGTTCAGTTCTTTCATTACATTTTTGAGAATACACTACATCAAAATGCAACTCTTTAAAGTGATTTTTGAGCTGCTTGAGTAATAATAAAATTTTTACATAAAAGGCTTCAAAAGCCCCACACAACAACCTATCTCGAAAAAAACATTAATAACTTCTTACTAATAACTTATATCCGTAGATCGTATTATTGCACTATCCAATCTTGTCTATGTTCATAATCATACTATTAATGTCATTATCTCAAATTTTATTTTTTATTATTTCGGTTTCTTAATGCAAAAGGTCACACTTTTTACATCCTGATGACTTATGGGTTCTCTGTAGCATTCTTTCAAAAAATTTCCTCAGTGTCACTTTTGAATTAAGTTAGGAACTATGCTCTAGAGAAAAAACTTCTATGAAACGCTTTCTAACGTGCAAACACATTTTTATGTTAGTTAGTTAACTAACCTCTTGTTTCAACTTAGATTATACATCGGATTCTGTTCTTCTGTAATTGATTATTTTGTAGTAAGGTAAACAAAAATTTTCTGTCTTGCCAAATATTTAATTCTTTAACAATGATCTCATTTCTTCTTTGAAATTCCCTTTAAAACAGCAGGTTACCTTTTTACTTGTTCCTTTTGACATTCTTAAATCTGTTTTCAAGATAGCACCTTTTTCAGTCAACGACTCTTTTTATGAGATACAAGTAGAAATGGCAGGAACATATCTTAGAGTATTAATGTCTACCCCCTTTAATTTTTGCGTTGCTATTAGTTTTTATTCTTTCTGCTTTTGGCTTTACGCCTCATCGACATGGTGGTCATTAGATGCGGCAAAGGATTTGAGAGTAAAGAATGGGAAATAATGTGGCCATGGCCTTTTGAAGGAAGCATCTCGTTATTCGCCTGGAGCGATTTGGGGAAATCATGGAAAACCCAAATCTGGATGACCGGACAGGATAACGTTAATAGATCTGTATATTAACAACATGAAGTAGGAAGTACTCTGCAACCATGTTTGACTTAAAAGTTTTCCGAATTCTTCAGTGCACTAGCAACGTGTACTAGCAACGTTTATGGAATCTGTCTAACTTCATCATGAAGAATATGCAGCAAATATCTGAAGAACAATCCTCCCATCTCATCCGTTAGATACCACCTAATGATCTGAAGTGACTCAGTATCTTGCTCAGCATCCTTAACGTCTGCGTAGAATCGGCGAGCAGGTCTAATAATGCCTCCATTCTTTCTGATGGCCTGCTTGACTTGATGCCCTCCAGTCCAGCTGATAAATGGTTATCTAGACGATACTTTTTATCACACTCTACTGATAACCTTATGCTGCCTGACATGTGACGTTGTAGAGAACTGTAAACCAATGAAAGGTGATGAAAGGAACAATTTCGAATAATTCAGTTGGAAGTCTACTTTCTCTGTATGAGCACTGTTCACCCGCACTGGTGCGTACTACTCGGCATCTGAGTAACTCACGAAAGTAAGAAGGAAATTATTTTTCACACTCAGGAGAAACATTACAGGCCATTTTTTCCCGACAATAAGGTCCGGGTTTCAAACTCATACTTCGCGCAAAGTACATTTGTCAGGGCAGGTTCCGGGAAGAACGATATTGTAGGCAGAACGCGCGAAGACGCTACGTTTTCATGATAAAGTTTATAGACGGTACACCGTGATATTATACTGTTGCAAAATATCGCTCCTCACTTACGATTCCGTACCTAAAAAGAAACTGAGCCTTTTTGTTGGGTGGGTGGTTATGTGCAACTATAGGCGTCAATTTTTTTTTTCCTATTCAAGTTTGTAAAGAGTCTCTTTGGATATCGTCCAGGAGATTTTTTTTTTTTTTTTTTTTTACTGTAAAGTAAAGACTGTGTCATTTATCAAATTTAGTCAATTTTTAATATGTATTAGAAAGTAATCCAAAGATTGAGCGGTTTGGTAGATCAGTGCCTAAAGCTGTTGCTCTCAAAGTTAACTATCCCCAGTTCAAATCCCAGTGAGATCGCTTTGATCATGTTAGCTACGCCAGGATACTCCATGGTTCACATTGCACGTTAAACTGTAGACCCAGCCACGACAAAGGAGAAATATGCGACTAATCGAAACTCTGTCATCAGGTAACAACAGCACATGAGTTTAATTCACTTGAAATATATCTAGAAAATCGATCATATTCTGCTTTTAAACAGAAAATAGAAAATTAGGTTTACATATAATACGGTTATAAAGTTGTCAGCAGAGTAATAAAATACTTTTATTTTCCGATTACTTTGCCCTGTAATATAACTGTTTTAATGAAAGAGCTTTTATTTCAGAGAGTATTGCATGTTAACGGTTGGAATATGTACTATGACTAAGTACTGAAATAATCAAATTTATTAGAACTGTATCACACCGATTTCTGTTGAGGCCATTAGAGTACAGAACCGTAACCGGGCGAGGCCGATTTCCGTGGTAATTAAAAGTCACTATGTACGTGGTTTAAGGAAATACTTAATGTTAGCCGTTTGAGCTAGTCTTGATTGTTATTCCAGAGACGTTGACACCACTAGGGTATCACCGAGTCGGAAACCTGCATCCAGTTATTGCATCCAGTTATTGTTGTAGGTGGGATGGAATGTCAGCACAACCGGAGAAGAAAAACATAGCTATGCGGGCAAGGAAAAACAGTTAACCGATTTTATATGATAGTAGTTTTAAATAATCCAGGTGAAGTCGTGTCATTAGTTGCAGGGAATCACCAGTCTCGTCGAGTCATTAAATACCCCTTGGTAAGTCCGGGATCTGTTATGCAGATTGTCCCGTAGTTACACATGTCGAGAGATGCGAGAACAATTCGTCATTAGAGGTGTCAGAAATCGGCAGAAACTGCTGGAATAAATGCAGAGAGTACGGCTGTTCGTCTTTGTGAGCAAGAGCCAGTTACTGTAAAAGAGAAGTTTCTCGGGTATACAGCCGAGTAATAGCACGTTGTCTCGCGACGTTTCGGAAGCTTCCATTGACAAGCCCTCTACTTAACACCAAAAGAATTTTTGCTACTCGGAAATTCCGTTTTAATAAGCTGTTGGCAGAGATAGGAAGACGGGTGTAAGGGTAGGCAAGCTAGCCGCCGTTCAATCCAATGACGTCATATTTAAGTCTGATTGTGACCTAACATAGTTATGACTCCGCATGGCTTTATAGCTGGCTTACAAGTTTCACTTAAATTTGAGGCCTTGATACCGAATTACAATACTGTCTTCAAGTCTTATCACTGTCGCTTCGTCGATGATACTAATCCACAAAATATATGCATGACACAGGCGTATCATCTTGTGAAATAATGGTTTGTACTCGCTGTCAGTGACATGATGAGCCACTGCAGGTTTTTCAGTGTTTTAGACTTTAAAATACCTAACATGTTGCTTGCACCATTCCTCTGTTATTCTTAATGTTCATCCTGTGTAACTTGTACATCATTCACAACAAATTGTGTAGGTGTCAGATGTATGAAGGCTCAGACCATTCTCGGTAGATCTCAATAACTGTGTGATGATGAGTGGAATAGACAGGTATATCCGTTAGTTGGATGGCTTTGGAATCTAGATATCTCAGATGTTACACCTAAACCGAATGGCAATAAAGCAAGCAATTTGTCCCGATCACTAACATCTGTTTCTTTTTTGCACTAATTACAGGGCGGATTTCTTCTGTGCCATAATCATAGGCAAGAAGCACCCACTCCAGATGTTGCTGCTCACCCTGTAGATTTTTAGTGTCGGAGCTGACCCTTGCCGCCTAGATAAAAGCAGTCAGCTTTTCGAGTTTTTGAGAAGCGTGGTAAGAAGGGTGTTTGAAGCTTAGGTAGTGTTTGATGTATGATGTCTTCCTGTCTTCCATTCGGCTTCCGTCGCACCAGGACATCAACGAAAGTAAGTATACCATTCCTCTGTATTTCCACATAATATTAATGTTTTAAAGGCCTCGATTTTATCCAGTAAGAGAAGCCACTGATTACATGGTTACAAGCCATGCGGAGTTGTACCATCTGATGGTAGAATAAGAGTCATAGATGACGTCTCTATGTTGGGTGGCATGCAGCTTCGATACACATCCACCAGCCTTCCCACACCTTCCGTCAGCTGGATATGAACGAACTCCATGAGTGTCAAAAATTCGGTTGGATTTACAATGGAATCAGTGCATGGTTCCGAAACGTCACCAGACTACGCGATTATGATGAGGCTAAATATCAGAAAAACTTATCTTAAGTTACTACAGTAGATGCAATCGAACAAGACATAAAAGCCACTGTGATGTCAGATGAAACAGAGTCAGGTTCCTATCAGAAACCACATAATTCGTACAAGTAGATTAGAGCTTGCTTACACCATCTACTGGTCTAAGTTGTGAGTTTGTCGTAGTTGCCTTTTTTTGCTCATCGCTTTACGCCTCGTCGGCGTCGAGGTAATTAGAGACGAGAGGGGATATGTGAACAAGTAACCGATGGACTTCCGAAGGAACCATCCCGGATTTACTTGCAGTAATTTCGGGAAACCATGGAAAGCCGTAATGTGAATTGCCGCACGGAGGCTTGTACCCACGTCTTCCCTAATGGCAGATCCGAGCAATAGCGCCTCCAGTCAGCCTGTAAATTACTAGTGATCTGTCAGATATATCGAGGGACTAAACTGAGAATAAATTCGATTTATAAAGCAGGTAGAAGCACCGATCTCATCACCTGCTAAAAAAAAATACAAGAAAGAAAGAAATCTCAGATTAACATTTCTGATTTAGCACACTAAGTGGTATAACTAGGCTTGAAACCAATACTAACATCTCAACTCTGTTGTTCTGATGTGAGGCCTGTGACCCACTGACCTCTAGCTGAGGAGGGTCTGTGGGGAGTGGGGGTCGGTTGTCACGGTCAGGGGTCTGCAGACGAGACGGCCACTGCGGAGTGGACCGCTGCCTAGGAGCGATCAATGATAGAGCTGCCGCGCAGACTCTCCCGGTCGAACACGTGCCAACTGCAGTCTGCCGCACACAAAAACGCCTGCACAATGGCCCGACCCACTCTACATCTCACGACCTCTCACGATGCGATACCTAGAGGACAGCAGAAAGTGGGCGTACCAACAATTCAGCTGCTCTGCTCGTGGTGCCACCTCTATTCACTGATATCCTAGCCTCATTTCTCCAGCAGGATGCAATGAGCAGAGGGTGGCAACACTGGCACCCGCTCGACAGCGGGAAGTGCAGCCATCGCCACTTCAAATCGCGCCCGCGTACGTATAATGAGCTCTTCCAGGTAACAATGAAGGTAATTTGTTGTTGTTGGGAGTCTTTCATGTCGTAATTAAACAAAAATTGTTTTTGTGGTTATTCGTTTCGTCTCCATGCCTTTAGTAATATATATACATATACCGACGTTCACTAATTTATATATATATATATATATATATATATATATATATATATACATATATATATACTGATATAGAACTTCTGACCTGTGTATGCTAATCAATAAGCAAGACTGAAAGTATATAGTAATGTAGTCAACATAATCCGTTTAAAACAATGGGAATTAATTACCAGTACACTAAACTGCCATAAATAAAATTTTGGCTTATTTGCAATATGGAATACTTACAAAAAATGCAGTTATCAAAGTAATTAAGTAAGAAATGTCGGGTAATATCTATATTGCGATACCGCTGCAATCACTTACCGCTTCGCGATGTAAACACTTGCGGACGGAGAGAGTATGGCTTCACTCATTGCGAATGTGACGTGTTCAGCCTTCGATCGATTTGTGAATAAACGTTAGGCGATAGTACGTATCCAATAGTAATAATAAAAATACGGATTGAAAAATTTAAAGAAAATGATTACTTGCGCAATTAATATTATTAAAATATCAACAACACTCCAAACTGATAATTGATATCATTCGTTAGTAACGTTCCATAGTGTCGGATCCTGTAATGTTAACATTATTAGCCACAATTCTATTGATTTGTATTTGATTGCGTTCTTCTGTATTTCCTCGCGTGGCTTAAATTGCTATTAAAATCATTCATACTGCATAAAATATTTATATAAATAAAAGATTTCGTCAATAACCGTTTGTGGTTAGGTTGTAACGCGGCCTGCACCATACTAACAGAGATAGATGCGATTTGGAAATTCGATATCGTATACCACGCGTCTCAAACTGTGGATAACGGCTCCAGCGTTCGTGCGTGTTTCCTCTTTTATCACCGCCCACTCAGTGAGTGCACTAGTATGCCTCGCAAACTACACATTTAACAAACAAGAATACACTTATCACACGATGTAAATTCATACACGTTTCACAAACAAATAACAACACTTCACTTCCCCCATTAGTTCTTAGTACTTCTTAAAACTCATCGAAGACAGGCGATCCCAAAAAGTTTGTAAAAGATTGTGAAGAAGAAGAAAACTCACAAAACTGATAGTTAAACTAAAATACCGTGCAGGGTCCTTGAGATCTGCCAGAGAGAAAACTAAGAAACTCAATACATTATTAAGTAATTAATCATATATATGACACTCCTGATTATGGTTATCAGTTACGATATTCCATTCTCAAGAGAACAAATGAACGTATCGTAGACAGAAGAGAATGGAAAAAGATTGGTACATAGCTTATTAATAGTTGAACAGCTGAATTACCTCGTTTTAGAAACCCTCATCAATAGCTTTTGGCTTTGTAGGCAGAAGAAAATGTGAATGAATAATTTAGCATCAAACTGGCCACCAAACGACACACTGAGTATGGAATGAAGCTATACCACAACACCGTTGATGTAATTCGTCCCTTATATGGAGTTTTCAAACTTGGCGGCCACCTTGGTGTTTACAAATGAGTGTTAATCACAGAAAAAAAAATTGTGGGATTAGTGACCTGGTGACAGGGTATTCTAACGTCTGAGCAATCTGCCCATCTCATAGCCGCCTTAACTTAACCCATAATCCTACCGGGTGGACCTACAGTTTAACGTGAAATCCGAACCACGGAAAAAGCTCTGGCGTACTTCACATTACACACTAAGTTGTGCCAGAGGTGAAGGTTGGGTTAAGTGCTTTTCGAAATCCCAGCGGAGACAGGAATCTTTCTGTCTCCAGTCAGACGCCTTAACCACTGAGCCACCAGACCACTCGTTGATCAGTGTCACACACAGATTAAGGAAATGGTCATTCTACCTAAGAGATAGACCGTAGAATGTTTTGTTCACAACAATAATACGTAAACTCGCCGACTCGTATGTTAAAAGCATACATAACACAGCAGAATTGTAATTTACGGATCCCAACGTCGTTTTTTCTTTCGCTGGCGATATTTTTTGTTAACTTTTATACATTTCTGCGGAGACGAAAACTCGACAAAAAAAAAATCGTTCTCATATTTCTTTCTCAAGCAATCTGATCCTGACAGGAATTCTGGTTCATTGGCTATATTCGATTCTTTTTTTTTATTATTATTTTTTTTTTTTTACTGCTTAACGTCTCCTATAACAACTAGGTCTTTAGAGACGGGAAAGGATGGGGGGCAAGGAATGGGAAGGAAATCGGCCATGGCCTTTTGAAGGAAGCATCCCGGCATTTACCTGGAGAGATTTGGGGAAACTATGGAAAACCCAAATCTGGATGCCCGGACGGGGATTCGAACCACCGTCCTCCCGAAGGCGAGGCCAGAACGCTAGCCGTTACACCACCACGCTCGGTCATATTCGATTCATCTTATTTATATCGTTTCTTTTGACTTCTTTCTTTTGTAAATGCTTCTACTTAATTAGCTTGATAAACATTATGATTTCAGACATACTTAATGACTGTGACAAAGTTGAAGAAATGATTTAATGCAATCGCGTAATGATATCAGCATATTTTTGATATGATATTTTGTGAAGTGTCATTTTGATAAGTTAGGTATTCAAATTTCCAATTAATAGCATTTTAATGTTATTGTTATTTCGTCTAGTAATTTCGTACATTATTTCAAATTTATAGTTTTTACCATCGCTTCCTAGATGAATAAAAATTTCGTTCTTGTCAGGAAAAAAATATACAATAAATAAATCAATAATCGTAGCGCAGAAATGATTGTTGTTAAATTCTACCATTTTCCGGGAAAATACAAGGCGTTTTTTATAACCAAATCAGACCTTGTTCATTCATGTCTACAAAAATAATGATAAATGTTTTGGTTCGCTGATGGGGTGCAGTATCATTCTTAAGTGAAGACTGAACAACGCTAAACCCATACAGACAAATTTAAAAAAGATTTCGTGTAGACATAGATCCAAATTTTGAAAAAGAAACATCGCTTGGTGTGTTATTTTCAGAGTTCTATCTTGTGATAAAACTGTTGACACTGTGCGTCTCGATCCGTGTATCACCATTTCGTCTGCACACGCCACGCCGCGTTGTGTTCCTGGTAGCAGGTGTTGACCTTGAGCGGTGGAGGCGGCTCCTGAGACTGGCTGCTGCGGCTATCGACCGGCGCGGCCCCGCGCACTGGGTCACTGCCAGCAGCACGCACAGTGGCAGGGGTGGACTCGCGGGGGCCGTAACCACCAACACACACTAAAAGAGTGAGACTGCCGCACATGTCGAAAACAACGTAATAGTCATCAGCTGAGAAATATTTGTTTATTTAATAAGGATTTTGGGAGTACTAAAGTCCATTTATCACAAGACCTAGACGTTAAAATTTATCACTGACCACCAGCAAATCAGCAAATCACTTTCATGCTGGGTTTTTTAATTTATTTTGGACATTGATACAATGGCTTCCTTCGATCCTTCTGCGGGAGGCATTTCTCAGCCCTATGTGAGGTCCGTCCAAAATTAGGGGATAGGAAGAGCCGAGACAATATTATGTAAAAATCAACACCTATTTCTTTCATACACTGTTTATATTGTATATGTTTTACAGTTTTTTAGTTTATATCAGGTAATGCAGCACACTTGCTAAACAAATTAAAAGTATTCTGAATAATTTTGAACCTGTTTAGAGTCATTAAAAATTACAAAGTAATTGATGCAAATCTTTTTCCAAAAAAGCTTACTCAAATTGAGGTATCATTTAATCTAATGTTATACATTTGAAGGAGACAAAATTTGTACCATATATGAATGACATGATGGCAGAGGTACTAGACCTATTTAATTCTACGTATTGTGTAATTACAAGGAATACAAAATATCACATCTTACATTTTAATTAATATTTTTGCTAATAAAACTTTTATTTTCTTCTAATTTAGTTGAAATTGCAATAAAGCTTAGGTCTACTACATAAGTATAGACTATTGAAAGTTACAGAAACAAAAAGTAGTGCAATGCTTTATAAACTTTAGGAAATATTTCTAACTGAATTCTGAAAAATACAACTTGCGGGAATTGCGAATGAAGATATGAGTCCAATTAAGTTGTGCCTCAGAACATTCCTGAAGCATAGACTTCATTCTGCTGCATTTCATCGTCTTCAAGCTTCCTCTTGGCATTCCTGTTAGCGTCTTTAGTAATTTGAAGAGCGAATCTTTCAGCTTCATGCACGCATTGTCTGTCACACGCAAGCAATTGATCTTCTGTATTAGAGCCACTTTTTGTACCTAAATTTCTTAGGACTTTCAATCTACCTATCCCTCCATCATTGAAACATATCACTGCATCTAGTACACAAACTTTTAATGTATTTATTAGTATAAAAATATTCTTGGGTAATCTTTCCCATATACAATGGTTGAAACTTTTTATTTCATTCATAACTGACTCAGGAAGGGAATGCTTATGATGGTATATTTGACCACTTTCTTTTGCTTTTTGGTAACCACACCAAGAATCTGTTCCTTTAGGGCAAAGTGCATAAACAGGGTGGACATCTGTCAAAAATTTATGAAAGAAGGTGGCCTACACAGCTTTTCTCATTGCTGTAACATCATTCAGAGGTGCAGTTCGTCTAATGGCCAATCCGTAATAACTCTGAAGGAGGTCTATTTCAGTTTCTGTCAATCTGCCTCGGCCAGACAGAGATTTTCCATTATTTTTCATTTATCTTCGTAGCTTCCTGAATCTAGCACCCATCCTCTTCTGCACATGTCAACAACACTCCAGTTTTGTTACCCACGTATGGCAGGTGTTACCGACATATACAATATATCATAATCTTGAGCATGGCAGCATCAACAGCAACGGTATTTCTGCAATTGTAAAATGAATAATGTACAATATCCACAGGTTCTGAAGAAGACTCCCTTAAGGCGAGTCGAAACCGGTAAACAATAAATTCAATGAATATTGCAACAGGTTTGGCTGTGATTCATTTTACAATTGAATATATCATAAGCATAATCGCTGGAAACAAAACAGTTCACAGTTCTTTTCCAAATAATACTGATTTCTGTAACTGAAATAAGGGGATGTGGCGGCATACATGACCCTAACTTAAAAATTTCGTATATATAGCTCATTTTTCATTTGAAACCCTGCAGTGTATACAGGGTGTTAGAAAAAGGTACGGTCAAACTTTCAGGAAACATTCCTCACACACAAAAAAAAAAAATATGTTATGTGGACATGTGTCCGGAAACGCTTACTTTCCATGTTAGAGCTCATATTGTGGACGGCTGTGATACAATACGCCATTCTCCAGGGCTGCATCAGCGCATCAGGGATTCCATGCGACGGAGGGTGGATGCATGTATCCTCGCTAACGGAGGACATTTTGAACATTTCCTGTAACAAAGTGTTTCAAGTCACGCTGGTACGTTCTGTTGCTGTGTGTTTCCATTCCATGTTTAATGTGATTTCAAGAGAAGTAATAAAATGAGCTCTAACATGGAAAGTAAGCGTTTCCGGACACATGTCCACATAACATATTTTCTTTGTTTGTGTGTGAGGAATGTTTCCTGAAAGTTTGGCCGTACCTTTTTGTAGCACCCTGTATATAAATACAATAGAGAAAGACCATACAATTTAATAAAGTGATAACTTTTTTTCGATTTTCCACCATTTATAAGTACCCTGTATCCTTAACAGTTGCCTTCGACGGTAACAAATAAACCTCCAGGTAGTTGCAGCAGAAAAACCGTGCTATTTGTCATAGAACGTGGTGGAAACGCTATACTTTAAAGCGTCGCTAGCGTGACGTGAATGGTTCTCGATATCAATGGAAGGGTTAGCATATGGGCCTTCAGATTTGGTGAAGGTATGAAAGATATGAGACAGTAAAAGCTGCAATTCATTCTGCGACATGCCAGTAACAGCTTTCTCCGTCCGTTGTGTCGTTATTCAAGCACAGTTTTTCAGTTTTAATCGGCAACTACTTTCAGTAGTTGTTTATCGACTCATACACTTGAACCTTGTTATTTATTATAGTTAATCTGACTCCTATTGCTAAGACTAACTAATGCGTTGTCAGTGTCGTAGATTATTGCATTTTTTTTTAACTGCTTAACGTCTCCTATAACAACTAGGTCTTTAGAGACGGGAAAGGATGGGGGGCAAGGAATGGGAAGGAATTCGGCCATGGCCTTTTGAAGGAAGCATCCCGGCATTCACCTGGAGTGATTTGGGGAAACCATGGAAAACCCAAATCTGGATGCCCGGACGGGGATTCGAACCGCCGTCCTCCCGAATGCGAGGCCAGAACGCTAGCCGTTACACCACCACGCTCCGATTATTGGCGCCTAGAGCTTTAAAATTGTTATCACATCAATGAATGTAACTGAATTGTCAGTTTCTTGAATTATTTAGAATTTATTCTGTTTGAAAATATGTGCATGATACACTTTCCGATATAAAAAGTATTTTAAGCACCTCGATGACATGAATGGATGTCAGTGTAACTTCGTACACATACACACCATTGGCGGCGTGTAAATGATTGGAGTTGTAAGTGTCTGTCATAGGTAGAACGACCACCAGAGTGTGTTAGTGTTGTTCGTGTTTAGTGATGTTGTCAGGCCTGGTACGAGATTGAACAGCACCAGACGTTGAGTGATCACGGTGAAGAACACGGAAAATGCGCGTACCTGTGTGGGGCAGAGTTTTTATTTAAAAAAATTCGGCCTTATAGCCATTCAGGCAACAACCTGTTTTCTTTTATTCCTCAATTGTATATATAGAATCTTCTAGTATTACTCACGAGCACAAGAGACAGGACAACACAGGAATGACACAACACTTAATTAAAGCTACCCATGCCCTAGGACTCGAAGCAGTGACCCCTGCAACGCGAAGCCAGCTCGCTGGCCCTGCGCTACCGGGTCCGGATGGGACAGAGTTATCAGCACCACCTGAAAGAGTTTGAAAGGTGCATCGTTATAGGTCTCCATTTAGCCGGCTGGTTGAATCGTGCAATATTCAGGTTTGCGGAGCATTCGGCTGTGACAGTGGCCACATATTGGACTTCATGGAAACGTGAGAGCAGGCATGCTCGTCGTCAAGGTTCCGGTCGACCACATCTGACCGTCTGACCGCCAGAACAGAGGATCCCCGAGTTCTGCTCCAAGCACGTCGTAACCACTTCGCGCCGCATCTGCCATCTCAGAACAAGTAATGGACTCCCTGCAATATTCTTTGTCTTTCTGCGCCATTGGTCCAAGACTAGCAGCAGCCGGAGTAGGTAATTACAGTCCCATGCGTGAGTTGCGGTTAACACCAAACACAAAATGCTGCGCTTCTAGTGGTACCGTGACCGGGTAGCATGGACTGCTGATGAGTGGTATCGCATTGTGTTCAGAAATGAACCGCGCGCTTGCACTACCTTGGATGACCACCCGCAGTGGGTATGGCGGCGACCTGGAGAGAGGTGCCATTCTTCCAATGTTTTGGAGAGGCACAGTGGTACAGTAAGGAGGAAAATATGACAGCGCAGGCAGTAACAAGCAACGAGATAAACCCCTTATTAAGTTTGGCTAGCGTAGGGGCTAGAGTGCTAGCTCCGCGTACCGGTTCGAGTCCGGCCGAGGGCGTGGGTGTTTGGTGTTGTGTCTGTGAATGTCTTGTCCGTGTTATAGTGTCTTTGTGTCAATACTTGATAGCAACAAATCACATTGAGCTGGCTGTATGGCCCAGTAGCCGAAAGCAATTAAAAAAAAAAAAAAAAAAAAAAAAAAAAAAAAAAAAAAAAAAAAAACTTTGGCTGCAGAGATTGCACACTGTGGTCACTGATAAAGGAAGGAGAATATTTTCCTTTCAAGCTTACAGTAAGGCACGTAAAGCACGGAATGCCATTGGCGTGCTCTGTTATGAGTGTGATTAACTCTCCATATGCAATTATGCAATTTTCCTGCTTGCTTGCGGGAGAAGATCAGGTTGCTTAAATGAAGGTGCACAATAGGGCTCTATCACTGGTCAATTAATACAGAAATAGGCAATGTTGAAGGGCTGTGGTCGGTATCCCTTCTGCTAGCTCCTTCCCAGCACTTCTCCTTGACTGTCCCAGAGAATAACGTTAACGAAGATTATAAATCGTCGAATTGGTGTTCAGCTTTTAATTTATTCATCATGTGGTCGGATCACGTGTTGTATGATCAAGCAGTCTTCGCACGTTATCGCGCTGTATCGTGTAAGGACACGAAGTCTGTGCAGATTGCTGTAAGTTGTACGGCAGAAACATCATCTGTAAAGAAGCCTTTTATCTTGCATTATCTCATGCTTTGTTACTTATTCCCGAAGCTCAGTCAATAGCATAGAGACCACGTAGTTAATCTTCCAGTTAACATGTCCTAATTTACAGTTAAATTTACCAAGCGTACCTCAATCTCAGTGTGTTTTAGCATCTTCTGATGTCACTTAACGCTGGAATATTGCCTGTTATTACTATCGCTATATTTTCTATCTTGTTGCAACGTTTAATATATTTATTCCCTATAGTAAGTTCATTCTAATATTATAGTAAGATGATTTCGACGCGTTTATTGAACTATTTGAATTTTTAACTTAATATAATGTACAAGAAGCTATTAAAAAAATTCTTGAATCTTCTTTCCAGTTGCTGACTTATGATACTAAAATGGGGCAGATGGGTTTAAACAACGAAGTTAATCTTCATAACTGCTAACTAAGTATTCTTGAGAAGTGTAAGGCCGAATCAGTCGACATAGTATTTTACCCAAATACTTCACCATTTCTCTTTCGCAACACTAACAACACATCACCACATTTTTTTATCAAAGTCGTCTAAACCTAATAATTACACTAAACGTCCTGGAGCAGGCAACGGGAAACCACGCGTGACAAAAGACGCTTGTGATACCATGTAAAGCACACAGTTCATCTCGTCATGATGTTTGAGCTTCACAAGTTCCGCCTGATTTCCAGGAGCAAGTGTTAGTCATTTACACACATGAAACTCACTCTTATGGGCAAAGGCATTCACAAACTAAAAAGTAAAATGGCAGCAACAATTTCATGGCTTTAACGTTTCATTTTAACAACTGTGCTTTTAAAATTAGTTACATAGAATTAATTTGTTTAACAAACTAGAATCATAAAAGTCATTACATTAATTTTTGATTCTTAAAAAAATATTTCCTATAAAAAATTAAAAAGTAACTGCAATAAAGGAAAACATTCCGGTTTGATTTTTGCTGGCCCAAGAAACGAAATTCACAAAAAACATTCATCACACAGATACAAAGTATGAAAAGCTATCGCGCCGTCAGGTTGTTCGTGTGTGCTTGCGTTTCATGAAATTTTGAATGTTATTCTATTAAAATGATTCATCGACAGCATTTGAGTCAGTTCAGGCCAACCTGTACAATTTAATTACGCAGATTTTATGCGTACTAAAAACAAAAATATACTAATACGAATAAAAACTGAAAAGTTTCAAACAACTTCTGATATAATTTCGAGATTAACTTGAAGTAAACATAAAAAAACTCAAACCAAATGTGATGGACTGCCTGATGAGGAATAGGAGCAAAACTAACTCGGAAATTGAAAGAAGGCTGTTAAAAGATTTGTGTAACTCTTTTATTCTTAGAAAATTCGAAGAAAAAAAAAAACAGATTAAAAATGAAATTATCCATCTTCAGTATATCTGACGTTCGATTGACAACATCCTTCAGATCTGCACATACGAACAACAGAAATACTTGAATGCGAAATTTCTTCTTTACGGAACACAAAAGAAGATGAATATATACTTCTGAAATGTAGCCGTATAGAGAGATGGCATACATTAAATAGAAGTATGCAACACGATATGACCTTATTCTAGAAAATATCGACGAAAATACCAGTTTGTAAAGAAACCTTACAATAATGAGACCTAGGATTTTAAGAGCGCCGTTAATGGAATCTACAAATTGCAGGGTAACAGGTCTCTCTTTCTCAGCCGTACCCGTCATCACTGACGTTTAGGGTCTAGACCAGTTTTCCTCGTGTTCTTCCTTTAGTCTATCCACCATGTACTCGGAGCTTGCGTTGGCTCTACAAGCAGTGTTGTTACCACTCTGACTTTTGGGAAGATTTGAAGACTATGCAGCGTAGAGCACAGGATTGGTGAACATACAGAATCCATAATCCGTCGATTTTTTTATTTGTGCCTTTACAGTTCGTCGATGATGCAGTCATTAGAGGTGGGAAAGGATTGTCGGCTAGAAATGAAAGGGAATAAGACCGTAGCCATTTGCCTGGATTGATTTCCAGAAAACATGAATACGCGAAATACGAATGACCCAACAAATGATCGACTTCACGACCTCTGGGATGTCACATCCGAACGTTACCCTTCATACAACAGTCTAGGCCTGTGGAGATATATATAAGTACTAAACTGCGTGAAGGTGTAGGTTATTGTGTGTACTTGCCTCCCTGACCCAGATGGCTTGCGGACCTTGTCTGCCGGCCAGCGTGTTGACCCAGGTCGGGTGAGGTCAGCAATCGACCTCCACCCACAAACGGCGCCACGATAGAACTCTCACTCTGCTAACAGCTGACACGAAACATATCTAAAACACTTCTTGAATAAAGGTAAAACACATTGTCAATATGTACCACGGTCAGTGGAATGTGAAGCAAACAATATATTTTTCGATATAAGAAAATCAATAAAGGATAACTACATCTCAAAGTCCATTCTTTATGCCTATCAGATTCATCCAATGTTTTCAAACACTTAGAATTTTTTTTTTTTTTTTTTTTTTTTTTTTGTAATATAGGTATCGTGAAGAATCATGAATACATGAGATTTTTCCTCTTAGTTACGTTCTTTACTAAATATATTACATCACGAGAGGAATGGAGTATCTGTTGCTCCACAAAATGTTTTATCTGTTCAACCCAACCACGCAGGAAATTTTTAAGCTCTATTTAGCCGTAAATTTTTGTCGTCTCAATGTTTCCGGTTTCTTAATAGAGGCGCCGACTTTCAGCTATTTCCTTCAATTTAAATATCAATCTGTGTAGCAAAAGGCGATAAAACGAAACACATAGCACGACTAGTGAAGATCAAAAGAGATAAAATGGAACCGATCACCCAGGTGGATGATTAAGCATTTTAAAACCAATAATTTAAAGAGAAGAAGGAAAAATATCTACCTTTGTAATAGGAAGGTAGACTTGTTACTCCCCATAATTTTCGAAGTGTCTAACAAGTTCATTCTACAACCTGTTGCCAAGGATGTATTTCTCCATTTTTTTTAAAAGTCCTATTTGCTTCCATCTGTTTTAATCTGAAGGATCCTACTAATTTCCTCAATATCTGAAATCTAAGTCTCTAAATCAAAGCTGAGAGTACAATAGAAGATTCTTTTTACTAAATCCTGTTTTCCCTCACTACTACCTTCTCCCCAGTGCAACCATTTCTCACACGTACTTTCAAAAGCGCCGTTCACAACAACTCTACGACAAACGCCACACTTCCGAATCATTCATTTACAGACTAATTAATGTACAATGATGATTTACTGATATTATTGATACTTACGGATGAAAAAATATTTTTTTAAAATTTAGGAATGATCATAATTTTAAAGCGTGATTATTCTAATCTTTATTTATTATAAGCTTTATTTATTACAGATGTAACTGTGTCTTTGTAATGAGGGATGTAAGATTTGTGCTGTTAATTCACAGATAAAAACAGACGAGCAATCCTGTTTGTTTTTTTTCCTCGATATATTGTATCTTCTCTTCTCCTTCTGAAATTGTATTGTATGCAATGTTTTAATGAAGTTTGAGTCATTCAGTTGTTTCTAACTCTCCTTGAAACTACCACTAATTGTGAAAGGTTTTGTTTGCTGAGCATATCGCATTTTTTCTTTTAACTTGGATAAAAAACTATGCAATACGATTAATTTCTCTACAAGCAATATTTGAAGTAGTGATGCCTGGTGTGTGCACGAACAGATTGCTTTATTTGTATGTATATCAACTGTTATTAACTCCCTATTTGAATCGCAAAGTCGATTTTTTTTTTTTTTTTTTTAATGGTGTTTCGTGATTTCCCGGGAGAGTCCAGTGAACCACAGGGTACTATAGCCATCAAGTGGCCTCTCCTCCCTACGGAAGTGGATAGGACATAGGAACGGGAAGGAGTTCGATCATGGCCTATTAGAGTAACCATCCCGGCATTCACTTGGAGTAATTTAAGGAAACTGAAATCAGGAAATCTCCCAACAAAAGTCGCCAAAAAAAAATATCTAACTACAGGAGATGATTGTACTGAACGGTTTGCGACATAATTGGCACAGGTATTAAATCTCGGGAAGAAGATCCATCCCCCCCCCCTCAAATAAATTTATGGATTACTTATTATTAGTCCCTACTGAACAGACTCGAGAACGCCTGACTCATTTAGCAATGACACTTCGAGGGAAGGTGTCACTATCAGCAGAGTAGAATTTTTCCTCAGCGCCTATAGAACTTATCGCGGTAGACATTTTACTGCAAGAAAACTCCGCCAGACAAAACAAAAATTACAAAAAGTTACGCTTATGCCATCTGTATCAGCGATGAAATGTGGTACCAATCACCATAAAATGTATTATATATGTTGGTTTGTGACGTGAGCTGTTGCTATCTAAATCCGTTGAGATTCATTCATTCGTTTTGCAAGAAGCGACAAAACATTTAAATTTAACGCTTTGGGACTCTGTGTTGTGGGGAAGTATGTTCCAATCAGATTAAAAGTATCCCATATCCTAACGGGTAACATAAGCCATTTCTATCTACTCATTACTTTGAGTGTGATGCGCGAAAAGGCAGAAAAATTGTCTATATTTATGGTTTGGGAATTTGTAACGTAACCGATTGAAAGGTTGTCATGATAGGACATTTACTTGTATTTTTTTTCTTTATTACGCGTAATACTAATGGGCAGCAACTAAATCTCTTTACATCACTATTCATGCAGTTAATATAAATCAAGCCTCGTATTAATCTCAAACTTCCTTAATTACAACTGCCACAAATAAAATAAATCATTACTGACCAGCAATCGAACACCAAGCCATGATCAACTTACGCCGTACCAGCTCACTCCACTTCTTTTTCTTTCCTTCTTTCAAAGATTGTCATATCCTTACTACATTTCAGATAACTCCTACAGTATACTTTTTCTCTGATGCTCTTATAATAATTTTCCCAACCTAAAGATATTTTACTATAAATAGTACAACTCAAAGTAGCGTCTAACTGCTTGTAATTTGACAAGGTATCCTATATCCAGATCGACGACAAGCGCAGTCTAGTAAAATTCGTCCATTAGTATCAGCGTGATGCGCGAACATACAAACAGGCAAAAAATCTAAATTTTACGGTTTTTCCATCTCCATCAACAGTAGTTCACAATTACTCTTTTTTGAAATTTAATGTACAGGCGCAAATTTTCTACAATTTGAATATATAGGATGTATATTAGAGTGACTTAGTGGTTCAGTGGTTAAGGCATACCGACCGTGGTGGTGTAACGGTTAGCGTTCTGGCCTCGCATTCGGGAGGACGGCGGTTCGAATCCCCGTCCGGGCATCCAGATTTGGGTTTTCCATGGTTTCCCAAATCACTCCAGTCAAATGTCGGGATGCTTCCTTCAAAAGGCCATGGCCGAATTCCTTCTCATTCCTTGCCCCCATCCTTTCCCGTCTCTAAAGACCTCCATGTTGAGAGACGTAAAGCATTTTTTTTAAAAAAAGGTTAAGGCATCTGGCTGGAGATCGAAAATTCAGCGGTTTGAATCCTTGTCTCGGTGGGGATTTTCATGAGCCCTCAACCCGACATTCACCTCTGCCACAGCTTAATGTGCAACTTGAAGTACGTTGGAACGCTTCCGTGGTTCGGATTCCACATTAAACTGTAGATCCCCTCTACAGCTAACAACCCTTATTTTAACACTGATGTGTACACAATACACAGCACAATTCAAACCGAACATAGACTTAAACGTGGTCCTAGCTGGCCCAAACAATACATGCATATTAAGGATACCGATTACAAGTTTTACACTTCAAATTTATTAGTGCAAGAAATAACTAATTTTTTTTTATATAAAACTAAAAAAAAGTAAGCTTAATAAACCTTCCGCCACCAATTATGCACGTGAGGTTGTGATACTGTGCTTGCTGTACTTTGCTGAACTAAATTTTTGTCAATCTGATGCCTTGTAGTATTAATAAACAGATGACTGCAGAATCAAATTTGCTCCGTTAGTTGAACCAAGGCACTGCTACCAGAGCGTTAACACATCTGGCTCCGATTACCAATGTCTCCAGTGGAAACGGAAACACACCTGCTTAGAATTGACACGCCTATTCCAAGTGTCCAAATCATGTTTCTCTGCATTGAATTTACAAGACAGAAATTCTCTAAACGATGAAGAATTGATGCTTTATTTCTAGAAGTTGTAAATCATAATACATGACTGATAAACCATACTACTTGTAATATTTGTAGCGAATGGCCATAATATATAGGTAAGTGCCTCATGTACAGTTACACTAAGGTGTATGTAGTAGGTTTGGAAAAAAAATTCGTTGTCGAAAAAAATTAAGTCTAGTTTCCCTGTGATATTATTTTCCATATAGTATAAGGAGCAAGTGTGGTGTTAAAAACAAGTGAACTATAATTTTACGAAGGAAACGGTTCTGAAGCGTTCCAAAAGCACTTAGTATGCGTAAAAACCTAAAAAGCTGAAAACATAATATCAGATTGCCTACATTACAATAAAGATCTTTTTACTCTCGTACCCATCAGAATGTAGCAGACATTTCTTGACAAAAACGGGTTAGTGAGAATTTGACTACACACTGTTTTCATTACAACTCTTCGGCTCGTCGGTGATGAGATCGTTAGAAACGGAATCACTCTGTTGATAAGATACTGGAACGAAATTGGCCATAGCCGTTTGTAAAGAATCATCCCGGTCATTATACCTACAGTGATTTCCAGAAGCCTTTTTTTTTTTCTTTTTTAACTGCTTAACGCCTCCTATAACAACTAGGTATTTAGAGACGGGAAAGGATGGGGGGCAAGGAATGGGAAGGAATTCGGCCATGGCCTTTTGAAGGAAGCATCCCGGCATTCACCTGTATTGATTTGGGTCCAGAAACCATGGAAAGGGGATGCTCGGGCTGACATTAAAACCAAATTTTCCCACGTACCACGACCGAAGTTTTACCACTCAACCACAAATCTTGAATTTTCATCTAATGTATAAAAATGATAGTTTATTTGTTTGTTCTATGCATTCTTATACCATTAATCCGATTATGTTGAAACTTTTGTGAGTTGTTATGTGCGCGCCTGCCATGAATTCTGACAAAAAAAATTCAAATACTACCCCCTCTCCCACTTCACACGCCCTAACTTTTGCAAATTGTCTTTATTGAAACTCGCAGTTTTACTTGATTTGATGGAAATTTGCGCATGTTCACTTAAAACAGAAAAAAACTATATTTGGTTTACAAAAACCAAACCCTTCTCTCCCTGTACACCCCCTAATTTTTTCCAATGTTCTTGAAGCAAATCCACAGCTTGTGTCCGATTATAATGAACCTTTCCATATGTATACTTTTAAAAAAAAAAAAAAAAAAAAAAAAAAAAAAAAACAGAAAAATATTGTCTACATTTGGTTTACAGAAGCACAACACTTCTCCCCCCCTTCAAATCTCCTCCCTTAATTTACGAAGTTCTTTATACCTACGCACAGTTTTTATCCGATTAAGATCGAAGATTGCACACATATACATCAGAACAAAGAGAAAAATACTGTATACTTTGGTTCGCAATAGCCCAACCCTCTTCCGCTTTACCCTACCCCCCTTTTTAATTTCAAATGCTCTTTATGGAAACCCACAATTTTTAGCCGACTGTAATTGAACATTGAACAAGTTTACATTTAAAAAAAGAGAAAAATATTGCCAATATGTGGTTTACAAAAACCAAACCCCTCTTCCTCTGTACACCCCCTTACATTTTGCTAATGATCTTTATACAAACGCAGTTTTTGTCCAAATCTGATCGAATTTGCACATCTTTACTTTTAAAAAAAAGTACAGGAATCATAGTGCCTACATTTTGTTTAATAAAAACCAAACCATTTTCCCCTTTACACCCCCTTATTTTTTCCAATGTGCTTTATACAAATCCATAGTTTTTATCCGATTCTGATGGAACTTGGCACAGATATACTTTAAAAAGACTATTTGGTCTGCAGAAGCCCACCGCCTCTACTCCCTAATCCACTTCTTACTTTGCAAAGATCTTTATACATAAGCAAATTTTTACCCGATTTGGATGGAACTTTGCAGGCATATAAATTAAAACGAAGAGAAAAATAGCGTCTACGTATGTTTACAAAAACTCCTCCCTTCTTAAGACAAATTTGCACATGCAACTTTTCTGTGTTCAGCGTATGTGTCCAAGATGGTTAAAAAAATCTCCCAACGTTGATGGTAATGGAAATTGTTTATTACAATCCGATAAAAAGGGATAAAACATCATAACTCTCATATCTAGACCGCGAGCAATACTTTTGCAGAAGCTAGAAAAACAAAAAAATATTGTATATCCCAGGGCACTAGAGTAAACATTTTCAAATTTATATAATGCACAAAAAAATCATTGACTTTCATTTATTTTGTACATGTAAATGTATCTGCTTTACATACGTTTATCGAATTAGAAAGAAAAATAGGCATTGCATGCATGCCGGGCGAAGATAGTACATCATAAGTTAACTATGATTTAAATTTCAAATTAGCAAACTATTGCTGTAAGACTGCAAAAACACAGAATCCAGGGTGATAAATGGCTCAACTTCTCGGTTCATAAAGTTACGGGCTGACTCTGAAATGGATACATGTGCAAAGTCCTCTATATCAGAAGCGTCTAGTTCATGTCTAACAGAAGTTTAAAAGTTGTGGATGTTCCGAAGACAGCAAAATCTATGGATTAAAATCAATTACCTTTAAGAGCAGTTTATAATTTGGGGAAGAAAACGACGACTGCAGAATCTAAGACAGGGAATCGCGGAGAAACAGCGAAGTTACGTTATTGGCCAAAGTGACTGAATTTTACTTGATGCTACGAGAAGGTATCCACTGAAGCGATTGAAAATAAAACAGAGAAATTAGATAAAAATTAGTCTTAAAATACAGACAGATCGCGCAAGAGTAAAATGCATTTAGATTTAGTCATCTTTTAACTTGCAGTTAATATTTAACAAGTTGATGTTTATATGAAAATCAGTGTTTGATTTGTTGGTCCTGTAGAGGCTCTATCAATCTCCCTTAGCCCTTAGGTTAAGGGATTCTTGTCAGAAGTACTTGCCGTCTTGGCATTGCCTTCTTTTATTTACTGTTTCCGTGTAAGTGCTTGTTTTACTTTTATATTTTTCATTTCTGTTGAGCCTTTTTTTATTTATTTTTATTATTATTTTTTGTATTTTTTTTTATTTTTTTGTAATTTTTTTGTATTTTTTTTGTAATTTTTTTTTGTTTTTTTTGTTTGTTTTTTTTGTTTTTTTGTTTTGTTTTTTGTTTAGTTTAATTTAATTTAACAATGTAGGTGCATCCGTTTCGCACTGTATATATCTTTTTATCACTAGTTTTCTTCTGTCAGCAGCTGGAGTGGTCTTCTATGTGGACCCTCGTATATGTCATAGTGCCCTAGAGAGCGAATAAGGTGGTTGTCGCTCTCCTCAGTTTTTTGGTAAAAATGTCTTGCTATTTTTTTATACCTATCCCGAAGTTTCGGGATCCCCGATGTCTCGTGGAGGATGTCTGTCGGGAATCTCATTGGCAGGTGGAGTGCTCTCTTCAGTGCCTTGTTTTGCATTCTCTGCAGCTTCTCAATATGCGTTCTTGCGGCATATCCCCATACAGGGGATGCATATTCCATAATCGGACGCACCAGTGCTTGATATAATTGGAGGCCGCATCTGGGTGGTAGTGTGCTACTGTAATTCAACACTGGATAAAGTTGCCCCAGTCGTTGAAGAACTCTGCGCCTGGCGTCTTCGAAGTGCGGCTTCCATGTTAGTTTCGTATCTAGGGTCACCCCAAGATACTTTGCCGTGGTCACCAAGGGGATTCTCTCCCCGAAGAGTATCAGCATTGGTCGTGGTGGCTTACGCCTCCGCGTCAACATGATGGCCTGGCTCTTCGATGCGTTGATCTTAATTCTCCATTTGGTGGCCCACTCCTCGACGTCTTTCAGCACTGCTCGGAGGCGGCGTCCCACGAGGATCCAGCAGCGGGACGTAGTGAAGATCGCCGTGTCGTCGGCGTATAATGCCAGCTTGGTTTGTTGACCCATCGGAAAATCTGCTGTGTACAGCGTGTAGAGCACTGGGCCCAGCACACTGCCTTGAGGTACCCCGGCGCGGATGGGTCTTGTTGTTGATTTCGCGTCGCCTATTTTCACCATAAAAGTTCTTTGCTGGAGATAGCTCTTCAATAACAGGAGATATGGTCCTGGAACTCCAAGTGTGGCCATTTTGTAGAGTAGCCCGCCGTGCCACACGGAGTCAAAGGCCTTCGCCACGTCGAGGAGGACCACGCCGCAGTGCTCTCGTGCGTTGAATGCTGCGGTTGCTTCCTCGACGACCCTCAGCAGTTGGTGCGTGGTTGAATGGCCAGGTCGGAAACCGTGCTGCTCCGCTGGTATCATACCTCCGTCGCGGATGTGCACCTGCAGTTGCTTGAGTAACAGCCTCTCAAACAGTTTGCTGAGATTTGGTAGGAGGCTGATTGGTCTATAGTTCTGCGGGTCAGCTGCATTTTTGCCAGGCTTAGGAATCGGGATGATCACCGCTCTTTTCCACGCTGCCGGGTACACTTTGGTCCTCGCGATCTTGTTGAATAATTCTACCAGCCTCACCCTGTGTTTTGTTCTGGAAGCGTTCACGATATGTAAGTAACATGCGTTCGCACCTTATCACCTCCGCTTGAAAAGATGTGAAGTAATGAATTAGTCTCGACATTCCACAGGACAGGTCTGCTGACACAATTAACCTATGACCCTCTAACACAGGGATGGCGAAGCTTTATTGATCTACGTTCCATTTTTTTCTAAAGAAGTGTTGAATGAATCCATGACGTGCCATCAGACAATTATGACGTAGTAGTCAATGGGAAAAGAAATAAAATTAAACTAGTGCAACTTCTGTTGTCGCGAATTAGATACCAAATAACTTATATTAGGTTCATACTTTGTTACTTTTAGCAGCATGCAAGCAGTAGTCGAGTCATTTAACAAATGGTTTGAAAGCGAATCTTTAATACTATTCTGGTTCTCTTTTTTGACAAAGAGATTTGTGATTTGTTTCATAGTGCTGTCGTACAGATGATGATCTACACACTGTTCCAGAACATAAAATACACACCGCTATATCACCTTAATTAATCATACCATATTTCTCAGTCCGCCAAGGTTGAAATTGTCTGTTGTACTTGTCTTGCACTTTTTATTTACCAATGTTGAATAGTTGTACATATAACTCAAACAAACTTAAACAAGCTGCTGTGTTAACGAAATTAGATTAAAACATGAAGGAACTATGCGTAATTGGTAAAAGCAGTCAACAAAGGAAAACAAGTGCATAAGTTATCTCAGCGGCCCTTCCGCCGACTGCGCTAGTTCACTCAATCCGTTCCGTCAGAACGAGCTCGAAATGTACCTCTTCTTCCCAATCTTCAGTCGTTACGGCACCAGTAGTTTCGCTCACGGCGAACTTTGTTACTGTGACCTTAAATTATGCAGACAAAAAATAAATTACTTATATGGATTAGCTACCAACTTAATTAATGCCGTGCCCAAATAATTATTATTATTATTTTTTAAATGGCATTTGGCTGCGAGGCCATACTATGTAATCTTGTAGTTTGCAAGTATCTATTGTATCACTCAATGTATTATTGATTCTACCTGGTATAGACGACACAAGACAAACACAACACTTAATTAAAACCACCCATGCCCTCGGCCGGACTCGAACCGGCGACCCCTGCAACGCGAGGCTAGCACGCTATCCCCTACGCTGCCGGGGTCGACCCCAAATTATTTGGTCGCGTGCCATGATGGGCACGCGTGCTGTGATGGGCACGCGTGCCATTGGTTCGCCATCCCTGCTCTAACATAAACGATAGAGGATGGAGAGCATACGATATTCAGCAAGAATAGTAGTAGATTGTAGAAATAAATTTATTCCGCAAAAACAATCGCGTTGTAAGTAAGTAAGTAACTATAGGAAAATTGAAGAAAGAAAAATAGACAAGGGCGTATACGATTTCGTACTCTAATAATCTAAACAGTCTGGAATGTGCTCAATCAGACAACAGATGTTTGACACATAAATAAATGACTGACGCATGGCGCATGTTCTGCTAATGTTATCGTTCAATTACTATCAAATTTATTGTACTTTGGTCTCGGCTCAATACGAGGCCATTAACCCGGCTCCTGGGTGGTCAGAGCCTCCTTCTCTGTCTGCCATCGGAGTAAATCCTGTCCGGCGCGTCCTAGTCGCGGGGGTGGGCGCTCAGCACTTCAGTAGGCCGGAGTGTGGGGCGGCTAAGTCCGGCAGGGACCCAGTTCTGCGGGGTATATCGCAGTCCCCTTGCCCAGGGTTACGGGTGAAGTCCTCAACGGCAACAACGGCGGAGAAGAAGATCTTCGGTACGGCGCTGCTGGCGGATGAGGCAACGGATCCGGAGTACCGTAGGCGACATGAGGGTTCTACCCGAACAAGTCGGCAACTCCTGCAACCGAGATGGCTCTGCACGTGGCGACCCGTTGCCCCTGCAGAACTAGCTGTCGAGGTCGAGAGGAAGTCACGAATGCTGGGCAAGTTCATGGCTACTAACTACTGTCCCAGGCGATGTAGTGACGTGGAGAGGACACTTCACACGTACCTGTCAAGGTGCGGAAACAACACGGGGAGTCACAGTCACCGGTTATAAGCTCTGTGCTGATGGGCGTGCGCACGAGCGCCAGGGGTGATTTCTGTCGGTGGGATAGTCCATTGTGGCTAATTGATCAGTTACCGCCCGCCTCAAGCTGGGCAGCCCCCAGCCAATTAGGTACTGATCCGCCCCTCATCTTGTGCTTCTATAGGTGTGTGGAGCAGCAAGCATGTCACAGTGCTTGTAACAACGATGAGAGAAGCAATCACCTGGCAAAAAGAAAAACAGTTATAAACCATATAAAAACCTGATAACGACAACGAGATTCGCCTCGTGGAATGTGAGAACCATGTTACCAGGATCTGACACCCCAACTGATGGCATCCCTGAACTGAGGAAAACATCTATCATCGACAGGGAACTGATGCGTTTACGAGTTGATATCGCTGCCTTACAAGAGACTCGGCTTTCGGATGAGGGCTCCATTCGTGAACAAAATTACACCTTCTTCTGGAAGGGTAGAGACAATGGTGCAAAGCGCGAGCACGGGGTGGGCTTCGCAGTTCACAACAGCTTGTCTAACTGCATCGAGGCACCCATCTGTATTTCAGAGAGAATTATGTCCCTGAGAATAACAACTGCTTCGGGTCCCATAACCCTAATATCTGCTTGTGCACCTACATTAAAGGCCTCTCCAGAAGTTAAAGATTCTTTCTATGAAAGCTTACGTGCATGTCTAGCAAGAGTACACCTCTCTGACAAACTTTTTATTCTTGGTGATTTCAATGCAAGAATTGGCAGCAGTTCTGATAACTGGCCGGATTGTATTGGCCGCCATGGAATAGGAAACATAAATGAAAATGGGCAGCGTCTATTGGAACTATGCACATCACACTCCCTCTGCGTATGTAACACCATTTTCAGAATAAGCCTGCTCACAAAGTGTCATGGAAACATCCAAGATCAGGTCACTGGCATCAGCTTGATTTTATCATCACTCGGAGGCGAGATTTGCGCGACGTTCTCAATGCCAGAACTGCGACACTGATCACTCTCTGATAATGGCCAAAACACGCATTATTCCAAAGAAGATCCATTCAGCGAAAAGCAACCGCCGCAAAATTATGTTTAAGATCCCAGTCAATCATGATGATGCTTTACACAAACAATTCTCAGCCGAAGTAAAAGAGAATCTCAGTTATGCTGTACTGAGGGACACAGGTAGCGCCGAAGACATGTGGCTTCTAGCAAAAGAAAAAACTTTTAAAAACTGCTTTTAGAACCTTTGGAACAAAAGATGCGTCTCAGAATGACTGGTTTGCTGATTACGAGGACAAATTACGTCCATACATTGAGCACAAAAGAGCAGTTCATATAACACTTATAAACAGCCCCAGTGATCATGCCAAGTTGGAATACAAAAAAAGCTAAAGCAGATCTACAACGTATCACTCGCCGTTGCGTGAATGAGTATTGGACAAACCTCTGCAAGTCCATACAGCAGTACCATGATAGCGGGGACTACCGAGGCATGTATCAAGGCATCAAGAGTGCAATCGGGCCCACAACCAGGAAACGTGCGCCCTAAAAGACTTAAATGGGGAACCTATTGTT